>JASCQY010000048.1:6237551-6269014 GCA_030264315.1 Sardinella tawilis
AAAAGTTTTCCTTTTTTCCCAAAAATGAGTCTGGAAAAGGGGGGTCGTCTTACATTCAGGATCGTCTAATATTCGGGCCAATACGGTATTTCCAAAAATGGTAGCATGTTGCTTTAATGTTCATAAAACCTCAGCCAGCTTTCTTAGGTTTCTTAGGAGAGTTGATGGGAAACCCTGATCAGCGTGGAGTATAGGCCTGACGCATAGATGGCTCCACTGTAACCAGGTTTATGGAGTTTTCTGGTTTGACACCTTAGTATCTTACAGTCAAACTGGGACTTAAACCACTGCTGTTCCTTGTTCCTTGTTCCTTGTCATGCGCACATCAGTGAAGGAAAAGGATTTAATGAACAATGACCTTCAGAGGAAGGAGCCTGTGTGCGCTTTTCTTCACCAGACAGACAGGTGTTAGCTGCCTCAGGTGGTCCATCTGTGTCAACAGGTACAGGTAAACCTGTTCTCCTTGGGGATTCGTCAGGTATCAGCTGACATTGAGCATGCGTGCATGCATGCCTGTGTGTGTGTGTGTGTGTGTGTGTGTGTGTGTGTGTGAGTGAGTGTGTGTGTGTGTGTGTGTGTGTGTGTGTGTGTGAGTGAGTGCTGGCTCTTCCATTTAGCATATAGCTCTACATAAAACATTAAAGGAACCATATGTAAGAAATAAATGTAAATTAATCATAAAATGGCCCTGATACATCACAAGACTTTAAGGAATCATGATCATTTCAAATTATTTTATCACTGACAACAGTAATCCAGCCTGAATATTGCCATTACAAAAGTGAATTTGCAGCCCTCAACCTGTCTTACGTTGTATGTAAGTTGTCATTATGTGTTTACTGTGTGTATGTCATGTATTTTGGCCTCTTGCACCATCCGACATCTATCTTATTTTGGCAACCTAGCTGGCAGAATCTTGTCTGGGAGGAGGAGGAGAGGATAGTATGTTCTGTAATATTTTAAATGTTGCAGTAGCAGTTTTTGGCCACAAACTTACATACTGTTACTTTAACAATTTAAACATTGACATACTGGTTTATGCAAAGGAAACTCATTGAGGTTGCATAACTCAAAAAAAGAGAAACCAGGCAGGAGTCCAGCAAGGAGATACTGTGTGATCTCTTCAAACAGATGGCTCAGTCGAGGCTTCTCTTTGCCAACCCTGCGGGGTATAACGCAGGGGTACTGTACCATGGGCGGTCTGCTTTGGCCATCTCCAGCCAGAGCTGTGCAAGGGCACCGCTTCCGGGGGAAACACCACACCAGACCATGAGGCTTCAGAGCCCCCCCTCGCCCGCCCCCGCCCCCCGACTCACTCCCCTCAATGCGATGAGCGGACAGTCGTGATTGCGCCTTGGCTCTGATGACTCACCCCGGACATAATTTATCTTGTGTTAACATCAACATCGCGATGGGGCACGTTCCAGACCGCTAGATTAATCTCCACATAGGCGGGCAGGCAAGCACAGTCATGCTCTCAAACACACACATATGCTCACACACACACACACACACAAATGCTCACACACACTTGCACACCCTTGCACACACACACACACACTGACATATGGGAATGCATGGTTTATATTTAGACGTGCATGTTGCTATGGCAGTTTTGTGCTCTTGACCTCTCATGGCGGGTAACGCATCATGACACCATTGCACTGCATAGCTACATAACATGACTACATGAAATAGTTACAGACATCTGCCCCCCCCCCCCCCATGTGGACCCAGTGCTGATTGGACTTACTGGCTTCCTGCCCCATCTGCTCTCTCAGGGTCTCTCCCCAAGCAGCTTGTGATGCCTTTTCCCCCATGGAAATTGGATTAAATACAGTGCTTTACTACCACTAGAGTTTTGGCAGTGAAGTTGCGTTAGGGGGGGAGGGAGGACAGGGGTAACAGAGGCGCCATCTTGACTATTCTAGCTTCCTTCACAACATACAGAACATACAGAACAGATACACCTGGGTGACCTTTTGTCTGCCAGGAGCGTCTCGTGTTCTTAGACAGCACAAGTCCAGTGTTGGTTGTGAGGTGAAGTCCCTCTCACACGAGGAGGAGAAGGAGAAAGGAGGTCTGGAACAGGCCTGACCTCCAAACAGCAGGCCAAGGGCGATACATTAGACAAGTGTGGAAAAGACAAACACACGGAACTCTCAGCTAAGACTGGGGATAAGGAAGGCAGTCATATTGAGATCTGAATACTGTATGTCAGAAAAAAGCAGATCATCAGTAGATTCAACAATTAGGCCTACAGTTAAGGAAAGAATAGTAACTCGCTTATAACCTTACAAGGTTAAAATGATTATAAGTCATTTATAACTTAAAATGATTATAAGTCATTTATAACTTATAAGCCTCAGCCTTCATTACTGCTCTTATCTGCGGATCTTCACTGGCCCTCAGTCTCCTTTGCTGCCACATCCCACCCACCTCATTTGCCCTAGCTGGCAGGGACCCTGTGGGTTGCAACTGCTCCTTTCTGCTCTGCACCTCCTCCACCCCCAACCCCACCCACAGCCCCAACCCCACCACCTCCAGCCCCACCACCCCGCCATTAAAAAAGTGTGGCTGCCATGTGTGATGCGTCTGCCCCCACCGACTACATCTCACTTGTGTCTGTCACTGTCTGTCAATCAGCGGCCAGCTTCCGCGCACTGCGGCCCTGCGGTCGCTGTCAATATTGAATCAAGACAAGCCACTGGAGCGGTAGGCTAGTCGCTTACAGATAAGTCTAAATCTAGACAAGCTATTCCAGCAGTAATCACAATATTTTTATCACATGTTTGATGCTCACGTTGTTTCTATCCTTCTGGGAGGAGAGACAAAATGACAGATTGCTTTTTTTTAAGAGATGTTTTAGAGATACAAGGGTTATTTTTGTTATCTGTGAGTCTTTTTTTTTTATCATAAATGTCGTATTGTCCTGGTATGTTAAGAATTTAGATGACATATTTTTTTTCCACATTGCCTACAACCCCATAGAAGGAAAAATAAATTTCAAGAGAAATTTTGGCCATTTAAATTTTTAGTTAAAAAATGGATCCAATGGTGCATGTCTCGAAGTGAGAACACACACACACACACACAAACGCACACCTTTGAGAAGAGCCAGGATGCATTGGATATTTTGATCTTGCTCAGTGTTTTAAGTCACATCGGTATTCATAAGGTGTGTCTAATTTCTGCAGAATATCACAACGTAGCCAGAGTTTCTGGAGAAAATGAAATTTTATGCCTGTATTGAATTCTCAGTTCCGTCCAAGCAAACAGAGCTGTAAGTCTTCACTCTGAGGCTCGCCGCCGGGGACAAAACCAGATTTTCCACATGGAAACCAAATGAGATTATTTTACTATCTAAATTATTCAGTACTCACAAAAAAGTTACTTAACCCTTTCATGGATTTCCAAGATGACTTCTGAGCTATAACGGAAAGATAACGGTCTTCCAAACAACGCTGACTGTTATTATTAGACTGTCATAGGCCTATATGATGAATATGACAGTATGGACTTGGACCTATTACACAACAAGAGAGATGGTCTAGAATTATGTAAGCCATTAAATTTCACAGTAGCCTTACGCCCTGGTTTCCAAAGTTATCTAATGTGTAGTTAAACCTATAATCTACTCTGTGCATTAGACACAGACACACAAGAAGATGAATTGGGATGGTCAGCCCCAGAAAAAGCCTTCAGTTCAGTGTCTGAGCTACTTCAGTTCAGCCTTCAGTTCAGTGTCTGAGCCACTTCTCTGCACTGCACTGAGTCATGAGCATGAGGAAGTTGCATCCAACATCTAATACTCAAGCACCCACCAAGCAGCCCTGTTGCCCCTGCCCCCTCCAGCATCCTTCAGTTCCAGTCTCTGCCCACATCCAGGGTCCAATAGGCAAGCATGATTCTTAAACTAAGGTGACCAGACTTATGGGAATCCTTGGGAACCGGGGACATTTCTATTTCTAAATAGCCTGGGAATACCCATGATGCCTTGCGCGCTCGCTCCAAACTGCATGGCAGCCTGGAAACCATGGTCCAAATTTTCGCATGGATTTGGAAACCAATCAAAGAACGGGGAGAGACGGCAAGACGATGCGCGGACTTTTGGACAAACGGAACCTGAAGTCCTCTACGAGAAAATGTATAGGTGGTCCCCAGACTTAATCTCACTTGAGATTTAGACTGGTGTTAGCCAGGCTAATTTCTACAGGCAATATCTTTAAAATAAGTAGGCCTATGCATCAGCTTCAAAAATCAGGGACAAAGTTTTCTTGTACTTTATACCACCAAAATTGGGGACTGTCCCTGGAAATTGGGGTCGTCTGGTCACCCTATCTTACAGTAAAGCCTCCTGCACATGAATGCTGAATATGAGGTCCAGGACCCCGAGATCCAAGGCTGCCTCAGACAAAACAAAAAGGCCTGGCCAGCCAAAGCAATTCACACTGTTATCCAAACCTCTTTGATGTGCAATGCAATACTGTGCAACGCTGCACAAAGGCTCTTTGACAGAGAACACAGGGTTGCACAAGACATTGGATAATTCTTGGATTAAACATCTGTCTCTGATGTACAAACTTTTTTGATGTGTATCATAGTGACTGAATAAGAGCTGATGATTTTTAAGTTTTGTCATTAAGCTATAACCCTAGTCCAATTAGTGAGTCTAAACAAAGTTCTCTATTCTACATGAAAAAGACAAAACACTGCCTTTTGACCTGTGACCACTAAAATATTGTAAAAAAAAAAAAGTGTTGAAAATGCAGTCAGATTATATAGAGAAACTTGGAGAGAACTACACAAACATTCTTTGAATTAAATAACCAAGACTTTCAGTTCAGAAAGACATGAAGAGAGAGAGAGAGAGAGAGAGAGAGAGAGAGAGAGAGAGAGAGATACATGGAAATCTATGAAATGCATATATGCATCAATGCGAATATGTGAACCTGTAGCCAAACTGTGCAAAAAAAGGCAAATTGCAAAGAAGATGAAACACTGATAAGATTATTATTTTATAAGATTATTATTTTCCTCATTGCTCCAGTTCCCCACAGCTTCACCCTCTAAATAAATTTGAAAGATAAGATCTTAATCTTCTCACAGCTGGTTTGTCATTTACGCCTGGAACCACAACAAGCGTGCAAAGGAGACGTTGGAATTCCACTCAAATTCTTTTCACTTTCAAGTTGAGTGCACCACCTACTGGACACATTCAGGGACCAACCACTCACAGTCGCGGCATCAAGCAGAGGAATACTGGTGCAATTTGGGTTTGGTTTAATTAAACGTTTGCCTTATTTTATGGTATTTTAAAGACGGTGCAGGGCATAATGGATGAGCCTACGGGGAATCAATTCTCAATTAAATGCTGAACTCTAGGAGCAAAAGCCTCAGGACATCAATAGCGGGAAATTAATTAAAGGAGGAGATGTTAGATTATTTATCTTGAGCAAAGGCTAATGATGGTCTTTTTGGATCAATTGTAAATACAGAGGACAAGTGTAATAGAATACCAAGAGGGTCTTCAGATCTTCTCAAGCAGTGGCAATGATGACACTGATGTCTTAATCACAATTGACCACAAGATGGTGAGACTGCCTGGCAGATATTGCACTGTGTGCAGATTTGACTGTGGACTACCCAGTGATAAGGCTGCTCTGTCTTGGACTCATAGTTTAATGAAATGAAATGAAATGAAATTAGTTCAGTAGGAAATGGCATGTAGCAGCTCTTAAAGCCTTAGTAAATCATTCATTCACACTGATTTGTCTCTAAGGATGAAAGTGAGTCAAATTGTCAAAGTCAAATTGGTTCATTCATACAGTAGTACAAAATATGTGCGTTACTGGAGAAGAACTGTGGTAACAAAATCTGACATTTATCTAGATGATTTGATGAAGGCTACTTCATTTGACAATGAAGGCTACTTAGGCCACACATTAATATTGGTCTGGTTAAATAAACTCATAGAAAACTTGACTTAATACCTTGTTCTACGAGCCGCGGGATCTGGCATGACTAATTTAACCATGTTTAATTGACATAAAATGTAGGCTAGTTATTGCATAGCTTGGAGGAAGGGGGTTATTGAGAGCATTCCAAGATACAAAGACACTATTAAAAGTGTTACCTGAGAAGTGACTATACAACCAACAGTTTGGCAGAGTTTACTAGTCTACATAGTCATTTTTAGTGGTGGAAAAGTCCAGCTTAAAAAAGTTTAAATCCTCCCAGGTATTGGGTCCAGCTATTCACATATACAGTAGGGCCTACAGCTGGTTCTTCTGCTACTGTAGGTAGACTTGGGCCCCGTTTTTCAGTTTAGTCTAGATCAAGGTGAAATCTCATGGGGTTTTTATTTGTGTGAAATGAAGGATTTCTTTTGAACAGCGGGGCCCCTCTCACAAGTAGCAAAGCATTTCCAAATCTGGATCACTTTGATCCAGTTCATGCTGTTTTGAAAACCTATAGGCCCATGGAATTCATGAGATTATCTGTGCACCAGTAACGACTATACTGACAGGAGGACTTTTTCCTGAAAATGGATTTTTATACCTCTGGTCAACTCTAACTGCAAAAGAGTCTTTTGATTGGATGTGTTGGGTATTACTGTAAGTTTTGCATACAAAAGTGCCATTAGCAAGTCTGACTTTTTTTGTTGTTGTGGAACTAAGCTGTACCAGCAGGTGGCGATATCTGGTCTTTATTTGACTCTTCTAGACAGCAGCAGGCACAGGTGGCTGTGCTGATGCAGTATTGCCAATCTATTTTATAATCAAACTCTGTAGCCACTTTTAAACATCAGGGTCACAAAGCATAGGCTTAGCTTTCTGACCTCTAAGTAAAGGCCATGTTGTACACAAGTAAAAACAGATGACATTATGACGGATGTGGGATAATAATCAGATGAAATAGGGTCTCATTAGGCAACGCAAGACAAGGAAAGGAAATACAATAATATAAAATAAAATTGAGAACAAATTGTCTCATAATCTCTTCCTCTGCCAGACAAGACCCGCTGTGTCTGTGAGTGAACTCGTTCAGGAGAAATTCCCCTCTGCGCCTGGCAGCTTGTTCCATGTGCTCTTCAATTTCTATAAGAGCCATTTAGCTAAATGGATCCTCTGCCAACAACTGAATTAAGATCAAAAGGTGAACTGGATTAAAGGGGAAATGCATCCAGTCACAGCATCACTGCAATACTGTAGGCCTCCCCTGCTAACTGTGCTCTCCAAGGCCCATGGGCCATCCACTGATCGGCTATAGTGCAAGTTCAATCACTGGATGAGCAATAACAACAGCTAATAAGCCAAACCATTTGCCTCTGCACTGTAAAAAATGATTTGTAATTACTTGAAAAATGGGTGGAAACTTGTTGCCTCGAATAAGGTAAGTAAAGAGTAGGCCTACTTGTGTCTTTCAATATATCTTTTCCATAAGAGACTAGTTATGGTTACTTAACTTGTTTTTCAACACATTTTTCAAGTAAGCATTGCAAATCCTTTTTTACAGTGTGGGCAATTACAATTTAAACACATGCTAATGTAGTCATGAGTTCTGTGAAAAGGAATAGGACTTATAATGTAATTTTCTATGAATTATGCACAAAATCTGGTGGTTTTATGTTATCCAGTCAGTATCAGTATATCAGTCTCAAGCATGAACAGTATAATTTCTGCAATATGCTCAAACGATACACATGGGATCTGTGTAAAATGAGATCATGTATCTCGGTGTCACGTGTGTCTGCTGCTGGACATGCGCTGTGCTGCGGGTCTGGATCTGTATATTAAACAGATTCATCTTCCAGTAGCTACTCAGTTCCCTTGAGGCGAAAATAGGTCAAGTGGTCAGGCTCCTTACTAGAGGATGAAACGGCATAGGCTACATACTCTCCTGCTCTTTAGAACCCATGAGTGAGAGAATTTGTGAATGTTGGATTGTACTATATATCTGTCGCATGTGCCCCTTTTTTAGAGTTATTGCACTATTGTGTGTGTGTGTGTGTGTGTGTGTATGTGTGTGTGTGTGTGTACATGCATGAGTATGCTAGGAGCATACAGTATGTTTTCTTGCCCTGCTTTGACATGTTGCCACAGGCAAGATTCAACACATACAGTATACCTTGCCCCACTGCGCTGACTTGTCCAGATACCACACACAGTACAGTACTCACACACATACTCACACCCACTGGCTATTTCTGCTAGCAAGGCTTTGTTGTTTATCTCACTCAATCACGGCTGTGGTCCACCACAGGGTGAAGCATAGTTAAACACTTTTTTTCAGAGGAGAGGGAAAAATCAATATGCCAAGAAGGGATAAAAAAACCCTGGAATCTTTAGGCTTTGCAGCCCAAGTATGTACTTACTGCGGTGAAGGGGGCTTACAACTGCATTGCTCATAAAACCGTCTCCTCTTTCTGGTACAAAAGTAATCATCAATTGTTTGTTTTAATTGATCTGCAATTAGGACGCTGATAAAGCAGTAAACCTAAAGATCAGTAAAAAAAAAAAAAATTGAAGTAAAACTGATCAGTTCAATTTTGTCATTTTCTCTGATGGGGTCAGTTAAAATGAATGAAAAATAAAAAGTTAATTAAAAATGATAATGCTGTTCAGCCCTCCAACATATATGGATGTAGCAAGACCATTTTTCATCATAGGAAAATCAGTGTAACATCAAAATGAGGAAAAGTTATTTTAAGGTAAGAACAATTGTGTTGCATTGTGTCCTAAGCCCTCACAATCAAGCAGTAAGTGCTCTGTAACTCAGCATGGGTCCATACACTTACGCCGCTTACGTGCAACCAAAGACCCCTACTTCAAGAGTGCTGTGTGTAGAGCAAAATGGTGTGTCATGAAAAATGAGCGTCCTCACAAAATGACCCAGTTGAAATGTACCAAAATAGACACACGGCAGCACCACAGTAACAGGAAACATGATATTTAAGGAGCCTCTCAAGACCTTGTTGAACTGAGGATAGGCAGTCCAAAAAAATGTTTGGCTCACCTGCATGTGCGCTCAACATCCTCAGAAGCCCCGGGCAGTGAAGCCCTCACTGCCCCCATCAGCTCTTAGTTTAGCATCAAATGGGTGAGCGGTGCTTAGTAGCCCAGTTAGGCAAAACAAATATGAGTGGGGTTGAACATTGCTCTCCTACAATATGTACAAATCCATAGCTGAGGGTACCTTGAGCAAGGCACCTAACCCCACAAACTCTCAGGACGCTTCAGCAGCAGGCTGTCTACTCTGGGCGAGCAAAACCTCAGAGATCAAGATAAGTTTATGTGTATTTAAGATCAGTTGGTTAGGCGCCCGACCATGACTCCGGGGACCCGGGTTCAATCCCAGCCTGAGGTCATTTCCCGATCCCTCCCCATCTCTCTCTCCCCACTCACTTCCTGTCACTCTTCAGCTGTCCTATCCAATTAAAGGCAAAAAGCCCATAAAAATATCTTCAAAAAAATAAAAAAAATAAAGGTTGTTCTCTCTCTTTGTCCATAGACCTCAAATCAATGCTCAACAGAAAGTTGTGACTCTCAATGCATTTCTATAGCATTGTTGCCATGGCAGCCATAAGAACATGGCAAAGTGGAGTGTGAGCATAATATGACAAATGCATACAGAACAAGGGATCATCCAACAATGGTCACATGAGGAGAATGCACCATTTCTGAGCCCTTCCGTGCCTGTGTTGCCTGGGAACGCTACCTTGAAGAGGAAAGCTTAACACTAAGAGGGGTGAGATTGACAATGCTCACTGCTCACTCTTGGGTGGCGAGTAACTGGAAGGAAGAAAATCTGCCCTGGTGTCTTGCATTTTGTTTTCGCCATTCCCTGCAGCCAATAAAAAATGTCTCTGCACACTTACAGTAGATCCATGCAAAAAAAAGAGTTTTTACTACCGAGATATCGGTCGGTATAGACCTTCCTCAGGGCATTGCACACCACATGCACCACATTCATTCCCTGCAGTCTACCCTGGACTGTGTTCTTAGAGGTGCTGAACTGAGGAGAAAATATCAGGAGAGGAAAATTCCTTTCCAACAGAGGCAAATACAGCAGCAAAGGGAATGGAGCTCAGACATATACAGTACAGGAAAAGAGCAGCTCCAAAGGAATCCAAACAATGTGTTTTTTTTTTCTCCAATGGCCTGCTGGTTTCTCTAACTTCAAGGTAGTGATCATGTATCTGCCATGTATCATGCCATTAATTTCCCCATTTATTCATGAAAGGCAAAACTCCTTAGGAATGACACACATGAAATCCCAATAAAGCTCCAAAAGCCACAGGATCATATTATGGAAAATTACGGTTTGGAAAGTCGCCTTAAGAGACATGAGACATATCTACAGTATATTTCATCCAATTTACAGCAATTTACTGAGTATTACCATCATTGTTTAAACCTCAGGATAGTGTTGTATGCCAATTCAAAAGGAAAGCCTGTGTTAACCGCGGCCTAGTAACATAAAGTGAGCACGTCGTGAAAAATACTTTTTATAGTAACCAATGTCATGTGACCAGCATAGTGTAAGTCAAAACCATGGGTAACAAGTACAGAATTTACGCTTTAAACTACTGTAGCCTGGCCATGCTTTCCTACACACTTCCGCTCGATTACCACTTTCTTCACTGCGAGTTTGGATTTCATTCCACTGAGTTTGTTGTGTCCGGGTGCATTTTAACGGGACCCAGTTAGCGTCGAGGGAGGCGTTGTGAATGCAGAGTTAAAATGCTATCAGTTTAAGTGTAGAACCAGAGGCTGGTATTGTTTAAGCAGCAACCCCTGTCGGTGCTTTCATCTCCAGTGGTTCCTCTCCTTGCCTTTACACACCAGCTCCAAGCTTGATCTCTCCATTTACTGATTGCTTAGATGGAGACAGCTGTGTTCCACTGCACATATAATGAGCACAGAGCCGCTGTCGTGTGCCGGTGGGAATACATCTAACTGGTGAATATCTCAGCAGCTCATATCAGACACACACACATGCAGGCCCCTCTTATGTGATTCTCAGATCACACGACGACGAGGGTTTTGAAGGGATATGTACAGACTGGACGACTAACCTGATAGATTCACAGAAAGGATAAGTTATAACTTGGCCATTCCTTAGTCAATAAAAAGATGTGGGGTTACTGGTTAGCTACAGTACAGAGGTGTGATTTGAGCGGGAGCCACTTGTGCAGCAAGTCGATAAGGCTGTGACAGGTAAGACAATTAGAGGACAGGAGGATAATGACTCAGACATGACTGGCCATTATAGATTACGCCATTCGATGGCCACAACCATTTATCCACACAGATCCACCGATCAAAGAGCTATGCAGGAAACCTTACTTTGTATGCGTGCAAATGTCATACGTTTGATACATTTAATTTCAATGTTTATCTCCACAGAAAAGGATGTGTGTGTGCATAAGCCTGTGTGTCTGTGTACTGCACATCATACAGACTAGGCCAGTCCTGACCTTGTAACTTCATGTCTACATGAGCAGCAGCTTGATTAGCTGGCATTAGCCAGGTATATTGATTCCCCTCATTAGAACTGATTTGGTTTGAATTACAGTAGGTGTGTCATGTTCAGTTGTGTGTGTGTACACGTGTGCGCGTGTGTGTGTGTGTCAACTCATAACAATTTGGCACCGAGAGGAACAACAGAGGATCAGGCTGGCAAAAAAAGACCTTGGCACTCAGTCAACACGAATGAGCTGGATTGATTGGATATGTTTGGCCCGTACACGTCAGCCGACGGGCTTGCAATCACCTCCCTCTCTCCCTCTCTCTCCCTCTCCCTCTCTCTCATCTCCTGAACTGCTCCTCAGAGGAGATAGACCATCATCCTCAGTAATTGCCTTCCAAGGACACCATCCCTCTCAGCTCTCCTCTTCCTCAGGCTGAGGCTGTTGAGGCCTCTCCTTGGCAACAGACTCAAAAGGTTGCCTTCAGCCAGGCCTATTAGAAAAAAAGTAGTGGAAGTTGGGAACATAAACAGGTTTACATTTATGCATTTGGCTGACGCCTTTATCCAAAGCGACTTACAATGTATGCCTCACATATACACACCAGTGGTGGCAGCTGCCATGCAAGGTACCAACCTACCACCGGGAGCAATTTGAGCAGGGCTCGAACCTGCAACCCTCTGGTTGATGAACGGCACCTCTACCACCTGCGCCGCCATCACCCCAGTGAGAGGCGATAGGTAGTTTTTCTCATCTCTAAAAATAACCGTGTTATGCTGATAATGGAAAGCCACAACTAGAAAATCTGGATTAATATACAGCGGCCCTGAATAATCCATATGTCAATATTTCCCACTAGTCACATGCACAGTACTTGAATTTCCATAAAGGCTTCTGTCTCTGCTTGTTTACATTGTGTGGCTTTAACACACTGAATGACTGCATCAGGGCCATACTAAAAGAACGGTGACAAAACTCCTGGAACCATGGCAACTATAATCCACTCAGGCCTACAGTAGCAGGACTGCTCACCTCCCTGTTTAATAATGCATTGCGGATTTAAGCAGTTGGAGTGTCAGTGCTCCTCTCACTCTGGCCTGGAGGGAGGCAAATGTTAAGCAGTCACAAACAACATGGCATAGTTGGTGAATAAACATTTTTTTTTCTTTCCAAGGGACATAATTGGCCCTCAACTCCAATCAATGCTAATGCAGACCCTTGGTCATAATAACTACATTAGCTTGGCGAACCATTAAAGTGACCCAGTATTGAAATAGTGCTTGTCATGCATTTGCTTTATATCCTGCTAAGTAGATGGGTTAAACTGCTATTTAGGACTAGCCTATTATCACACGACAGTCTGGGCAGCATAATCATAGCCCTCTCTGCTACAAAATCCACCAACAGGGAAAATTAATAGAATATGTTGTTGTTTTCTTGCAGTGATCCATATTCAAGAGCCTCTAATTGAAATGGTGGGCAGAATGCAAAATTGAGAAAAAGCAAAGTCCTCATGCATGAACTAGCTATCCTGGCATGTGAGCCCAGTCATCAGTATTTTTCACTTCATTTTCTTGCTCATGGTGTTACATTCACAAACTGATGTTGCATAGAATCTGGCATTATGACAGTATATGGATGTGACGTGCCTGAACTAAACCTACCACAAGTGTGAACTGTGACCTAAAACAAGCAATCAAAATAGTAGTAATTTGTCTATTTCGGGTGAGTTTACCCAAAATTAAATTACCATGGTTTTGTCCAAAATACATCACTTAGCGAAAACACTTGAAAACTAGCCTAGCACGCTAGTCTTGCATGTTACAGGCCAATCCTGGCACGTTGCGGGCTGCGACGGTCAGAACGTTCTGTCTGTGTAGCAAGTCTTTGGGGCGGGCTTAGCACGATGACGCTGTAAATTAGCTTTAATAAAACTTTATGCTTTCATCGTTCAAATTGAGGTCCATTGCTTTGAATTTATTGACTTGAACCCAGATTAGTAATAGGCTACTTCCTCACTATGGTCAGAAGTATATGAGACAGCAAGTGCTGAATCCAGTTCCTTCATCCATAGTCAGAGATCACCCTTGAGTCATGTTGGTAACTGAATACAGCACCTGCCAACACATTGTGCCCAGAGGACATGAGTCAAATGCTCCTAGTCTGACAACAATCCTCCCACCCCAGCAAACATGCAACAGAACAGCTAGTCCCCAAAGAACATACTGGCCAATCTAAATAAAAGATGCCGTAGCACTTAACCTTTCTCACAGAATGAAATCTTAGCTGACAATTGAATCATTCTCAAGGAATAAATATCAAGAGACGTTCCCCTGTCTGTGATTGTGTGTGTGCGTGTGTGTGTGCTTGTATGCATTATATTATATACTGTAGATTCAAGGTACACAGAGAGGCCTGAGATTTTTCCACACATTCACATAAAAAAAAAAATACCCACCAGCAATCCTGTTCTCCATCTTGTCACATTACCATGACAATACTGTATCTATTGCACATTGTACCTGAGGACCATTTCACATCCGGATTCATTCATAGCTTCTACTTGCAGAGCTCTTCAAACCATATCAATTATTTTGAGACACATTTTGAGATACATTTGAAACTATTTTCTGTTATGCATGAGGCCTACATTCCAAGCCAAACAAGGAATAGTGGGGAGATGCAGTACCATCCAGCCAGATGGCTCATGTGCACACAAAAAAACAGCTCAGAGAGATGACCACATTGAAACAGCACAAAAACAACAGGCCATGACTGAAAAAGTGGCAACATAGCCACTATGCCTTTATCATTGTGAAGGGACACCATTTATTTCCATTGAACCACAGACGCCTTAGAGGCCTTGGCTTTCCAATTTACCTAAAGGAGGAATTTGGTGTGAATCAATCAATAGTTCTGTTGTTTGACATTGCTGTGTGCTGTTGGTACAGTAGGTGTAAGAAGGAGAGAATTTGGCACAACGAAAAAGTAGCCAAGGCTGAGTGGTGAGGGCAAGCAAACTTTGCATCGTTTTCATTCTCCTGTGCTGTTTTGCAAATTCGGTCAATGTTGTGACAAATTTTCTCTTTCTTGTACCTACGGACAGCTCTAAGCAACCCCAGACACAATGGCCATCAGTAAGCCTAATTCACTCCAAACAATCACTTTAACACAATTTTGTCCTTATACCTTAGGGTATTGATAATGTACAGTGAATTAGGGTTGCATTTGTGTTTAATAGCCAATACAGTGCATAAATGAGATTTGTCCTTATGCACCCCATACATATGTAAAGTGTGACTGACATTTGACAGCACTTACTTTGTAGCCCTAAAATTACATCCATCTTTAGTCTAGATTCCATCTGAATTTCATCTATATTACAGTTAAACCGACCGATTCAGGCTATCAAGAGCTCCTTTTCAATATCACATACATAATTCAATTTCTGCTTCGGCACCAGTGATGACATTTGCCAAAAGTTTCGCAGTGTGTCTCAGGGCAAACTCAGGAATCCTCTAACCAAATCCAAAAGGTCAAACCTTATTGATCAGCATGGCTGTCGACGTCTGCTGGCCTCCCAAGGCACACAGCGCCCAGTGTTGCCAAATGTTGGAATCATGCTTTGCATTCCTGTTGCCCCGGCCACAGTGATCAGATTCTATCGCACGTGCTTCAATATGTCTCTGTATCAAGTAGCATTTGATCAACTTGGATGAGATGTGAGAAAACAAAACAGACATGCCCTAATCAGTTAGCGGTAGCGGCCAGTTCGTGAATCAGGTCTACGTTGTACCTACTGCTGTCGTTCTGATACCTATCGTCAGCACTCGGCAGCCTCAGTCAACAGGGCTTCGGTTTGATTCACTCCGGATAACTCCTTTAATATGAAGCCCTTCAAACTCTATGTGAAAGTTGTAAACTGTTCTCTAAACAGTTGTTCTACTGGGCCGCTCTGTGGAAATAGGCCTATTAGATATAGCCTGAATCCAATGGGTGGAAATATAGGGGAGCGCGGTGCACAAACACAGGGTAAAATGTAACACTCACTTTTTATCTAAAAGCAAGAACTGATCAGTGTGAGCTAGGGGTCATTTGACCACCTTACTACATTATCCCACAAATGGATTCAGCTCAGTTGAATTGGATTAGTTTTCATGGAGATCTTTAACAAAACTTGTTTCAAGCAGCGTTCAAAAAACCCTGCATTGCTCATACTTGTTGGATTACTGAGTTGTGGGTGCAAGTCACCGAGTCCAATCTTCTATCACCTTGATTCTTGCCTTGTTGGCTAAAAATCATACTGTTAGATGCCTAAACGTTACCAACTCCTAGCAAACGGTGGGGGCTTGATGGTGGGGGGTTAATTGTAACACAGTGTTACAAGAAAGCCACTCATTCATGTAAACAATAATGAAATACATTCAAATGTCTCAATTAGTGATAGTTAGTTGGTTGATATAGTTACTGTCAGTCATGCTTTGCATTTTGACCTTCGGGTTTTTTTGCTTAAGGGCATTTCTAAGTCATATTGTACAGGCTTCTGACTCCCTATTGCGCAAATTGCGCATATGATAGCAATAATATTTCTCCATACAGAAAATGAGGTCAATAGTTAACACACAGTCTGCTGTTAGTATTTTGACACATGGATCATAGTTCATATTAAGACAACTTTATACTGAATTAATTTTGTTTATATTTTTTAGCAGTGTTACAACTACGGTGCAACCTACGGTGCAAGTTGTAACATTTCGCCAAACGCTATTTTTGATGGAATTGTACAAAAAAGCTAGGTCATGGGAACAAAATTCAAGTCCACATGTGTAGGAACATGTATGTTGCTTCAAATAAAATATGATTACTCTAACTTAAATAGTTTCATTTTGTAACCATAAACAAAAAGTGTGCCCCGCTCTCCCCTAGACTTAGTTAGGCATATATGCATACATACCAAATGCATAGCTTTTTTTTTCTCAAATGACCACTGTAGACAACTTAAACATATTTTTTGGTCATTTTTGTTACTTGAAATCCTCTTCATAACCCACTCCCAGCCACTAAATTGGAAGCACTGATATGAAAATTAAATAAGTGAACCATCTGTGGAACCAACAGGGCTTGAAAAAGAACATTTAATCATTTGTCAGACCAGCATTCTCCATTGGACAGTTGCATGTCAATCAAATGGTCATACTCAACCATTGGAGGAAAGGGGCAGGAACACGGGTGGGACTATTTTCAAAACCTGAAAGTGTTTGAGAATCCCATACCTTACCTTTAATGTCTTCTATCCCAAGTTTATTTGCACATGCACTTTCCTGAAATGTTATAGCTCCCACAGGAAATAGGCTATAAAAAGTTCTACTGTGTTAGCCATTGTAGCCTAATAAATTGTCAGAGTAGACAAATCTATCAAATCAAATCTAATTTTTTGTTGTGTTAGTTTTTTGTCTCATGTGAAAAGCACAAGGGGCGTCATGCAAGGTGGCCCCAACAGGTTCTCTTGAACCTTCATTCGAATGGGTTTGGTCGGTGCTTTAGGCTTCGGGACTCGATGGAATATTGATGAGGAAAGAGGGACGTCGAATACAAAGTAAATCCCCGAGCAACCAGCGCGATTTCTAGCACGAAGTGCGTCACGCATTCACATTTTTTCTTTTTCTTTCTTTCTTTTTTTTTTTTTTTTACAAGTATGGATCAATTCTAACATATCTTACCAGCTTAGCTTCGGGGCGCGAAAGAGCTCATTTCATGAAGATAAGAATGAGAAGCGGGTGATTTTCGGTGGATATTTTTTAAGTCGTTGTTGGTGTGGTGAACCTGAAAGGATGCGGAGGAGAAACACCTGTTCGACGGTCATCACATAATGGCTTGTCGGAGTGGCTGCTGCAGCAGCTACGGTCCACTTAATGAAGACAATGCCAGGTTCCTTCTGCTGGCAGTGTTAATAGTTCTTTATCTTTTTTGTGGTGCTGCTGTATTTTCAGCGCTGGAGCATCCGAAAGAGAAACTCGCAAAGGAGCGATGGGTGCAACGATTTGAGCACTTCAGCCAAAAGTACAATCTAAGTAAGAAGGAACTGAACAACTTTTTGAGAAACTATGAGGAGGCAAATGTGGCGGGTATCCGGGTGGACACTACTCGACCGCGGTGGGATTTCACCGGCGCATTCTACTTCGTTTGCACAGTGGTGTCAACGATAGGTAGGCTAAGCCTGTTTCTTATACTGTAGCCTACTTATGATAACATTGCCACGAACCATCAATTGACTTTCCTCTTGTAGATGAAAAAAGAATAGGCTAAGCAAATATTTCAGAATTAGTTTTGGGTTAATCAGATGGGTGTCTTTGACCTGGTATCAGTGCGGCACATGATTTTGAATTATTGTTGCGTCAATTGTAAAATAAGTCTATTTTCTAACAAACTGTTATTTCATACAAGAGCAAACCATAGCACACCCTTTATAGAGTTTATGAAAAGCTCAAATTATGTCCTTCCAATTGGCGATCAAATAGACGATTCCAAGAACTGTGTTAAGTGTTGGGCTACATTGCTTAACACATTGATTTGCTGTTATTTTAATGTGAAACGATAATGGTACATGCATATTCTCACTGTGTCCCCATAATTTAATTTAAACAGTGATCTAATTTGTGTATGTAGCGTGTGTTCAAGCATTTTATTCAATAATAAATATAGTGCAACTAAATGCATTGAAATTACACAACGTGCAGCTTACAACAACAAAATCACAACATGAAAATAGCCTAAGGTATATCAGAGAATTTCTTACAAGCATCCGGTGTGTATGTAGGCCTACAAGTCCCCCTGCTGCCCTGGTAAATTTGGGAGGTGGGGTAACGTTAATGAATGCCCCCATGATTCTGTGTAATATGTGGACATGCATCAGAACACACTGGTCATGCACCAGAGCATGCACTTAGCATCCATTTTCCTCTTTGCTTAGGACTCAGTACCATATACCCAAGGCCATGTCTCTGTGGGAAGATCACAGAGAGCGCCCGCACACACACACACACACACACACACACCACACCACACACACACTCACACCACACACAGATTGATGATCACACACCCTTTTAGGTGCTGAGATGCAGGGCTAAAATAGCTGTGGTGTGTGTGCTCAATACTGAAATGCTTAATGCACAAACAGGGGTGTTAGAGAGGAGGACAGAGAGAAAGAAAGAGAGAGAGAGAGACACTGTTGAGTCAAAGATCTGGGTGTTGTCACCAATGGCAACCTGGCTCCTGCGGGGCGTTTGAAGCACGGGCATGGCCTGAATTTAGGAAGGGTGCTTACATGCAGGGAGCGGTTCACATGTGGCTCATTAGGGGGCAATTAAGAATATGACTCTAATGAGCTCTGGAGACTTTTCTCCCGGAGTAAAGCACCAAGCTCGAGCAGCTGGAAGGGCTTTGCCCAATATAAGTTCTGTTGACAGAGCAAGCCTGTGCGAGTGTGTGGGCGGAGGAGTTCTTAAGGGACTGTGCGGGCTGCACGGCATGAATCAGTGTGTGAGTATTGCTCTTCTGAGGTGGCGTGATCTGGCTCATGACATGAATTACATGGGGCATCTTTAGAACATCGCTTGGGATTGGAAATGATGAGTGTATTTTTACAGTGAATGTGTGCAATGTGAATAGTAATAGAAAAAAACAGTAATAACAGTGTGAGGAATTAATACAATAGTCTGTTGCCGTGTAAAAATGACTAACATAACATCTCAGTTTATAATGGATGGAGTTTTTAAATCAATATACTGTAGCAGTTGGTGCTGTACAACCGTATTTTGTCACAGTTTTTTTTTTTAAACAATAACTATTGATTTTGCCACCACAGGATTTGGAATGACCACACCTGCCACGGTCAGAGGAAAGGTATTCCTCATCTTCTATGGGCTCATAGGTTGTGCAGCCACCATACTGTTCTTCAATCTCTTCCTGGAACGCGTCATCACTGTGATAGCCTTCGTCCTGAAACTCTGCCGTGAGCACCGCCACCGCCGCAAGGCCGTGCTCCCCCGCCCGAGTGGCCGCCAGCCCGACGGCTTTGCCCGCCACGGCCGCAGCCGTGCCGTCTTTGAGGAAGTTCCGGCTGGTTGGAAGCCTTCGGTGTACTGCGTGATGCTCATCCTGGGGGCGGCGGCCATCTTGGTTTCCTGCTGTGCCTCGGCCATGTACTCATCGGTTGAGGGCTGGGGCTACCTGGACTCCGTCTACTTCTGCTTTGTGGCGTTCAGCACCATCGGCTTCGGCGACATGGTGAGCGGCCAGCGGGAGGCGTACGACGCGCAGGGTGCCTACCGGCTCGGCAACTTCCTCTGCATCCTCACCGGCGTCTGCTGCATCTATTCCCTCTTCAACGTCATCTCCATCGTCATCAAGCAGGTGCTGAACTGGATGTTGCGGAGGCTGAAGACGATGTGCGGCCTTGCGGCGTGTCCTGGTTCGGTGGCGGGCGTAAGGGGCGCGCACCACCTGCGGCGGAATGCTGTGGCACCAGGGCGCAACGGCCCCGCACCTCGCCGTGACCCCTCCGTCGACACGGAGGGAGCCAACGAGAGCGAGGCGGATGGTCGCCGCTTGTCCGGCGAAATGATCTCCATGAGAGACTTCCTGGCCGCCAACAAGGTCAACCTGGCCATCATGCAGAAGCAGTTGTCCGAGATGGCCAATGGGCATCCACGGCAGCCTGGCTCCGGCTCACGGCACAACGGCTTCTCCGGAGGTGTCGGGGCGCTTGGGATCATGAATAACCGTCTGGCAGAGACGAGCGTCGACCGGTAAACGGGCAGGTACCTGCACGCTGGCCACAGATTGATGCGACCTATTTGGGTTGATGTGCTGTCCCAAGAGAGCGTGAATCCTCCCTTGTGTCTATAGAGATCTTTTTTTCTAGCGCACTCTCAACACAGAACGGAGAAGTGTGTGTGCCGCAAGCAGCCGTGAATCCCAAAGTGTTCCCTGCAGCTTCCCTGTAGCATGCGCACAAAGCAACCCGTGTTTGCTTCAGTGAAGCCTTGGGTAAGCTAAGAGCTACAAAGAAAACATCTCTAAGGAAGAAAGAAATTTGTCGCCCAGACAGATTTTTCTTTTTTTTTTTTCCAACGTGTTGAAACTGCATGGCATCACAGAGGTGTCATTTCAATTATACCATCATATTTTCACATCCGGCAGAAAGACATTCTCTTCAGACAGTTGGGGTTTTTTGGGGGGGAGAGAAAAAAGGTTAGACTTCAGCTGTCTAGACTAGGGGAACAGCTCTAAAATATCACCCAGGGGAAAAAAGGGGGGATTTAACAAGCCTGCACTGCTTTGAAATAGCGCAGCACAAGCAAGTCGAGTGAAGGTATGGTGTTATGCCAGTCAGTCAGCGCTTCACTTTGACTTTTTCGTGTGGTACGGGCACACAGATGTTAGATCTGACGTGTTCCCAGGTTCATGCTGGCTAACTCCCCACGGACCCACGGACATGGCCCAGATGTTGTCCAGATCTGGTCCGAATCCCATCCAGCATCAGCTGCAAACGATGTTCTCTTTTGCCATCTCCCAGGTGCTCCGAGCCTCTGCCACGACTGGCTCTGTGGAAGGATGCCAAGCAGGGAGTCTGGAGCTCAGTTGAAGCACTACTCCTTGCTAATGGGAGCAGGGAGGATTCCTCTTTGAGCCCCTATTGCAGTGTGTTGGGGTCGGGACCCCAAATGGAGTCCCCTGGATTTCAAATGGGGTCTCCTGAAATAAATAAAATAACCAACTCCACACCACATAAACAACTGTATTCTTTGATGTTCATAAATATTGAACAGAAAACAAAAATGGAAATATTTCTTTGCCCGCCTGGCACTGTAAAGACAGAGAACTATAGAAACAGACACCAAAGACAGAGAAAATATGCTGAAAATTTTGCTGAACATGACTAACTTCATTGAACTCAACAAAGAAAAGCCGAAATCTCTGCTTTGTGGTAATGTCCAGTTTGCCAAGAGTACAAAACTCAACAAAAACAAATGTCTATGGGGTCGCCAGAGATTTGTGATTTCAATGGGGTCACAGGCCAAAAAAGGTTGGGAACCACTGCCCTATTGAAAGTGCATTGAAAAGATTCCCAAATTACCGAGCAGGGGGGTCTTGAAGTGTCTAGTGCACGGCAGCTCTCTTTCCTTGAGGCATGAGGTCACAAGAGCCGAGGCAATCATGTCTTCCCAACTCCGTCCGTCCCTCACTGTCATTCCCACTGATGCTGAATGCACAATGAATCCCAGTATTATTGCACACACATAGGTGGAAGGATGGCTGATATATTTTTGTATGAAACAGTGTGCTCGACTGAGCATTTGCAATCACAGTGGATGCTACAAGAGGTTGGATTTTGTTTTTGAGATCTGCCAATGTATTATTTTATCATGGAGAGAAAATTAGCACAGTTCAGCGTTAGTACTGTATATGCTTTGGCTTTCCTTCAAGCTACCTTGGAACTATTCCACACACTGCAACTTTTGAAACATTGGTCATGCCTATATTTTGTAGGGACGTCTTTGTAGGCCTTCTTGTGAAAAATTAGATCCAAGGATTCCATTGATGTCATAACTATGCATTAATATTTGGGATTTGTGTGTAAATAATGCATGAAGGATCCGAAAGAACAGGTTGGCGTACTGTGTCACTTCATAAGTAATATTTAAATTAATGTTAATGTTAGTGAGTGCATTAGTGGAAACAGCTTTGTGTCAAGTGTTTTGTCATTGTATCAACAACATTAATAAACATGAAATGAAACATTGATTGTGTCTGCCATACTTGTTCATAGGCCTGCATGCAATTAAATCTTAATCGCTTTAAACTCACATGCATTTGGTAAAAGCAGAAGAGGATTTAGCAGTGAAAAAATGCATTTGCCAGGATGTCTTTGCAAGCAGAGGAAATCTTGTGGTGCCAGTAAAAGCTATGTGTTACATCTAAGAGAGACAGCAGGAACTACTGTGCTTGGGCTCATAATGTGTGGATATTTATACCATAGCCCTAATTATTGTACAATGGGCCTAGTTATCACAACCGACAAAAACAAGAGTAATCAACCTCATTAGTGCCTCATGTTGCAAAGTTGTCATGGTAACAGCAACACTTTTACAGTAGCCTAGGCACACATTAATCCAGCTGGCATAGCACAGAGAAACAATGCATCAGAGTTGTTGTAATAATCGGGTAGAGTGGTTCTGGAAGATGCAAAACTCACTTATCATACATGGGAGGACTCATCTGAAAGGACGCAGTGAGAATTCAGACTGTTCTGGGATCAGCAGCTGTATAGGCTAAGAAGTATGGAGCAGTAAAGTGTTTTGTGAGGTCACGACTCCTCTTTTATACTGCATGTTAGCACTGCAGAGTGCACTTGTGGCACACTTCTGTATACAGCCTGAGCATTCAGACAGTGTTTGTTCATCATACATTATGAGTGTATTGGAGGAAAAAAAAATAGGCCTATTCAAATGAAGCTACAGATCAAAAAAATATCCAGACTAAACTAAAAACTAAAATGGATAGGCTAAATAAATACTTTGATGTCTGATTAGACATGTGTAGGCATCCATGCAACAAATTGTTATATCTAACTTGCAAGGGATGATATGTATGTATATGACTAGGCCTACACTCTTGTTAGACTAGGCCTGTGGTGTGGTGCTATTTAAGATGTTAGGCCATTCTCGCACACCCTTTCAACTACTTAAGGACCATTGCAGTTTTTTATATTAAATAGGCTATCTACTTTTAAGTTTATAAAACTTATACATTTTCGAGTATGATATTGTCTTCAAATTATTTATTGTGCAGTGGATAAGAAAATGTTTTTCTCTAGCATTTTCGATTTAGATAAAATCATCTGCATTGAACTAACATCCAAAAAGCAAACTTGCTGTGAGCGCTGTTTGTCTACTACTACTACCCGTACTGTGACGTAGATTTTCAGAGACGGACAACCATGGTAAGTGAGCAAGCATTTTCTTTGTCGCTTAAGTTTACATGTTGTAAAGTAGGACATCATACATTGTTCTGAAGTTTAAAACCAAATGACAGAACTAAAATTATACAACTGGACGCCAGCCCTTTTCGGAGGGGTTTTAATCGCATACACATGTGTTTATTTGATCAAGCATTTCAGTCAAGCAAACGGTTCGGATATCAATGGGATGTAGCTAACGTTAGCTAGCATAATAGCTAACATTTGCCAAGGGAACATAAAATAAGATGTGTGAAACAGCCTTTCTTGAAAATCCTTGACTTAGATAAATTAACCCTACTTTCATATATTTTGACATTGATATGAAGGACTACTTCTGTATTACATCCTTATTGTTAGTAAAGCAGTTCTGCTTGCTCACTGTTGTTAATCCGAAATTGAACCTGGCGACAAACGTCTGCTGGGCTAGTGAAATTATGCAGACGCTTATAACGTTCATTCTGCTTTTAGGAAGATTAGCAAACTTCGAGTTAGAGATCTTGACACAAAGTGACAATATGATCAAAATGTAGTGTTAGGCCAGTAGTATGTGATTTAGCTCTTCAGAAGTGATGTCGCCCACCCACAGGTTTTGTGACGTTAGGAAAGAGACGGGGAACTGTCAAAAGCAGACGAGTACTTAATATAAGGGAAAAAGATTAGGATCCTACCCCACCAACACTTTTACATAAGAAAGCAGTTTTATTACTATATCCTGTGATTTGTTACTGGTTGTTGGGAATGCTCGGTGGCTTACTATATTGATCCTTCCATAGGGACAAAACCAAAGTGGTGGTCATGGTGCTGGAGGTGGAAAGAAGGATGATAAGGTAATCCGACTTTGCTCTTATTCCAAACTACACCATTTCAACATAACCTTTTTTATTTAAAAAAAGGGGTCCAGTCTGACTCATTCGTTCGTTCCTTTGACAGGATAAGAAGAAGAAATATGAGCCTCCCATTCCTACCAGAGTAGGGAAAAAGAAGAAGAAGACTAAGGGGCCTGATGCTGCCAGCAAACTGCCTCTGGGTAAGGCATGTGGTTGCCTCTCTGAAGCATAGTGACTTACAGTATTAATGTGTGCACGCTGAGACGGCTGTCGGATAGTGTGGTAGTTTTGGACACATTGATGAGTGTATATGCCCCTGATTAGAGCAGTACTGTATATACACAGCTCCTTTGATAGCCTCAGACAGTCGGATTTTTGCAGAACTATTCAACTGTTGACATGGCAACAGAGCAGTGCCACAGTAGCAACAACAGGCAGTCAGCTCTGAAGTCAGCGTGGTGTCCTAAGCTCTCTATAATAAGAAACTCTGCCCTGATAAATGACCATTTAGCACTAACTTCTTTCTCTGTGCCCTCCCCAGTCACACCACACACACAATGCAGGCTGAAGCTCCTGAAACAGGAGCGGATTAAAGACTACCTGCTGATGGAGGAGGAGTTCATCAGGAACCAGGAGCAGATGAAGCCTCTCGAGGAGAAACAGGAGGTAAATGCCATCACATAATTTGTTTAATGAGAAATGACTCGCGTTGTCCAAATAGGGCTATTGTAGATTTAATTTTCCCATATAATTTTGTAGGCTTCGTTGTGAGATCATATCATTTGGATATCCTTACAGTAACATATTTTGGGAATTAACGATACTGTTATGATAATCAGATTTAAACAACATGGGTTTGTAGAGGTGTTTTTGCCAAGCTGATAATTGGTTTTATGGTAAAAGCCAGCCTTGGTGTTGCAAGAGATTATTAAAATCCACTGTGCCTTGCCCATACTTCCTGTGACACTGCACAAAATTTCGTGTTCAAGTCAGTATGGCCAAGCTGCCTGTTTACTGCATTTCCTGTCCCAGAATTTCAGGCACCAATGAGAAGCAAGCTTTTACTCCAAGATGAAGGAGGCAGGCTAAACAAGTTTAACATTGATTCTGCCTTTGAGAAGGCGTCTAGTATGTGAGATTGGCCAGACTAAGCTCGTAAGAACTTTGATGGTCGTGAAAGCCAGGCTAGAATGGAGGTGGGCTATTCAAGAAAAGTTTGTAGTCGTTATTATGTTTCAATATGCCCCAAATCCATTTCACATCGGACTTATCCAGGGGCGTTTCTAGGCTTTAAGGACAACCTGGGCTTAGTCCCAAGAGTGTGTTTCAGAGGAAATGAATAACCTGTTGAATCAAAGGATGTTGGATATTTGGACCCTTCATTCCGGCTGAATCCAAATCAGTGAGATGACATGTGAAGTATCACCCCTGCAGGTTTCTCTTGGAGATATATGAGTGTATAACCATTGTCTTTTTCTTCTGTTCAGTTTTCTCCTTGGAAAACATAAAGCTGCAATAGAGGTTTACAATGAAGCTGCTCGGCTCAATGAAAAGGACTGGGTGAGTCTTGGACTGCAACAGTATGATCACATCAGGCATTACCATAGTGTCATTGCTAATTAGCCTATACTATAGTGTTATTGCTAAAATATAGACTATTCTAG
Organism: Sardinella tawilis; assembly: GCA_030264315.1. NCBI lineage: Eukaryota > Metazoa > Chordata > Actinopteri > Clupeiformes > Clupeidae > Sardinella > Sardinella tawilis. The sequence goes on from JASCQY010000048.1 coordinate 6,263,541, forward strand.
AGTGTTATTGCTAGAAATATATACGTATATGTATGGGTGAACTTAATGTTGTAATTCCAACATGAATATCAAACACAATATGGACAATTCCACACAAAAGTCAGCCTTACCATGGGCGAAAAAAAGGTTCAAAGAGGTCTATATTTTATTGTATGATACACCTTTTGATGGATTTTTACAGCAGCTAACTGCATTTTTCCATGCCATAAATAAGTGTTGGACCACTACAGAGATATTGACTACAGGGAATATTCTGGATTTAAAGCGATAGACCGGCGGATATCAACTCTAGGTTTTATTTCTGCATGAGAACGAGTCAAACTTTGTCACGCAGAGACGTTTGCGTTACTTGATCCCAGCCGGAGTTACGGGACTCTTTTCTAGTCTCATAACGTGCTAATGGGACTGATCCAGCACTATCGCAGACGCAACCAAAATGCTATTTTTAAACCACTTAGAATGTTCGAAATCACATGAAACTTCCTACAAAGTATTATCAGTCTCTCTACTCATAAACTCAAGCATAGACAGCGTTATTGGTGCACGAAAAGACTTAAAGGAAAGGTTCGCTATTTTACACCTAAAGCCTTGTTTTCAGATTGACGTTCAGGTTGACGTTTTGATGCATGCTCCTAGTCCGAGAATTTTGAGTGTTCCTGTGGCTTCTCCACCCACCTCAGAGTGGCAGCATAGGTGCAGTGGAGCAAACGCTCCTAAAACACACTAAACATTCCGTTGTAAAGACGAGAAACTCACCGAGTGGTCATTAATATTCACTGATGTGTTCACAAAAATATCGCTGAAAACTGCATAGTTTCCGACGCGTTTTTTGAACATTTATTCTCAGCTGTGGACCTATTTTCACTCATATCCATCCGCCTAAGAGTTTATAAACTCTAAAAGTAATGAAGGAAGTCACAGTTCGTGATGATTTTTGTGTCAGTGCATCAGTGAACATTACTAACCACTCGGTGAGTCTTTACAAACGAATGTTTAATGCCTTTTAGGAGCAATTGTTCCAGTGCACCTATACTCCATTCTAAGGCTACAGCAAAAAAGCAAAATTTTCCGAATAGCAGAATGGGTCAAAATTCAAATGTTAACAGTTGTATTTCATCAGAAACTATCTGAAAACAAAGCTTTACGTGTAAAATAGCGAACTTTTCATTTAATAAAACAAATGTTTCTGGAGACAGTGCTAAACCACTCGAAACTGTAATTTTGTAAAAACAGAACTGATGACATGTTACTTAACCAGAGTATCTCTGTTTGTAGGAAATAAACCACAACCTGGGTGTGTGTTACATGTATACAAAAGACTTCAGAAATGTAAGTTGATAACACATAACACATTGTTATTACTAGGGTTTGTAATTTTGGGTTTCTTTGAAGATATTTTAACTAAGATTAGGATTGCTATTCTTGTGCATCTGCACTTTACTGTTGTCCTTGTCTATGCATGGGATAGTGAGAAATGTAATTTTGATTCCTTTGAATGTCAAGTACATGTGAAGAAATTGACAAATAAAACTGACTTTGACTTTGACTAATACAGGGGTCTTTTTTATTCCTTTCAGGCAGAAGATCAGCTTAATAGAGCTCTGCTGTTAAATAAACATGACTTGACTTATACGATGCTCGGAAAAATCTGCTTGCTTGAGGGGGATATGACAAAGGCCATTGAGGTGTACAAGTGTGCTGTTGAGTAAGTTATATCTCCTTCAATTTTGGAAAGCCATTTGGTAATTAAAGCAGATAACAATTGCGACAGGCCCCCGCACGTGTGGTTCCCATGACACACTCCTACAGAATATTGTCCTAATCCTATGCATTGCTCCTTCATCAAAATAAAGAGCAAATAGGAGCCATTCAAGTTTGCTACCCTCCCTGTGCAACGATACTGTGAAGTAATCCAGTTTTACATTCTGCTGCTGAGTTGTTCATGTGTAGCCTGCATGGAACAACCAAACAAATGAAGGAGTCTGTTTCAGGAACAAACAGGAGTAGGAGATTGGTGGCTGTTCTGTTTTGTGGGAACCTCCACAGTTTATCCACTGTAATGCTGAATAAGTTGCAATGTGCAATGGTAAATAAAAAGCATGACTCACCTGTTGTTTCCTGTGTGTAATAAAGAAGTTGTTTAATTTCAGGTCCTCTCCTGAGAATACAGACTTTTTGGCCATGCTTGGACTGCTCTACATGCAGGTGAGCATTATTATCAGTCCCTCCAGTTTTCCGCGATTTTGCGTTCGCATAAATTCACGCGTAATCAAGGCTTTATCGCAAAATTTTGCGACCCCGCATATTATTGTGTTTGCCGCAAATATTTTGTAAAATATGACCCCAAAAAAATCTCAATGTTGTAATTTCAACTAATTTACCTATCTGCTGACGGCAGCTTCTCCGATTCATGATCATGCTCTCTATTTTAATGTTAACCTGAGTCTACGTTTGGCTCACTCCTATTAAATTGACATTAAACATGACGGTGCACCGCTTTCATTGAGTGGGTGCAAGGAGAAACTGTTGTCATTATTCTTTAAGCCTTAAACTGATGTCTGTAGGCCCACTTGGGAGAGGTGGCAAAGGGGATAGCACCGCAAACCTGCGCAGCTCCTAAACATCTCCTTTTGAAGGCGAGGCAGATAATTGAGAATGAGAGAACGACAGCGCAGCACAGCGCAGACCATCCCAATAACGAGAGTTGTTGGTGTGCCATGCAAACACAAACGCTTCTCATCCAGCTTCCTTGTTCCCAGGAATGCGTAGAATAAATGGTTTGAAGTAAAACAAGAAAAAAATCGCAAAATTCCTTGCTTTTTTAGAGAAAATACCGCCATAAAATCAAGCGTTTTGATCGCAAAAAACTCCCTTCCAAAACCGTGAAATCCTGGAGGGACGTAAATGCAGAGCTTAGATGGTGTGTACAGTAAAAAGACAGCGCAAAATTCCTCGCAAATATATAGAAAATACCGCCACAAAATCAGGCATTTTAATCGCAAAAATCACAAAAAAAAATCGTGAAATCCTGGAGGGACTGTATTATGAATGTTATACAGTAGCCTAATAGAACAAAACATTACAAAACCAAACCACTACAAATTGCATTTACAGTTACAGGTTAACATGCATATTAAAAATTAATTTAACAAGCTACCTACCAACACTACAGGCAATGAACATTAATATTTCAATATTAATTTAAGATATAGTCATACACTAAATATGATATGTTAACAGAATATATATATGCAAAAAGTTTATATTGACCGTTATGATGGGTTTACAGCACTGAAGTCAGTCTTTACAAGAATTGGTTTAAAATATTTGTGTCTTTTCTTGACATTGAAGAAAGGGAAGTATCAGAAAGCTTTTGAACACCTTGGAAATGCTCTGACCTATGATCCCAACCACTATAAGGTAGGTGGAACATTTTTGTATCATATCTAACAATAAAACCAAATGTGTCAAAATGAAAGTGGACCCACATGTTTGCGTTTGTGTTTCACTAGGCTATTCTTGCAGCCGGCAGTATGATGCAGAACCATGGGGACTTTGATGTGGCCATGAACAAATATCGTATTGCAGCCTATGCTGTCCCCGAGAGCCCTCCACTGTGGAACAACATTGGGATGTGCTTCTTTGGGAAGAAGAAATATGTAGCTGTATGTATTTAGCATATCTCTGCATCACGAATATGATTTTTGTCTTCTTGTAATTGGTGATGTTGGTGAAGCTTTTTCTCCTCTTCATTCCCTTTTTACTCTTCTGAAGGCCATCAGTTGTCTCAAGAGGGCAAACTATCTTTCCCCATTTGACTGGAAGATCCTGTACAACTTGGGGCTGCTGCACCTGACTATGCAGCAATATGCCTCTGCATTTCACTTTCTCAGTGCTGCCATCAACCTTCAACCTAAGATGGGGGAACTCTACATGCTGCTGGCAGGTGAGGAGAATCGAGAGAAAGTCACGCCCATCTATTTCCAGTCCGCAAACTTGGTGAAAAATATGAACGGGTATCAGTGGGAAGATAAAAAATATTTTCTGGTCCCCTTTTAGATGTACCATGAATTTCACATATGTTGTTTGGGAATTTTCAAGATAATTTTCCACATTGAGACTACATTTTCGTCCGAGTTAAAAGACGTCACCATCCACATTAAAGGGGAATGCCGGCACGTTCCAACTAAACCTACATTCCAGTGGTAGTGGTGGTTAAGTACTATCAGCTGTCAAAAAATGAAATGAAAGTGCTACCGGAACGGAATTATAGCAGTTTTAACAAGGCACCAAAATAGCGTATCAATGTGGGCAAGTTACTAATGTAGAGCTTACGTCATCAGCTTGCCCCATCACAACGCTATTTTGCTGCTGTGCTAAAATGATTAAGAAACCCTTTATGGAAACATCTGCAAAGTCACATCAGTCCCTTAACACTTTGAGTGCCAAAAACGTTTTCCGGCTTTTTTTTTTCAATTACGAAAATAGACACTCTAACAAACATTATGTGCGATTTTTGGGACTCTGATTAATAGAACTGAAGTAGTTGACAATCAAAAAATCGAAAATTCACGATCTGGACATGTTATCTGAACATTTTATACAACGCGGCATTACATTACCTCCGTGTTAGTTCTTTCGAATAATGCATGTTCGGTAAAAACCAGGTCATTTTGTCAGTTAGTGGGTGTGTCACGGAGTAGCAGTCTCGCAAGGGCTTGCTAGGCTATGTCTGACTTCCTGAAAAGTTTACTGACACCTTTGAATCTCGTGTGGACGGGGAAAATGAATGAATTGAAGAGAAAGATGTTGCAGAAGGTGCGTTTTTGCCAGACAACGCTGGGTAAGCTTACCTTTCTTCTAAAGACGGAAGATAGATCAGGATTTAGATCAGCATGAAGGGCATCAGGAAATGGAAAGCACATGCCAGGTCAAAATCAAAGACAACAGCCCCATCTGGTGGTTTTGTGAACAGTAGAATGGAATGCCTTTGACCCGGAAAGGTATCGGTACATGTTAGAGGGCTAAACGTGTATGCAGCGCACGTTCATAAAAGACGCTAATATTTCCTTTTATTAAAAAAAAACTGGGATTTTGATGGAAATTGTCACTGCTTAGCTTGTGATTTCTCGGGAACGGAGGCATGTAGAAACAAATGGTTTTCACCCACTGAGAGCTAAGAGTCATGGCATACGTTCATAGGTATAATTCAGAATATGCTGTGGCTCGACAAAAAAAGTGTTAATGTGACCTATAAATTTGATTCGTTCCAGGGAGGTGGTTTAACTTTTGATGCGAATAAGGCATATGCGATTTAAAGGGATACGCCGGCGCGTCCAAATCTAACATTCAAGTGGAAGCAGTGGTCGAGTACAAGGAGCTGACAAAAAATTAGCTGAAACCATGCTACCTGACCGGAGTTATAGCGATTTTAGCGAAGCAGCAAAATAGCGTTTCTAAGCGAGCACTCTTCT
>JASCQY010000048.1:6293659-6308876 GCA_030264315.1 Sardinella tawilis
TACCTGAACTGTCTCCATCTTCAGAGACAGATGAGCTTACAGTATCTTCCTCGTCAGAACTACTAGCGTCTTGCTCCGGATAATCCACTTCCATGTCCTCGTGGTTGTTTTCTTTCTTTTCACGAGAGTGGACTGGCATGCTGTGGAGTTTCTCTTACCATTTAATAAAACTAAATTAAGGCTGACGGGTACCGGGTGGTTAAAAAAGATAAACAACGAGAGGAAAGCTGTGGGAAACACGTTCAAAACGTAGCTATGTCTTGACCAATCATTGTGTCTTTGGGAGAAAGACGCTCCAATGGCCAATCATTAAACTGCTTTGGTCTGACGCTAGGATACCTGGGAGTTGAAGTTGCGATTTTGTAGTTGAAGCAACACGCTAATGCATCATTGCCACCAGGGGGACCTATGAGCCAATAATAATAATATTGAATGCCTTTGATGCAAGCAATTCTCTCTCTCTCTCTCTCTCTCTCTCTCTCTGTATACATGCACTGTCAGTGTGGAGAGAAAAAGAAAATGATGCTAATGTTAGTCTCTATTCTATAATATGAATGTGCACAACAAAGGAAGCTAGTTTACAGACAGGGTCAGTCAGCGCTTCTGCCAGATGAATGCTGCTTTAGTTTCAGCTTTGTCACCAGGAGTCTTTCACACAACTTGGGGTTTCCTTACCCAGAATCACGCCTACGCTTCGGAGAATCATGCAATAAGATCAGCAGAAAATGTATAGGCCTAGCTAAAGCTGAGTGGGTTAACTGAAACAGAGGCCTACTTATTTCCATTGTTACTTTTTCCCCTCCAAAGAAAACGAACAAGAAAGTGAACAAGATGATTTCTCTCAAAACCATTATAAATCAAGAAGCCTCACTTCACATTGATTCCAATGCTGAATGTTGTTTCGAATATCATATAGTGCCATGATGCCATTTGAACTTTTGCCAGCTTCCTTTGATTTGAAATTCAGGAATCATTTCGGCCTGGCTAAAGCATGACTCATGGAATCTGCGATAGACACCAGCCACTGGAAAACCTCATGCTACTACACAATGCTGTCACAATGCCTTGGCATAGAGAAATACAGAGGACATCTCAGTCACACTTCTCGTACCCTCTGAGTCACACACCCTGTCTCTTTCTATCTCTCTCTCTCTCTCTTTCTTTCTCTCCCTCACTCACACACACTGCCAGGCACACACACACACACATAAACACACACAAACAGTATATGACCAGTTAAATCAGGCCTGATACCTTGCACAGAGACAAATCTGGTGCAAATCTGCTCTCTTCATTATTGGACTGTGAGGTAAAAGAGAGTGTGTAGGAGCCAGTGGGAACACACAGATGTCTAGACTAGGTGGGCTGGAAGTGATCAAAGATGCTTAAGTATAAAGGACGCATGCACTGTACACACAACTCTTCCACACAAACAGTGATGAGTTCTTGCATTGCTCTCATTTCCTCTTCAATAGATAAGCGCATGGTGGAGACAGAGAGACCTAATGGAAGAAATAAAGAGGAAAAAAAGGTCACTTCAAACCAAACCAGTCTGCAAAGGCCCATGAAATGTGATGTGGTAGGAAATGAAATATCTAAAGAGCAGACATGCAGGCCTTTAAATGGTAACTCAGAAAAACACGTTCTCTCTCAAGCCCTGCAAAGTCTACAGGGCTCAGATGAAGAACAACTGTAAAGCCCTGGAGGTGGCGATGGTGCATGACACAGAAGGGATCTGAGACCAACACTCACAGACTGCATCATAGACTGCTGGAGCTGGGCATGTGTGGACCGGTTCAGCTTTACACTAGTGTTAATAGAGACAACAAAACACTACAGCAGGTATTTCCTGACAAAAGCAGCACCTGCAGCACAGGACAGTCAGTGGCAATGAATGGTCTGTATTTAGGACACATTACACAGAAACCCCTTGTGTTTCCATATATTTCTTCTTTCTTGAAATGCTCAATTAAGCTTGTGTGACTGATTGGCTTCAGACTTTCAGTATACACATCTCTGCAAACATGATGCTATCTGAGGTGGGGACAGCTGTTATGTCATAGTATCGAGTATGAACATGCTGCTGTCACCATAGGCTACTGTCACCACATACTCGGCCTCAGTACGGTTGCTATTTTGTTATGTGCCCGCCCCTAGCAATGAAAGTAAACACCGTTGAGGGGTTTTAGACACGCAGTCTGTGATGTAAAAGCAAACCCTCTTCCCTCAAGTAATCAGTAAGACCCTTCACCATAGTTACAGTAGCCTACTTTCTATTGAATTTCCCTAAATCTTTACCACATTTAGGAGCGTGAAAGTGACGCACACAAGACCTTTTGCCTACAAACATACACATAAAATGTTGCTGGTGATTTTTAGCCAAGAAAGTCCCTTAGCTTGGGACACTCCACAGGGAATAGTTTATTTAAATGACAGGATAATCTTAATCAATACAATTCAATGCAATAATATAGCAAGGCCAGGCAAGGCCATTTTGATTTATAGCACATTTCATACACACAGTGTAGCCTTTCTCAATGTGCTTAACAGCTAGAGACTAAAAATTGAGACCAGAAAAACGCATAGAAAAAAACACAAAGGATCAGATGAGATGGTTGTAGATAAACACTTAAATTAAAAAAAATTAAATGAAGAAAATAACTTGCCAAGGCTACATGTCGCATCCCTTGAAAATATTTGATGGGGGTGGTCTGTAATAAAATCATTGCTACTGCATGGATGGAGTTTTGACATGAGACCACTCAATTTAGCAATTTTAAGATGGTTATAATGCAGATTATTGTGCTGATAGGCCTATTGATTTTAATAAGGTGTTTCAGTGCTATTTGATTCAACTAGCGTATTTGATTAAAGACAGACTGATAGTCGATCAAAGACTTTTTCAATTATCTTGCATTGAAAATCAGATATTGGCCTGTAATTGTTTAGCACTGAAACATCTGTAGCCTATTTCATCTTGTGTTGGGCTTTAATTCTGCTGTTTTAAGAGACTGAAAGGGGAAATAGCCCTATTGCAGCCTGTAGATTTTAAAAGCAATTTAACATGCAAAATTAATTATATCCATGCAAATTGATGGTCATAGGAAATTTTCCTTATTTGTCTATATCTAAATTTCCCTATTCCCTATTCAAACATTCATCTTTGGTTAATGTGCCGTTCCGTATGGGCTGTACACCAGTCATTCTCACCTGGAAATAGCCTACGATGCCTGGTGTGAACCTTTCATTCATCATTTTCATTCATACGAAGTATGGGACTTTGCAGCATATAACCATTATAAAAGACCAAAAAGGAAACTCTAGGTTTTCATTCTTAGTAGGCTAGAGAAGTCATTTCTGGGGAATTTTCCCACAAAAGCCCGCTGTATGAGTTTCCCTATACGGAAATCCCCATCGACTCCTCCCATATTTAGGTGAACCTTCCTCGTCCACTCGCACTCTGCTCAGAACGCTCGAGTTGACATCAGACAGCAGTCGCAAATGGATATCTATAGACTTCAAAACCAAATGGATTACGATCTGGATGAAATGGACCCAAAGCACAGGAAAATGTTCCCGTGTCAAGATGAGCGCATCGATAGTGGATTGGACTCTTTTAAATCGGGCGAATATTCACTTCTCGAAGAAGACTTTCAGAATTTAAATGTGGCTGAGACAAGAACAGACTTCAGCTGCGAACCTTGGAAACAGCAAGTAACGGAGGAGGGTGACACGTAAGTTATTTATGTATTTGCATATAAGCCTAATGTTATAGGCCTATTTAACAATGTAAGAGTCAACTCGCTATGCATTGGAACTTTTGCAAGTGGACGTGCGTTGCTGCATGCAGACTAACGCTATTTGCAGTATTATTAATTATGACGGACTCTGCAAAAAAAAAAGAAACGAATAAAAAAATGCATAAAGCCTATTCTTTTGCTTTGTTTAAAATGTTCAGTGCGCCGTACCAAATTTTAACCTGCAAGAATTGTGGTAAACAAATCATAGTAAGACCACTCCGAATTTGGCACGGTGACAATTGCTGGTGGCGCTAGAGAGAGAAATGCAATCCACTCATACAGGAAAGTCCCTGGCGCGCAGCCAGGAACTGATAAAGCATCAGACGTGTCAAGCCACAACTGGTGGAAATAACCCGAAAAAGTCCATTCTTGCGCAACACATTTATGCTCATGCGTAGTTACACCACTTCCTTTGTAAAAGTATTTTTGAAATAGGGGACTTTAACGAACGCCTCTGCTTCTCAACAGGTTTCTCCACCTCGCCATTATTCACGAAGCAGAAGACCAAGCCATTCAGATCATCAAACAATGTCACAAAGACCCATTCCTGAACGCACAAAACAACCAAAGACAGGTACTTAATGAACACTTGTTATAAACCTGATGAAACACATTGCATAGGTCAAATCAAAAATAGGCTAAGAAACAAAATCATAGCCTACATACATAATATGCATAATAACGAACAATATCCATTGGCCAAAAAGTCTAAATGTAATTATTTTCTCAGACTCCTCTTCATCTGGCTGTGATAATGGACCAGCATTTATTGGTTGATTATCTACTGAAAGCTGGCTGTGATTCACGGTTAGTGGACAACAATGGCAACACCGCCCTGCACATTGCCTGCAAGAAGGGATCCATGATCTCCTTCAGCCTTCTCACACAAGTTCCACCTTCCCCTCACTTGCGCTGCATCCTCAACTTCTCAAATTATAATGGTAAGCCGCTTTTTGCACCACAATGCCCTTTCACCCTGGGACATTGCATCTGAATTATATTTCCTGGTCCTCAGTTGTCTTTTAATGGCATTGGACTGGACTCAGTGTTAAAAGGACACCATCTGACCATGATCTCCTTTCTCTATTGACAGGACACAACTGCCTCCACCTGGCCTCAATCTATGGTTTCCTCTCAATGGTTGAAGTTCTTGTGCAATTAGGAGCAGATATTAACTCCAAAGTAAGTGATCATATCTTCTACCTTTTAAGAACTTCAGACAGATTTGATATCTTTCCACACTGGTTTAGACTGAGGAACTAACAAACCCTCTTCTCCCTTCACTAGGAGCAATGCAGTGGCCGAACAGCTCTTCATCTTGCAGTGGACCTCCAGAACCTTTCGCTTGTGCATCAGCTGATTGCTCTGGGAGCCGACGTCAACTGCCTGACCTATGGGGGATTCACGCCGTACCACCTAACATTTGGCCGTCAAAATGGCGAGATTCGACAGCAGCTTCACGACAGGACGGCACAGGAACTCCGAGACCTACCAGAGAGCGAATCAGAAGACGAGGAGTTCATGTCTGAGGATGAAGTAAGTTCCTGAGCTTTGTGTTGCTTTGTTTGTGAGGTCAATCACTTAAATTAGGATTTTTGGTTTATCACAATAACATTAACATTCAATAACCTCAATTTCAACCTTAACTGGGTGTCAGAGTTTTATAGATGCAGTACAGTCCTAGTGGTTCTGTATGCAACTGTGCAGGTGATTTCTTTTCACATGCCCATCTCTAATCTTGCAACTTGTGTATTTCCACAGCTATATGACGACATTCATTTTGGAGGAAAATTGTCTCCAGCTCACTGAGGAACACAACTGCAACCCCACTTTGGCCCTCCACAAACTCACATAGGACCAATAACGCACAGATCAAGACCAAAAACAAATCTTCCTGACTAACAGAGTGATTTGGAGAACTACAGTGCACAAGGACTCAAGAACCTCAAAGTCACACTCCGTAGAAGTAAAAAAAGAACCATGTACATATTTGGAAATAACTGTTAAATAATGTAAATACAGAGAGCACTATTTTTTTTACCTGTAGATATCAATTTATGTAACACTATTGTAAACTATAGTTTTGTACTATATGTACATGCTGATAAATTAAATATGCATACCATTCAAATTTGATCCTTTGTGGATTTTTTTTTTAATGAAAACAAAACGTCCAGCTTGATGTGGGAAAAAAATCCTATACTGTAAATACACACCCTAAAAGGGAAATATTTGTTGCCAGGTTTTAACTTCAGTTTCAGTTTGTCTTTTGTGTGTTGGGGCTCAAAAAGTTTAATACAGTAAAGTTTACGACAAAAGAAAAACAAATACAGGATTTAAAATTTGAAGGAATACTACATAGTCTACATTTCTGTTTTTTTTTTTAGTTTTTTTTTTTTATGGTAAGTTGTCTTACTCCTGTACAGTTCTCCTAGTCATTCACTCAGAGAGACCCCCATTCTGCGTCTGAACAGTGACGTGGGTGAAAGTCATGTCCTTGCTGGCAAACATGACTAATCAGTATTTCATTGCCCTGAGAGCCACACACTACTCTCTGCATGTGTGGAGATAGGCTCGTCAGCTGACTCATCTGAAATTCCCCTATGGCTAAATAATTCTCTTGAAGAATTTCCCGAAATACGCAAGGACACATTTGACAGACATACTAGAACACATTTAACACATTCTCAACAAAAAGCGGGACGACTGGGTCTTGGCGTAGGTTGATTGACAGACAGCAGGGACATTTTTCTGGTGGGGGGTTGGTGGGTGGACAGCAGGGTTGTAGACCTTCATGTCAGTACAAATATTTAGCCTACGTCCTCTGTCAGTCCCCCAGTCTCAGTAGAAGGGAGTTATCTTACGCAAATTCCAAGGGAAACTCCTGAGGGTACAGATATGGGTCATCTAGTGTTTATATCAGACTGGAATTTTAGATTTCCTTAGGAGGGGAAACTCCGGAGCGCTGCTTAGTTCTTCTCTGAGTACGGCGGTTGATGGTTTCATAAACCAGAATGGCACTAAAGCTCACAGAAAAAGAGAAGTGTGTGATCTTCACGGACGTCATAAGGCAGCCCTATTCAGTCATTCAGTGCTTTTGCGATCTGTGGCACAGAACTTTGCACATCTCATGACACAGATGAGTGCCATGACATGATGGTTCCAAAAAGCAAGTGTCTGTACTATCCATTATGTACTACATATGTACTCTGTGTAGAGTCAAAGTGTCACTTTTTCAGTGTGCGACCCACCACTACAGTTCTGTTTTGGTTCCATGCACCTGAGCTAAATGCCTTTACATCTAGAGCGCAACAATACTTGGCATTTCTACATATGTATACTTTAACAGATTGTTTTGGTTCCAAATTTAGGGCAGTCAGAGAGCAAAGAGTGTCTCTAGATCTCAGGTGGCATTGTAACCTAAATGCACGCACAAATACCACCACAACAGGGTCATGCATCTGTTGTACAACCCTCAGCACATTTAGAAATGAAAATTTCCCAGCTTGTTAAATTTGAATGGGCCTAAACCACACTGGGAGGATGAGAAGGAGCCGCCTGGGCGATGCACCTCACCATTTCTATAGAAGAGGACAAACCGGAGGCAGTGTCGTGTCACGGTGAGGGATGCTTAAAGGGTTTAGTCAACACATGGCATTCTGTGGTATGCATATGCCTACTTAACCATGGGGAACTTGGGTGCATGCATGCATGCAAATGACAAAAATTACCCTATGACACAGATGGAGTCTTTGAATGGAGCCTACTCGTAGAGTTGAATACAGCTTAAGCCCTTTGAGATATTGAATGGAATACAGCTGCAAAGCCTAAATTAAATGGAAAAAAAAAGAATATTCTTTTTTTTTTTTTTCTCAAAAATGTCTTTAATGGAACGGGGTAAATATACATGAAACAAGGCTTGCACCACTCTGTAACTGGGTCCGACAGGTCTCTTTCTAGATGCCTCTCTTCTCTCTTCAGTCCCTCTCTGACAGAGAAACCAAGTGGGTATCTACTTCTGACTCCGACAAGATCCTAGCCAAAGATAAAAGTGGAAACAATAAACAAACAAACAATTAAAAAAACAAAAAAAACATTTCAAAATACATCCATGAATGACAAGATGATGCAAAGATGCATAACATGTTGAATTATTCTTAGGGTCTACTGTGGATGATGGCCGAAACACAAAAGTTTCAATATGATTTTACAACAAGCAAGATTGATTTGACAAGCAATGTCATGACAAAGATTGTAAGCACATATATCGGTGGGGCATCTCACATGCCAAACAACAGCTTTACTTCAAGCACTAGACACCAAAACCTACACATCATGGACTAGGACTGGGTGATATGACCTTAAAATTATATCACAATATTTCTTTGCATTTTTGATGATAATGATACATCACCAATAAAAGACAAATTTTTATTTCAAATGTATTTTATGGAGTTTGTTCCCATTACAGGAGAACTCACAGTATATACATTTACCACAAAAATGAAAAGAAAAAAAAAAAAAAAAAAAAAAAACACCTCAGAAATGAACACGCTAAGCTGCTAAAATCGCATGCTCGACATAACAGGGCGGATTTGAGGTTTTATTTTGACGTATAGAATCTGCCGTTAGCATGTTTGGTAGGAATGAGCTGTGCTAATTTCTGAAATGATCCGTCAGCCTTGGGCTAAAATTACAGTACATGAAGTCCTCTGAAAACAAGATCTGGGATTAGACATGCCAGAGTTCTCCTTTTAGACTGTATGCAGCACACTTTGCACATTATTAAATGATATCCTTAAAAGAGAAATCCCTTGTGAATTCATCTGAAGGCTTGTAGTTCAAAGTCACTGAGTGCTGTTGGTAGGAAAAAGAACCAGAATATCTGCTACGAAACAGACCAAATAAGGAACAGGCAGCTAAAGTTAACTGAATGGGGCATAGGAACATGAAACTGAATGCAAGTTACTATGCCTCATTGAGTTAGTGTTGGTTCATGGACTGTTTCATACTGGATTTCTGCTTAAAGGAGAAGTTTGGTGTGAATCAAGCCATAGCCCTGTTGTTACAGATCACTGAATGCTGTCTGTAGCAAAAAGAACGAAAAAAAAAATGATGCAATGTAAGCAGAGTTATAAACCAATAACTATTGTTAACAGAATGGGGCATAGCGAAATGAAACTAAAAGTAAGACACCATGCCCCATTCACTTAGTGTTAGTTACCCGGTTCATTATTCAGTCTATGTTGTATCAAATTTTTTCGTTCTTTTTCCTATGAACAGCATTCAGTGACCTTAAACAACAGAGCTATGGATTGATTCACACCGAACTTCTCCTTTAATGTCATAAAACAGATCACTCTCATTCTGTGGCCGATAAGGCTATTTCTGAATGCACATACCTGAACTTTGGGTCCGCGGTGGTAATAACTCCTATTTCCAACTCAGAGGGTTTGAAATCAATTGAGAGCACCGTTGACAAACAGGTGATCGCCGTCTGTTTTCAGAAAAGAGTCAGAAAAAGAGGAATAAAAAGATGATGATTGAAGTTTATGATGCAAGAGAATCTATATTTTTCTCACTTGTAAAAAAAAAAAAAAAAAAAAAAGTTCTCCAGTTTACACAACAGTGTTATTTACAATGACACACATGCCATGTTGAGGACACAGTAGCATCTCAGTACTCACCTCCACAGTTTGCTCAAAAGTCCAGTCTAATTTCTTCTTAACTTTCTTCTCCAGGAAGCTGGTGGCCTCGGTTTGCTTGACCCCTGCTGCTGTGGCCTTGAACCCACAATAATAGCCGGCTGGGTCACATTTGTACACTTGTGGACCCAATTCCTCATCTACGCCGATCACAATCATGCCTGAGGAAAACCATTTGGCACAATCCAAATTAGAGCTACACTCTATTGTGACACAAAGGGGGGTGGGGGCTGTGCCATATGCGACAGAAATGCAACTACTCTTTGAACAGGTGCTTCACAAGTCACACAAAAAGCAACGGGGGACAAGGTTAAGTCTCATACAAAAACTAAGCACAAAACTTACTCTCGTTGCCTATGTACACACACAGCATAGCCACATTCTACTAGGAACAAGTGAGAAGAATGAGCAATCAGAGTAAACGCCTAATTCCAAGGGCCAGACACTGAATGAGGCCATATTCCGATTACTGAAACCCCAAATAAGAGCCCTGTAGTGACCTGAATATTAGATCATGTTTGAACTGAAATAGTAGGTCATGTAAACATGTAAAAGGAGAAATACTGTTATTTGAAGTTGCTGAGTTTGGAGGTGTGGGACGAGAGGCTTTGGTGCACTGGAAACCGAATTTGCTAAACGGCAGCTAGTGCTAACTGACTGGGGCACAAGGAACTTTTATTTCAGATTAATTTTCCTGTACCCAACATCAGTTTATGTTAGCTGCCATTTTGCTATTTGGTCTACAGTATGTGATGTCAAACAACAGCACTATTGATTGATTCACACGGGACTTCTCCCTTCACTGGAACATGCTGCTCCAAAAGGGAATTTCATATCTGAATATGTTCAAGTTCCAAGAAATTCTCACAGCAGTTAATGGTACGCATTGGAAGTGGTCTATGGCTCATTTTCATAAACCATCAATATGTAAACTCTTTAGGCAGAATATGGAGGTTTGCATTGAAGATCACACAAAACGATTGTGAAATGTAGGCATGCACTTCCAATGAATGTTTGTACTTGTGTGAACTGAAATAGTTTGCATTTATTGAAACTTTCAGTGACTGAAAAATAGAAGATCCATTGTGATTGCATACGTCACTGAATATTGCCAAAGGACTGTTTTGCTGTCAAGAATTCCTCAAACTCCACAAAGGAGTTGTTTCTCAAGGAACCCTGTGTGTTTACCCTCAGCATTCTTAAAACAACTAACATTCCTGTGCGCAGTACTTTGAAATGAGCTCAAAAACGGCACAGTCACCATGTATTTAAATGTAAATAATACCATTGTCCATTTCATTTTACACTTCTTTTCACTGTGTCAGGTAAGTGAGGCAAGGGCTCTCTGGTGATTTGAACAACTGTCATGCACACAGAGCAGAGGGGCATGAAGCAGGATTCTGAATGAGGCACAAATGCAGCGTCTGCACACTCACTTGTTTGTTCACGAGTGAATTTTCCAAATCCTAGAAAAAGCCCCTGAGGAACCTGACTCACTAGGACCAGTTCTACAGAGACAAACCCCTCAACTTTGGGAGATAGCTACTTAAAAGTCCAATGCTAAGGCTAAAGCAGGGATGTAACAGAAGCTTACCGTTACAGTCGTGTAAAACCTTTTTCAAATTGGTGCAGCAGTTTCGCCACTGTTGTACTGACCACAGCATGCGAGTCAAGCTGAAAACAGGATTTAGTCGGAGCATGAAGCGTTTTTTTTTTTTTTTTTTAACCAAAAGGCCAGGGCCGTTGCTCCGTCTCGTTTGGGGCATGCACAAATCCATGAATTCATCTGTGCCTTCTAAAGTTATAAAGGCAGTTGCAAAACAATCAGATATTATGCTCATTGACAGAGTTGGCCTGAGTCCTCCTAATACTGTATACCATCAAATTAATTTCCCTTCAGAAAAACAGTGTGGTGAAACTGTTCGAGTAGGTAAAGATTCATTTTGAAATCTAAAAAGCTTTCTTGTAAACATGAGTGTACTATGTGAACCTCTTGCTAATGGCCTATCTGCAAGCTTCTCATATGTAAGGAGGCTGCAATCTCAATTCCTTTTGCCCTTTACCTACATTTTCTCATATGAAAACACTGCATTGCCATTATGTCAGTCAGTGTGTCCGAAACAGGAAGGTTAGGTCTTGCTGCCTCGCTGCCTTCACTGTCTAAGAAGTTACCCACCTTAGAAGGCATCAAGGCATCGGCATAAAACTTAGTTTCAGACAACCTAGCTAGATAGCTAATTAGAACGCCGTCTTTTTGTTTATTTAATTGTTCAGGGACCGTTGTCAAGATACCGACAGCTCACTACATAATTCTATAGGACGCTGGACGCTGAAAGCAGCATGAAGGATACATCTGATGCTTCCTTCAAAATTGGGCAAAACGAATGTACCTTCGAAGGCAGCATTTTATGCATTTATCCATTTCGGATATGCCTTGCTGCCCCCGAATACTTCCTTCGAAGGCAGCATGTTTACCGCTTCGGACACAGCCAGTGTCAGACGGATTTTGGTTTGATTTTGGAGCAGTGTGGAGCGGAGCAGCCTGGCCCGGATTTGAGCAAATGAGCGGGCGGAGAAAGGCAGCATTCTAAATGAGGAGCAAAATTCCCCATTGCTCAGCTCCACTCACATGCTCTGGTACTGACAATAGTGGATCTCTGCAGCATACATAATGCATAAGTTAAGTATGCTTCAGTAACACACCTGGTGTAGCCTTCCTGTAAGAGATGCTGTGCAACATGGTTGTCAACATACACTGCCTTTGGTCTGGGTAGGTGTATCTCTAGCTGCAGGAAAGACCCACAGCAAGCAATGCTTATTGCTTCCACCACAACACATCTGAGCAGAGCAGAGCAGAGCAGAGACGGCGCTTCATACTTACAGCAGCCAAGTGGCCTCATTTCAGCATTCTGTGTGTAGACCTGAGAGATGTCAGCAATCCTCTTGCAGAGCATGTCCACGGGAATCTCATATCCGTATTTGTACATCCAATTAGCCGCCTCATATCTGGCCCTCTGGACTTGAGATCTGCTGTCAGCTAGAGGAGCAACAAAGAGCATTAACAATTGGTACACTCCGATTCTTTGTCAAGTGCTTTTAAAGACTTCTAGATATGCAAGCAAAGATGCTGCTGGATGTTTGAGGAGAATGTTGGAGGTTTTGCATGACGCGAGACTAATATGCAAGACAGTAACCCGCACAGACAATATGATTTTACCTGTCATTCCTGACATAACACAGCCGATGTTCTCCGTGATTCTGAAGAGGTGAGTGACAGTGGCCGCATCCAGAAGCTTGTCCTGTAAGAGACACAATAAAGAAGACTCAAAGACAAACTTTTGGATTCACAGCCAAAGCAGAGCTGAAGCTTAACACTCTCCACTTTGCGTAATGGCATGACATGACTCACCGGTACTTTTTTTTGTGTGACCACCACTGCACAGTCTTTTCCTCGGACAGCCACTGATGTGAGCCCACCCTGATTAATAGCCTTGAAAGCATATTCTGCAGACACAAACACACACACACGTCATGGACTATGACAGGGTACCACTGATCCTACAACTGGTTTAGTCCAGTGCTGCTTCAGATACAAACTGTAATAAATATCCATGTGTATATGACATAACACTTATAACAGTTCTGTACAATTCATCTTTGAAGAGAACTAAACACGCTCAGTATAAAGTTTGAGATGTTACTGCCATTCATACACTATAGCAACACTCTCCATAGAACCCTCTAACGTATGTACAATATGACTGGGCCAGTTAATTTCACTTACTGTAATCATAAAACCTTATGGCTGTCTTGATTATGAGTTCTTAGAGTAAATACATCGTTCGTTTCCATATCGGAGAACATAATGAGGAAGTACATAAACAAGACTAACGTTATTGTTCAGACTATTAACGGTGGCTAGCAATAAGCTAGCTATTAGCCACAGTTCGTTGACAGCTAGCACTATTTGCTTTCTAATTTTCTACGTTAAATGAAT
The DNA here is from genome assembly GCA_030264315.1 of Sardinella tawilis. Classification (NCBI taxonomy): domain Eukaryota; kingdom Metazoa; phylum Chordata; class Actinopteri; order Clupeiformes; family Clupeidae; genus Sardinella; species Sardinella tawilis. Next base: position 6,307,162 of record JASCQY010000048.1, read on the forward strand.
GGGAGCGCTTTTGAGTGGCTTTAACTTATACAGACAGCTATCCACATACCAGTTAACAAACGCTGATTCTGTGAGGAATAACTGAACTAGTCAAAGCTACTTATGTGGCTAACGTTAGCTAAGCTGCCATGACAAGGCAGATAGCCGGTAGAGAAAGAAACACTCCATGATCAAAGCTCTGATTTACTTACCAACTTGGTAGAGTCTTCCCTCTGGTGAAAAGATAGTGATATGGCGATCAAAACCCGCACTTGACCCCCGAGACATTTTCTTTGAAAAAGCAAGCGCACAAGAATGAAGACACTTTGGAATAAAATTGAAGCTGCAACATGCAGAGGTCGTTCCGGAAGTAATTTCCCAATTATAGTTTATACTACCGGGGTCAAAGTAGGCAGTGTATCGTTACCATGGGTACGAAGCATGTTTCTCTCTGGGTGTTTCTTTTACTGTCTATGGGATGACAGCAGTTGGTTTCTGTGCACATTCCAACCTGAAGACACCAAGAACAGTAGTCTACAATGCATAAAGTCATAAGGCTCAAAATGAGGCCATTCCTAGTTAAAATAAAAATCTGTGGTGTGTTAGGGATATGGATTTTTTGTTTAAATTGTTCAACTAATTTCTTATCAATAGCCTATATAGGCATATATAATAATATATGTATATACGTATATAAATACATATATTTTTACCATGTGTGTCCCAATTTATCCATGCATTTCCTGGAAAGCAAATTAAAGTGATTTTTTTTTTTTTTTTTTTTAAATCTAACTTCCCCAAACCTACCTTCAGGGTTTGTAATAATAGCCAGCTAAATTAGGCCTATGTGTCAGTACACACGCAAGTCTATAGGCTAACTCTGTCATTAAACTAATTAGTCATAAGGAGGCTATGATAAGCTATTTGTTTGGACATCATTGCAAAATTATTTGTCTAACAAGCCTAAAAATGGCAATTTCAATTTGTGCTGCAGTCATGTTTGACTCCTGTTGTACATTTGAATCCGCATTTTAATCCACTAGTTCCTTGTACAGATGCCTCCACCAGCCATTTTTTTGGTGCTGGGGATTTCCCAGTTAGGTCAGTCCACTTTTGGACAGACATTATGTAACTCCCCACATTGTGAGTTGTGTCATGCATTCCTCATCACAATGTACGTTAAGCCTTTGTTGCCATTACGCTTTGAATGATGATACAGGCTTTTAGGTGCGCACAAAAAGTTAGATTGAAACCATAGAGCAGGTAGGGCATAGCATTTTAAACATTTTGTTAAACCTTATGATCACACTATGGCTTCAGTTGACTGGTCACTGACTGATGTAATTCTCTGTATGGCCTGGCCAAAATTTTGGCAAAAATCCATTTTGTCACAGAGAGAGAGAGAACATGGAAAGATGAATCAGAGTTTTCCAAATTGAGGAAATTATGCAGTGTGATGTAATATTTATTTAAACCCCTTTTACTCACAGCCTTCATGTGTTGATGTTCCTACATGATACAGAATCAGTAGGCCATGTACCATTAGCCCAAAAATGCCCATGGATTAAAAATCCTTTCCCCTCTTTATTTATGTATTCATTTTGATATGGCATTTTACGGAGCCCTGCTAGGGTCATGGTGGGGATTTTTTTTGTTTTGATAGTTTTGCTTTTGCGTTCCCTCGCAAAAGTATTGCGAGGGAACGCAAAAGTATTGCGAGGGAACGCAAAACTATT
>JASCQY010000048.1:6335229-6345829 GCA_030264315.1 Sardinella tawilis
AAGTCGACGATCTGGACCAACTGACCAAAAAAGCACTTTGCAAAGATGTGCTGGACCTCTCGTGCTCTTCACACTCCGCTGTCTGTCTTAATTCATTTTGCGTCTGTTTTGCCAGAATGATTTATGAATTGATGTTAAATCACCAAACTGAGGCTTCTGGTGGTGATGATGTGGAAATTAAAAGCGTTTTTACCACTGATTCGGTCTCAGTTTGTTGACTGCATTTTCCATTCCAGAAGACAGGAAAATGATTCAGATGTTAAAAAAACTGACGTAATATGCTTTAAAGGAAAAGTCTTGCATTAGAAGTACATCAGTCCGACCACCTTTAAAGGAGAAGTTTGGTGTGAATCAATCCATAGTCCTGTTGTTAGAGGTCACTGAATGCTGTCTGTAGCAAAAAGAATGAAAAACATTGATGCAACATAGGCCGAGTTATAAACCAATAACTTTTGTTAACTGAATGGGGCATAGCAAAATTAAACTGAAAGTAAGACACTATGCCCCATTTACTTAGTGTTAGTTGCCCGGTTCATTATTTGGTCTATGTTGTATCAAATTGTTTTGTTCTTTTTCCTATGAACAGCATTCAGTGACCTTGAACAACAGGTTATGGATTGATTCACACCGAACTTCTCCTTTAAGGTCTTTCACATATATTATGTATATATTCATATAAAAGTGATGATAGTTAAATGGGTTGTAAAATCTGGGTTGTTATGAATGTGACTATAAAATGAGTGGGAGAAAGGTGTGAAGATGGTTGGAGAAATTGCTTCAGGTTGAACTTTAACCTTAGTGTCCATGTCCTCTGAGCTCTAATATGACACAAGACACGTGTGTTACCACTGTGGCAACTTTAAGCTATGGGTTAGGCCCAGTGACGGGGGACGGGGGATGGGGGGAAATGAAAGAATGAAAGAATGAATGGCTGTTGTACCATTTCCATTCTTCCTCGTAGAACTTGCTTAAGCATCCTCTTTTCCCTCAGTCATCTCAAACACAAACTGCGCCCACAACAAGTTCTGCTTTTGTAGGTCACAGAGTCTTGTGAGCATGCAAATATCACTCAGCAAGCTCCACTGTGCTTGGGGTTGTTTAACAAAAAAAAAGAGAAAGCTCCCCCCAGCACTACAGTGGATTAAACGAATTTTATTTAATAACGACGCTTCATGGGGTCCTCCCTTCAGCGCTTGTGGGCCTTCTGCACACAAAACAAGTGGGGGGGGGGGTAGGCTACCGTGCTGGATGGATGTGTGCTTCTTCTCCCTGTGGAGGCGGTACTATACACGCAACAAAAAGTCAGTTAAGAGAGATCAAAGCAGCCATGAAACCTCTGGGGCAAGTCTTCGAGTACTGCTTTCAGTGTACCTCGAACATGATGACATGTTGCCACTGTGCCACCATGTTACAAGCTATAATGATAGTCAGGGTGTACAGTACGCCCTTTCTGTGTGTGTGTGTGTGAAGATGCAGGAGGCAGGTGAACATAGATGCTGAGCTGAAGCTTGTTTCTTGTCGATTTGAAGTGAAGAGCGTTAATTAGCATTTTAACCCTGCGTCCATTTTCATGGACTGAGAATCAAGCAAGGTTGGCTTTCGGTGCCTCTCCTTTGTGAGTCTGTAACACTCAGGATTGAGGCATCAGCTTAACATCAGTCAACTTTAACTTTTAACTTTAATTATGAGGGAGTTATGTGCTGAATTTGTACATATTCTTTGTTTATGCTTGAGGGAATACTCATAATTACAAATAATTACCCTCAAAAATACTGTTTGGGGCATTAAAAGGGTTTGGTGGTGATGCAACCACCGATTGATTAAATATTCATTTTGATTACAACATAATTAGGGATGCTGTGTCCTTGATGTCTTGGAGTGCTTTTTAATTCATGAGTCTAAAAACTAAGAGATGAAATATTTACTAGAACAATAGTTTATGACACATCTTAGGTTGTGGCATGTGTCACTCATGTAATATTAAATCCCCCATATTTACGTAGCAACACACGGCAATGCACAGCATGGTTGACTGCATTCAAACTAGGCACAACATAGAGGTTGTGCATTTATGGAAAACTGCTAGCGTCAATGATGTTTGCCATTCTCATTTTCATTTTTCTTGTCATCTATGCTGCCACTGAGAAGAAGACCCCATTGACATACTTGTTTATTTCACGAGCCACCTCAACACCACCGACACGCCGAGTGAAAAGACTGTGCATTATGCCTAAATCAGTGCTACATCTGTAAAATACTGTCTTGCATACCAAACCCCCTCAAGGTGAACTTGTTTTACATGGTTCTGAATGATGACGGCAGCATAGGCGGGCACATTGTTTGAGGAGAGAAATACATATTCACAATGATGACATTGAGATGATAACCTGAAATCCCTTGCACAACCTCATCAAAATATTTCATCCAAATGATGTTTTTCCCCCCTTGCTGGCTGTTAGCTGTAGGCAGCTACTGCTTTGAATCCCTCTATTATAATGGAGGAGCAGATCACAAGATTTCATTATAGTAACTCAGAAGCAGATTGCTTACAAGATAGTCCTCGCATTTTCCCCCTTTGTTTTCCCCATGGCGAGGTACAGGGCTGGCCTGTTTGCTATTCGGAGGTGTAATGGGGAAGCTCACTGTCATTGCCCTCTTTTAACCATGTAATCCCCCTCTGAAATGTAAGATGTCCTCTTTGGTGGGTAACAGTGATTACCTGGAGAGGTCAAACTTAATGCATTTACATGCGCCAACAAGAAAAATGCCCCATTCTCCGAATCGCTTCTCAGCACCTGCTGATCTCAACTCTCCGGAGGGAAGTTATGAAATATGGTGAAGAACTCCCCATAATTAAACTCTGAGGAAAATCTTTAAAAGCACATTAATTTTTCTCCGGCAGCAGTAAATGTTCACACAAGCACACAGAGAGAAGAGACTCTCAGCTCAAGAGACCATTCTGTAGAAAATGAAGGTTTCAAATAAAGGGGGAAGAGAAAGAACACTTGCTAATTCCCCCTTTTCTATTATTTTCGACCTCCTTGCATTAGCACTCTGCCTTAATCGAATTTGAATGCGCTTGATGGTGCGGACACGTTGGTGGTAATTGATCATCTCCTTGGCCCCGTGAACAATCCCTTCTTCTGGCTGATGAGGAGATGGGGAAGGTGGCACCTCATTGTCAGGGGAGCGGAGGGCGACCGCGATCGGAGAAAGTGCTGATAAGAGACTTTTAACGCTCATTTCCACCGCCGATGCGATTGTGCTCAAATTGCTGCACGGGGATAAAAAAATAAAATGACATACACCCAGCGGGGTCCCGGTGGTGACAAAGGCGCAGGCAAACCATCATCTGTTGGGCGCACAAAAGACGTCCGTATGGGAGGGGAACTACGCTTCCTCCGTTCATCAGCAATTTTCCATGTAGGAAGCGGCTAAGGATTTTCATGGCTTAGAACCCTAGAGCATATTCCGAGGCTTCTATTAGAAAGTGGGCTAAATAGTTCAAATGCTTCAGTGTGTCCTTACCTAATGGAGGGTGAATGAGAGTGCAGTGAAGAGCATTAATAATACATTTTTTCTTTTTTTTTTTATGTCGACGACCGCCTTTGGAGAGGAAACAAGAGGCTGACTGCATATAATTAAACTGCTTGGTTGCCATGGATGCCTCGGCCAGTTGCAAAATCCATACTTGACTGGCGCTGATTCATACACGAATGTCAGAATAAAAATAGGCTTGCAAAAGGCTGGAGAAGAGACACAGCAATGGAAAGAAAGGAAACAGAAAGTTACTGTATTCTGTACGACGTCCTTTATTTGAATGTTATTTGATAGCCTTTTCGAGAGTTTGCTTAGCAACCGCTGATTGGCCAGTCTTGTTCCTAGTGCTTTGTGTGTCGTTTGGCACATCTCGTTCCTCATGTATGTGTATAGTTGACTTTCATCTTTGTTGCATTTTGTCCTCATGTCTTAAGCATTTTCTTAAATGGGAGGGGCAAGCGTATGGGCTTACAGCGTAGAGAGGAGGGAAAGAATGGATGACTGACAATTGTCTTTTGTCTTTTCAGAGTTAGCCCAGCAAAAATGAGAGAGAATCTACATCCGCATAACTTCTGTCACAGTATAGCGTTATATTAGTTGTTGCTGCCTATGTATTATGTACTGTGTTTGCATGGGCCAAAGAAGCCGTCAGTGATACTAGACAATTGTGTTTATGTTTTTTTATCTTTTTTTATTTACTTTTTATTTTATTAGCATTTTTTTTGTCCAACACAACCTTCATATATTTGAACCTGAACAATTTACATGCCATAGAAGAAGCTCACCCCCCTTAGAGCTCCCAATTCTTCAGAGTCATGGGGACAGACTGCCCTAACTTTGTTTCCAGTCCTCGGAGCCAGGTTCCTGTAAGAAGACTTTTGTTTTTCCATTCCAGTATCCTCTGAGAAGAGTGCAAGTGGTTCCTGAGGAGATTGTAAGCAAATGTTGTGTGGCATGTTGATAAACCAATTAACATCGCCGACAATACCTTTCAACTTTCTTTTTTTATGCACATTCCGGTCTATGGAGAAAGTTCATGATGATGTCCACTTTCTTCCATGTTCTAAGCTATCCATACAAAGTCTTTGAACAAACCCCCTGTGTGTATGAGGTTTCGACATTAGAAAATCCCCCTTTTTATATAATCAATGCGCCATCTGGACAGATTTTGAGTATGTGTAATATTCGGGTCCTCCTCCAGGGAAGTTGAAGGTCAGTGGTGAGTTGAGCTGTAGTGTATGTGTGCTGTAATGTGTTTAATATGAAAGCCTGCTAACACTTTATGCAGGTTGCGTAAAGCAACAGCGATGAAATATATTAGTGGATGGATACTGATAAAGCCTTTGCTACTACTGTAATAGATAGCCTTAGTCCGACATGCATCTCTGATATCTTTTTTTATATCCCTGGAAGAATAATAACAAATTAAGTAAAAAAAAACAAACAAACACTAATATTATGTCTATGGTGGTGTGGCGGACGTTGATTATCATGTTTGTGCTGTCTATACATCTGTCTGCCTGTGTGAACAGTCTTAATGTCTAAACACCTGTCAGTGCCAAAGAAAGGGCTTTTGCCTGCAGTGGCTGAGGGAACAGACAGGGTCAGTGGGCATATTGATTGCAGCCTTGCAGTAATGGTAATGGCCTCCGTTCTCCACTCACCATATTGCGTCGACGAAACTTTAATCTACCAATTGAAGCGCTGAGGACGGGGCAGTAAATACGTTAAGCCTGGGCGACAGGCAGACAGGCACTCAAGTGGAGATGCGGCGCTGACACTTGTGTACGGCTGCTCCGGTGAGGTAGCCTACCGGCTCTGGCACAGCATCTAGCGAATAAAATACCACTGTATGGCGATTTGAGATGACAAGCAGCTGTAAGCAAGCAAGCAGTGCTCAGAGCAGAGGGAAAAAGCTGCCTGCCGGACAGATCTTAAAGTTATTCATGACTTCTGTTGGGTGAGAGTCCATCAGCGGTTTGGAATGAAAAAGAGAGAGAGGAGCAGGAGGAGGAGGAGATGCAGTTATTGTTGATGGAGTGGAGCACCATAGTGTGTGTGTGTGTGTGTGTGTGTGCATGCACATATGTGCGTTGGTGTCTTCATACCTTTCTAGACAACAACATAGGTTGTCAGTGTCAGCAGGATGATGAGTAATAGGCCATGCTGTCATCTTGTGTGTGTGTGTGTGTGTGTGTGTGTGTGTGTGTGACTTGAACGGTTAACAGCAGGATCTAATATGGATTGATGTAAACCGGCCATGACACTACAAGGCACCTCGCTGACAATGCGATGAAATCTATGACACGTGCTAACCGCCACCATCGATTCGGTCCTTTGCCAGAAATCTCTGCCATTAGGCTGTGTTCTGCTCTCTCTGACATCGCCCGCTAATCAGCCGCACTCGATTTCCTGAATAACAATGAATGCCCCGGTGAACCGATGTGCATCGGAAAGTGGAGGGAAATGGCACACAGACAGATATTAAGCTATTAGCCTGTTTGCTAATTTGGAAGAAATCATGTGTGGGACATTAGCCGATGAAAACGCCTCATCACAAGATTTTCCTCATCACTTTGGGTAATGACCTAAAAAACAATATGATCATTAGCAGTGCACCAACTTTCATAGAGTGTGAGTGAAGACGTCTGGTTTTGTAAGAGGGAATGATGCACACTGTGATCATCATAAAATATTTCTGTTCAAAAAACAATGCAAAAGTCTGAAGAGGAATCGGAAAATGGGGAAAACATCTATTAACCCCCATGTTAATTAATGAGAGAAACGAGGGAAAAAAAAAAACATGTTTTGTGTTCAAGATCCCAGTGTGAGTCTATGAGATGGATTAACGAAATCGTACTTCAGGACAGGCCTCAATAATGAAGTTGGGTATTACTTGTGTGTTCTGTGGAACAAAGCTGAGATCTGCACTGTCTTCTTTCCCTTAAAGAGAACAGAAAAGCATGATGGGGTAGGATTTGCGTGGGTATGGGGGCTGGTCGAAGGGTGTGTGTGTGTGTGTGTGTGTGTGTGTGTGTGTGGGAGAGGGGGTGATAGGATGGGGTTTGATTTTTTTGGACAGCAAGATATTCTTAATAATCTTTGTATATTTCCCAAGATGTGGCAAGAGGACGTTGGCAGAACGAGAGGAGTGGTGTGTGTGTGTGTGTGTGTGTGGGGTTGGGTGGAGATGGTACGGAAAAGAGGCCCACTTATTAAGATCACAGATAAGACATCTCGCTCCCCTAAGGACTCCTTGCAAATTCAGAGTGGCATCGCCCCGGTTCCTAAGCAGCCATCTGCAAGCCAGTGTGCCGCCTCTGACGAATACCCTCCCCACCCCCCACCCCACCCCTCAACGTGGCACAGACACACAGAGTTTCGCCGGCATCTCAAGCTTTGCCAGACACCCATCAGGCCTTGCACATCAGCCGCTGTGGTAGCCAGCTGTTTCTCTGGCCAAAGGTATCAACTTACACACGGCCGCGGGGAGCAGCGTGCCGCACTGATTTGCCAGACTTCGCCTGCCGCTGTCAGCTTTTGCTACGTGCCCTGGCTTTAGTAGAGGGGTATGCTCTTTTATGTGTCTGATAATTGCATTGATGTCTCCTCCTATCTTTTCTTCTGACAACAATCGTGGGGGAAGTAGGGCTTTTTAATTTAGCCCTTGCCATAGTCCATCACCCACAGGGAAATGATGCTGCCCTCTTCATTCCTTCTGTTCTCCATGTTGATGCCATGAAATAAAGTTGACAGATGGTTATTGGCATCTTCCTTATTTCCTACAGGGGCCCCTAGTTTGAATGGTTCACAGTCAGTATTAAATTCAAATACAAGAGGGTTAATATCACTGATGTTTTGGTGTGCAGCTTTCCACAACAAGTGCAGGAGAGTGAATAGCAATAAAATATTTGAGTGATGACTTCCAGCTTAGTCTATAAAATGGTAAATAAAAGAAAAAAGAGTAAAAGCATTCAATAATCTTTGATCAAACATCTTTGAAACAAACAAATAAAATATAAGATTCAAGGGCAGAGTATAGATCCTTTTCTTGGCTTGGCTTGTGACTACTTCATCTGTAACGTTGCATGTGAACTCTGTTTTCTATTCAGAAAGAGTGCAATCCACTATCACTTAACAATTCAAAGCCACAGCATTTTCGCAATGGAGGCCTGTGAAAAAGCAATCAGAGTGCACAGGCAAAGACGACGTCTATGCCTGAAGCATACCTAAAAGTTCCCCTTTACTGTCGCAGGCCTAAGAAGAGCTGTGGAGCTTTGTGTGGGATCTTAAGAGGCTCAGGTGCGTCGCTGACATGCGCTGTCTTCTGAGGGCGATACCTGCAGCATATGCATGCTGTCTGTGCCATGACCCTTGTGCCTTTAGCATGACAGCCTCCCAGCGCCCTCCTGCACTACGTCTAAGCCCGTAGTCGTTTTTTCTTTCTTTTTGTTGTTTCTCTCTCTCTCTCTCTCTCTCTCTCTCTCTCGTTTCACTTGAAGGCACTGCTGGAGGGGATACATAGGAGCAGGTGGCATCCTTAACGATGTTTGCTTGCGGCTCACGCTCTCTCCCCGCCCTTGCCACCACCGCCAAACGTGATGCGCCGTGGCGACAGCCTTTCGTTTCGGGGGCCCTTAGCACTTGCGCATTCCATACACACACCTGTGGATGCTGCGAGTGCAGAACACCGCCTCTGCCCCACACACTCCAGACTCATTACGGAGCCAAAGCTGTGCCTTTGAAACGTGCGCTCATTTTCGGGGTTTTTAATGTGCGTCATTAGATGTGGAGGTATTGTTTGGGCTGGGGTTGAAAACAAAGAGCCAGTGGGATGCATGTGAGAGAAGGAAGGAAAGAGAGAGAGAGGCCTGTGTTTTTGACCACTCCGAGTGCACAATGTTACCCTACCAAGGTGACTACACCTGACTGCACCTTGTGTGTGTGTGTGTGTGTGTGCGTGCATGTGCGGGCTGAATAAGATCCCCTGTTTGGCCCTTGAGGGAGAACGGCACGTCACAGGCGATCAGCTGTCTTTTTGGCTGCGATTGGCCTGAGCAGGAAATCTTTAAATCGCTCATGCATACGCAAGATGAAAGGACCACTTCAAGCTGTCTTGGAGACGATATTTTATGCATGCTAACACGGCAGAGGGTCAGAGAGCCCTCTAATTGAAGGTCTTACATTGGGCTGCAGGCGCTGACGATCATCAAGGGCTTTGACCCAGGCCCTTCAACATTTTCCACAGTTCACATATTGCAGATTGTTGTAATATGTAAAACTTTGTTTGTTGTTGTTTGTTTGTTTGTTTGTTTGTTGCAGTTTGACACAAACTGTATTTGAGAAGTTTGTTGAACTTTGACACAAGCTGTCTTTGACAAGCTAAAATAATAGTTTTTAAGATGTTTTTTTATCATAAAATACGATCTTCACTCATGAACCTGTCAGTTGCAACAGTGAAGTAATAATAATCAGATCAATATTAATAGTCAATCAGAGGTAACCAGCTACCAGAATCCAACAGACAAATGTCTTTCATGCTGAAAAGATCTCCAAAAAGAACCAAAAGGAACCCAAATAATACAGTGTTAAGCAACTCCTTTCAGCTGCACTGATCAGACAGACGCTTCAGAGCTCATTTTGCTAGAAAGAGACTTGGCCAGACTTGAATAAAAAAATCTTCATCATTTCATTTCTTCAAATAGTTGTACAAGTTGCCACTTTCTCACCTACTTCTCTCCAGTTCCTATTGACCTTCAAACCCAAGAACATTTATTGTAAAAAATTCTAAAAAAAAACAACAAAAAAAAAACGTTCAGTTGTTTTGAATCTTGAACAAAATGCCAAGGTCAATACAAGATGTTAAAAATGATAACTGAATTTAATGTCACTTTTGCATCAACTATGTAAGTTTGGTTTATAAAGTACAGTAAATACTATACCTCATACTCTGACAAATGGCATTTAAAATGTACCCCTCAGAGAAGAAACAATATCCAAAGAAAAAGGGGTGGAGTGTTGGGCCTTGAGCCTCACTGACAGAGAGACTTTTTATGGTGCGCCGCTGACGTATGAATTCTATTGATGGACTTCAGAATTCAGCAAATGGTCTGTTCATGGCACAACAGTTTTAAGAGCAAGAGAAAAACACCTCTGTGATCTTTCCAGAAGGTACAATAGGTCCCCAATAGGCTTTGTTTTGTCCTCCAAGGTTATATCAGCAACATTAGTAATAAGCTTGACTGAACAGACTGCACAAATCCAGGACTCGATCGTGTAAAATGTACATTAGGTTATGGGCTATGGCAAAATAAGCAGTAGGGAACAGAATGCAGAAACCAGAACAATTCAAACCACATCTATTGCACATGTGGATGTAAAGATTTATATGAACAAAGAAACACTTGTAATAATGATGACAAAATTAGGGATGCACCGATCTGATATTAGGATCGGATATCGGTCCTGATATGAAAAAAAAATACTTGGATCAGGAATCCAGGAATTAGATAAATTAGCTGACCAGTGGGCAAATCGGTTTCCTAAACATGATGACCACAATAACCCCATGCTAATATGGGACTCTGTACGCTTTGCTGTCTTGCAAAGAATAGACTATATACTTTGCTGTCTTGGAAAGAATAGACTATATACTTTGCTGTCTTGGAAAGAATAGACTATATACTACAGCACTTCACTAGGTGCAGCTGTAAGGCACGAAAAGACAGATTTTCCATAGCTATTATTAGTACTATTAATAAAATGATCATAGTTAAAGTCAGATACTGTAAGTTTTAATGAAAAACCTCCAAATAAATAACATAGATGGTCCCTGTAGGAGAACTTGGCTCATGTTGTGTCTTCTTTTCAGTAATGTAGCAGCCTAACTTGCTCACCAATGGGAGAGATGTGTCTTGCATATTGCAAGTGTAACCCGCACGACGAGGGAGGGGCCTGTGCTTGTGCGGGAACAGTCTAACTCTAACTCTAGATTCTAAAGGAGACTGGTTTAGGTTATGGCTAGACCACATTCAATTACTCACCCCAAACAACACACAGC
>JASCQY010000048.1:6396651-6404151 GCA_030264315.1 Sardinella tawilis
CTTTACCGTGCGAGACTAGACCAAGTAGCTAGGCAAGAATATATTCTGCCGCTAGATGGTCTAGATTTCTAGGCTACCAACTATTGCTTGAAAAACATTAATTCCATGTGTTTTTAAAACTAGATCACTCTTTTGGGGGGCGTTTTGTTGCCTTTATTTATAGTATAGGACAGTAGAGACTGACAGGAGATGAGTGGGGAGAGAGATGGGGAGGGATTGGGAGATGACCTCGGATCGGAATCGCACCTGGGTCCCCGGATTCATGGTACGAAGCACTAGCCCGCTGAGCCAAGGCGCCCCCAAATTAGATCACTCTTAACCAAGCCTTATCCTTGAGTAGTATAATAACAAAAAGCAACATGTTTAATATAAAATGTACAGCTAAGTCATCTGTACCTCATTAGTGACCTCAGTGATAATCCATTACGCTGTAATTTTGGTCAAATTCAGCAATCTGCTTTTCTTACTCTGACTATATTAGGTTCCAATCAGGGCCCTTCCTAAAAACTTTGTTCATATACAGCCCTGGCTCTGTAAAAGGGAAACAAATACAATATAATGACTTCAACTTCACCCAGCCAAGTCCAGCCAATCAACAACATTGCAGCTGATTTATTGTCTGTCAAGCTAAAACATGAACTTTTTACCTAGGGTTATCAATACAATGTATGGCTGCTGCAGGTCTTAATGGGCCTTTTAGAGCCAATCAGGTAATTAATAAAGAAGAACTAGACGCACGCATGGAGCACTGGTTGAGGGAGAGAGTTGGCCACATGGTGTCGTGATGGTGGAGGACCCTTATCTCTCCGCCTGCAAGTGACAACCAGCCATGGAAAGTGCGGCAAATAGTGCAGTCGTATACAATCTCTGTCTCGGTCCAACCAAAGATTATGGAATATTGACCAAGATAGAGCAACATAATATGTTACCATGGGAGCGAACGTGAATAGTTCCGGTCTGCATAAATCGGTATGTCACAATATAAACTTTTACCCATATTATCTGTATTAGCGAATGAGGGCTCGACTTTGGTCTGCATAAAGGGGGATTTTGCCCCCCTCCCCTTGCAAAAATAGAACACGGAATTTAATGGACGTTGGTTCCTCTCGCTCCGCTTTTACCCTGTAACTGTATCACCTCACACACAAAACATGTCCTGCGTAATTAAAAATAGCCCCAAGGGAGGGGGAGAGAGGGAGGAGTGTGACCGACAGCACCTCCCCCCCCCCGCCATCCTGAGAGAGTGCATCCCACATTCTCTGTGCACGTGCATGGAAATACTTATCACTCTCAGAAGAGACCGAAGGCAAGAGCCTGTTAATAATTAACTCAACAGAGTTTGGTCTTGGGAGACGTAGTGGAAAGGCGGCAGTGATGGTGGTGCTGGAGGAGGAGAAGGGTGTGTGTGTGTGTGTGTGTGGGGGGGGTACATTGATGTTGAGCTGGGAGAAAATAATAAAAAAAAACCCTAATGAAGGGGAAAGGCGTGCACTTTGGTTGGGGAGTCATCAGTCTGCCCTGCCAGGGTGTGGAAATCACAGTGCTGGCGGCTGTGCCTGTGGGGCTGGGGTGGTTGTGAAGAGAGAGAGTATGTGTGTGTGTGTGTGTGTGTGTGTGTGTGTATGGTGGGTGGGTCCTCACTAATGAGTCCCAAGGACCCCTTTGGCATGCGGGTGTGGTGGAGGTATACGGGCCAGAAGTGGAAGCCTTGGTCTGAGACAAACAAGCCCAGGAATGAAACACACACAAACGTATAGGAGTACACTTGGACACACACACACACACACACACACACACACACACAAACCACCACATCCTCATAAACATTCAAATGTACATGTATATAAACACATACACACCAATTACCACATTCTTACATAAATGCTCATTAATCGCCAACACCACTTCACTACAATCACACACACGTATGCATAACACACGTGCACACTCACACACACACTTATGCATAACACACACGCACACTCACACGCACGTACCATAGATCCTTATATATATGCACATGATCAAACCTCAACACCCCATCACCACACTCACTCACACATGTGCATAACACACACACACACACACACACACACACACACACACACACACACACACACACAGCTCCTCAGAGAGATGGTTAGGCAGCCGATTTCATCCCTCCCAATCTAACCTGCAACAACCTCGGCCGTTTGCGGGATGAACTAGATCAAGTTGCTTTGTGATCTGCGGTTTCTCACCTCCCACCCCCGTCTCCCTCCCCTATTTTTTTGTGCAAGCTCTCTTTTTTCATTACCCCTGAGTCCTGAATAAAATGCAAATAAATACCATGGTCATTAAGTATTAATCTTGTTTTTCTGATTACATTTGCTGAGAGCACAGGAGGTGCTGCCAGAAAATGAATAAAGTAAGAATGAAAATCTCAGCACTGTTGGGGATTCATTTGTATTTATGGGCAGTCCTAGATAGTCCTTCAGCGTCACTGGCCTCCATGTCATAGCCACCTTTACAGTTAAAGGGTGATCGTCAAAAGCTTTTGCTATGTAGTGCGTGTAGTTTTTAGTTTTATTTTTCTAGAGTTGGGATGTGCTAGAGAATGTATTTGTATTTGCTTATTTACTGTACAGTATGTGTGCTTCACCTATTTTCCAAAAACAAAGGCTGCTCATCTAGCATTATTCCCTCTTAAAAAATACATATTGAATACTGTACAGGATTAATTAGCTGTGTTTGCAAACTGTAGCGCTCACAGTGTTTCATTAGAATCTAGATGACGCTTGCCTTTTTTGTGGTGGTGTGTGTGTGTGTGTGGGGGGGGGGGTGCAATCACAAATGTAGTCACAAACTGTTTCTCGTTCTCCATCTTTTTGAAACAAACTGTTTCTGATGTCTAATAATGAACTCAACAATGCTAAGACTGCAGTATTGTCTACATGTATATTAACGTTTACAGATAATCTGCATATCTACCCTACAATTACTCCATGTCTCTGCCTGTTACACTGCTCTTATCCACTAGATTTTCTTTCCGCCAAAATGATTGTGGGCCACAAAACAGGGGTGACATCTATGGTAGATTCCTCTCCATCCTTTGAACATAATCCATTGGGAAGCAGAGTGATATCTCATATTCATGATTCCATATTCTCAATTTATCTGACAGTCTCAGAGATATCTTGTAATCTATTTCGTGCCCGAAAGTGCAGTAATGATATCGATCTTGCAGTGGTAAGCGATATGTCTCCATGGCGACAAATAATCAGATATCGGTTTCAGTGGAGTAGAGTAGAGTCAAGGAGAGATAACAGAATCTAATTTAAGGACCACTGACACGGTATGACTATTTAAAAGCTGATAAATAAAAATGACGGCATGGTGTGGGGAAGGAAAAAAAGAAAAGTGACGTCCAGTGAAGGAGCACAAAATAATCTCGTTTGCATCATTGTCGGCTCTGGTCTCTAGCTCACAAAGTGCTTCAATTCACAGGGGTTTAAATCACAAGGTTTTGATCCGCGAGCTAAGCAACATTTGAGGATAAGTGACAAGTGCACACGCAAATCGCATGCTTTAATCACATAATACCACTGTTCTGACGAAATGATACCCTCTGAAAAGCTTTTCATTGGAAGCAGAGAGGGTGTCAGGTCTTCTTTTCACAAGGAAAAGGGGTGGGGTAGGGGGTGGTTGCTGGAGGTTGGTCGGTGGAGGGGGTGACGCTGGATCCGTTGCATCTCGGCACAGTGCATCGACGCTAATGCCATTAGGATGCAAAGCCAATCTCAGGTCCCCCGCCATCGGTCCCACTCCAGCAGTTTAAACGGCAGCATCTAACCCCAGCTCTATCTGAAATGAGCATCCCTCTCCGATAAGAGGGCCCCGCTGATAGCGAGCAGCCATTAATCACTCACACCAGAGGCGGAGGACGCCGTAAAAGACCGGCTTGTTTCAGTTGCGGTCTATGTGGCTAGTGCCCCCCATGGGCCCCATTTTAACGGCTTTTGCCTTTAATTAAAGGACGATTCCTCTGACTACATGACGCATATCAAGTGCAATAAAACAACTGTGGGTAAATAAGGAAATGTGGAGACACCAAACTGCTGGGCTCTTAAAAAAAGGGGGAAGAAACGGGCGGAAGAAACGAATGGCCTCTACACAGATGCCCCGAACCGTAAACGCCACGCGCTAGGTTGCCAGGGTGACTGATGTCATCATAAGACATGCCACTGATAATCACTCCACTCCATGATCAATCCCGAAGCTCGCTGGCGTTTATGGAGAACGATCTGACCTGTGCTGACTGTGTAAAATAGCTGGGATCTTAATGTGGGGGGGCCGCCCAGGTTGGCTTTATTGCCTCTCCTCGGGTGATTGACGACACATGCCCCGACTCTCCCCGAACGCCTGCCAGCTACATCTGTCTCCTGTCTTCACCTTAAACTCCCTTTACAGAATCCTATTATGTCGCCAACGTCTCCTATCAAATACGGAGCAGAGAGCTCTGACAGGTTTGTGACACGACACGCAGCTCTATTCATTCCGCTCACTGTGTCATGAGGCGGAATTCGCCATGGCCTTGAAGACGGGAAATAAACTACTTTTTATCAGAAGTCATGAAACTGGAAATTCTCAAGACGACAAATCATCTCAGTCAGATACAAGTTGTCTTTATGGATAATGGCCATTATCCAAAGAAGGTCATGAAGCACTAAGAATTGCAAATATGGATTAGTCATCTTTTATCTTTATCGAAACATACAAAGTCAAGGCACATACAGCTACTTTACCAAAACTCCCGGCATTGTGTATCATGTCCTTCAAAGTACGTGCGTCCCTCTTCAAAACAAGTCTGAGCTATATGCCATGGTAATTGCTGCAGTGTCTGCACTGTTACCTTGAAGTTTCAACAGTTAGCCGTCAGTCAACACAAACACAAATTTGTGACTTGTCTGTCAAATTTAGCATTTGCATTATTCATTCACCAGACTGTGGGAATGTCGGGAGAAATCTTTACAAATCATCCTGCATAATTTCTGTACCGTTTTTTTTTTTTTTTTTTTTTTTCATTTGCTTTGTCTTTTCTGTTTTTGCTTTCACAATGAGAGGAGTCCATAAAGTGTATTGTCTTACACAGCACAGTTAATTAGAAAATGGTAATACAAAGTCCCACCACAATTACGCTGAACAATTAGTCGGAGAGTTCACAATAGTTCTTACTGAGATTTCCCTCAGTTTAGCAATTTATGCTCTCTGATGGAATATTCTGCAATACACATGGACTGTGAGCATGGTTTGACAATATACTTCATTGATGTACCACGTACCTCCAATATCATGTAGGCTATTACTACAAGTTGTACTTGGGTGTAGATTTCCGATCGAAATGGGGGCGTTGAAAATTGGCAAAGCCAGTATCTGGATTGGGTTGTAGTATGTAACAGTATCTACTGACATGAGAAGAACATGCTGTAGCATTATGATTTGCTTCCATATGCACTCTGTAAAGCGAGACGCTTAATATGAAGGAGGATGAAAGTGTGATCTCATTATGGCCATGGTGGTATGAATAAAAAGAATAGGTGCAATCCAGCAGTTTTATCAGACAACCTGAATAAAACAAGTAAAGGGGGGGGGGGGGGCTGTGTATGGGCTATGGAATATCATATCGACCTTCCTGCATTGTCTCGTTAATTTTGCTGGAGGTGTGGATTGCTCTTAATCAATAGTTTGCGACTGCATCTTTATTCTTCTGTGTAACCTATTACTGTCTGAGAAATGCGAGGCCGCACCGCAATTAGAGCTGCAGAGCTCTCTGCAATCAATAGCTGCAGGCGCATGATCCTCTCGCCAGGAAGCAATAAGTAGTCAAAGTCACAGTGCATATTCTCCAGGCTAAAGGCTAATCTGTACCAACGCCAAGGCCTCATTCACCAGCTCCTGCCCCCCTCGCCGGAGCAGGTTAATAACGGGAGAGACCCTGTGAACGCCTGCGGAACGTCAAGCCAGAGATCAACCCTTCTGTTTGAGAACTGCCAGCTTATTCATTTCCATCCAAGGACTGGCTGCTTGCCTTTCAGATGGATTTTTTTTTCTTATTTAAGGCAAACATGTCCCTGACTTTACACATCCATTTGAGCCTCACATTGCTTTAGATTGTATGCTATATGTGTGTGTATGTGTGTGTGTTTGTGTGTGTGTGTGTGTGTGTGTGTGTTTGTGTGTGTGTGTTTGTGTGAAAGACCTGAATCGTTTATACAGTAAACTTTGACAGTTCTAAGCTCACTGCTAGGGTGACAAGAAGCGACACATTTTTATGTTTTGGGGTGTTGTGTATGTCGTCCCAGACCTTATCTACTCATGTGCATGGTCAAAAAGTGTCTACAACACTTGCCATGTTGTACGTATCAGCTTTGGGTTTCCCCTCTTGTGTGCTGTAAGAACCAGATGAAGTGTCCATAAATCACACTCCTCTCCCACAGCAGGTCCAAGATTATGTTTAGCATAATACCAACGCCATAAATCACGGCAGCCGGCTGGACCAGACAACAAAAAGTGTTTTCTGGTGCTGTAATTTTTTTCACCTCAAGATGTCTGACATTGACTGATGGATTCATTTCTCAAGAAATGTTAAGTAATACTTTTGACAGGGAAAAGAAAATGCTATTTTGCCATTTTTGAGAAACTGGTCAATAAGCTGTATGAATATAAATTTTTGAAGCAACTAGAAAAGGTATTGTATGAATTGTGAATATATTAGCTACTTGTGTCACTTTTGCTTCAGAGAATTTCTTTGAAAAAAAAAAAAAATCTCATTATAATTTTTGTGACTTTCAGACTTTGGTGACCCAAAGTTCAAAATCCATCAATCACGAGGGTCAACTGAAGCAAGTCCGATGAACAGGTATTTCTTTCAGATGTCTGTGTCAAGCCAAGGTGACTCTTTGGTTAGAAAAAAAAAAGCGAGCAGCTTGTGGTCATTTATCTATAGATTTTGTTGTCACATTTGAAAAGCTCTGCCTCTCCATTGTGACCAGTGCAGCATGAAAAGCAATAACCCCCATCTCACACTTGAAGTCCACTTACCACCAGCAAGAGGCTTGCTCTATATGCAAATGAGTGTGGCCGTACCGCTCCACAATTCCACGGTGCCGTTAGACTAGATGAAAACAAATACGCAATGAAGTTTCCCTCGCATGCCTTAGCACAAGGTTACTGCAGTAGTCACTAACGCCACTGAAGCTGGACTGCTGTTGTTTCTCCTCTCAATTTTCTCTTTCACCTCCTCAACACACACACACACACACACACACACACTCACTCTCTCACACACACACACACTCACTCACTCACTCTCTCTCTCTCTCTCAGACACACACACACACACACACACTCACTCTCTCACACAAATGTATGCACACACACACACACACACACTCTCACAAACGCATTCACACACACTCACTCTCTCTTTCTCTTTCTCACACACACACATACACACACACA
>JASCQY010000048.1:6409151-6410473 GCA_030264315.1 Sardinella tawilis
ACAGATTACCCACCCAACACTTAAACGGCAGAATTTTTTATCATATCTGACAGGAAAACACTGCTGGAGTGAGCAGCCTGGTGACAATAGAATCAGAGAGTGGAACAAAAAGGTCTTTTCTCCACAGGGTTCTGTGTTCGTTTTTTTTTTTTTTTCCTGAGGTAATTTTCATGTTCGTGTCCTTCGTCCTAGTGGCTGTGGGAAGTCATGTTCCCTTCTGTATTTTTACTTTTTTTTATAGAGAGGGGTTTATTTTCCTCTCTTAAACTACCTCGCCTCACTCCACGTCAAGATAAGTCTTTATGCGATGTTTCACTTCATGGGAGACAGGAACATTGCCATAGGTCACTCCAAGGGTTGACTGCGTTTCACAGCGGCCAGAGAAAAAGACATATCCCCAAGGCCGTGATGAGATGGTGAAGAGACTGGAGATCTGGATGTACTGTAGAGTGGATGAACATGGCTTGCAGAAAATAAAAAGAAAGCGGCAGCATGAACACACAACAAAGGATTCAAATTGATCACATTTTCAAACTGGCTTTTTTCTCTTGCACCTACAGTACTACTTTAGTTCCGGTGTGAATCAGTCCAATAGCCCTGGCGTTCACTGAATGCTGGCTGTATTTGTTAACTAATGTTAACTGAAGGGGGCATAGCTAAATGAAACGGAAAGTAAGCTACATTCACTTGTGTTATTTGCAGGTTCACTATTTGGTCTATGTTGTATCAGATTTTCTTGTTCTTCTTCATCAGCGCGTGGTGACCTTGAACAACAGGGCTATAGACTGATTCATACCGGATTTCTCTTTTAAGTGAATAACATATTTAATTTATTTTTCAATCTTGTGTGAAATAAACAACTCCATGCAATGCCACTCACTATAAGGATGCATCTGTTACCAGATTGATGACACTTGAAGCTGGGGGAAGTAAAAGTTTTCTTCTTTGCACTGTTATGAAAAACTTTGTATTGATTAGTATGGAGCGTAGGTGGTGTACCTTAGAGTCTTTCATTCTCTTAGTTACTGTACTCTCCTCATGCTGTTGTTGAAAAGGGCAAAAGGCATTATGTATTGGGTATAGTTGAAGATAGTAGCTATATCTTATCAGTATTAATTTCTTTTGAAGCCCCGAACAGGGATCTTTAATGGTAGAACATAAAATCCTCCTGTGGTTTGTTTAAATTGCATACGTCTTTAACCATGACCTTGGTCCTTTTCAGAGTAGTTAGGTTTCAGAATGGTTATCAGAGATGTTCACAAGTCCTTTTTTCCAAGTCCAAGTCAAGTCTCAAGTCTTTGTGCACGAGTCCAAGTCAAGTC
>JASCQY010000048.1:6441391-6466125 GCA_030264315.1 Sardinella tawilis
CTCTCTCTCTCTCTCTCTCTCTCTCTCTCTCTCTCTCTCTCTCTCTCTCTCTCTCTCTCTCTCTCTCTCCCCCCCTCACTCGCACTTCTCTCTGTCTTCCCAGCTGTGCATCTGGGCTCTGCATAATGTCTGGGTGGACTGTCTTTCAGCATGTGAGGTAATGCCTCTTCACTGCCCTAACTGCTGCCTGGTTTTGTACGGCCATTTTCTCATGGGAGAGTAATCACCACAATGTCTGCACTTTGCAAACACACACACACACACACACACACACACACACACACACACACACACACACTTCTGCTTTTGCCCGGAGGGCTGCAGGATGGCCAATAATGTCATGCTTGCTCTGCAGGACTGGCCTGCGAGGCTCGCTAATTTCCCTTCTGTCAAATGCTGTGTACTCTGTACAGTCCCTAACGATAATTATTTTTAAAACAGCAAAGTAGCACAACAATCACAATGGCTGTACAAGGCAACACTGACATGTGTATCATTCATTAAGTCTATATGCCCACCTACAGTTTAAACAAGTCAGTGGAAGAGCAAGCAATGTGTTAATGTTTTCTGTGTTGTCTGATCCTCTATTATGTTTGTCACACAATAGGCCACAGTGCGTTATACAATTTGGGGCAGACGCAATTGATGTTTTCTTCACCCTTTTGCTGTGTTTTTCTTGAAAGCACAGTTTAATTCTGGGTGTTCTTGCATTCCATTCAGTGGAAACGGAACAGAAAACAAGACAGTGGCTGGTGTTTACTCCACAGCCTGTTTATACTACTGTAGTTTTTGAGCTCTTAATCATTTCTTGCATAGTCAGGGTATGGCATTTCTCTTCTCTCTGACCAAAACCATCTTCACAAGACTGAATTATCTTTTAAGACGTGTACACATGCCGTAGCCTACGTATAGCCTATTGTGACAAAAAAAACAAAACAAAAAAAAAACTTGTTCACCATTCCAGAACGATCCACAGACCTCCCAGTGCCTCAACGGACCTGAAACCCGTGGCGGAACTTCTCCCCCCTCCTCGATTCATCAGTGTCTTTGTTCGTTCTCGGGTTTTCCAGGCGGGGCGATTTTGTTCAAGGTCACAGCTGCTGGCTCCCACAAGGAGCCGCGACCGCTGACCCGGCGGCCCACACATATGGAGTTCTGTATCCTGCTCCTGTGTCGTCCAAGGGAGAGCGTTCAAAGTTTAATGGCTGTTTCGTTGGGTGGGAATTTTCCTTGACATATGGCGTGTTAATGATTTAAGCACTTGGTTCGCAGCGAGTGCACAGGTACAGTGGATGACTTTGTTTTAAGCTTGAGATTTTCAACAAGGCATTCAGCAATTATTTACTGTAAGTCTGTTGTAAAGATAAATGCTGAACAACCTCAACATGACTCTCATTAGGACTTTCTGAAACACTGTTGTGAAATATTTATAATTCACACAGTAGAGCATGAGAATGAGCTCCTCTACTACTAGACATAATATCTGAATTCCAGTGCTGATTGGCTGATTCATGCCAGTTGAGTTGGGGCTTATGGTGAGGGGGGATATTAGGATGCAGTCAATACTGACTCTCTTTTTAGTAACCCAACAAATCTCCTTCACGCCTCACTTTTTCTCTAAATAATAACCAGGATTGGCTACAGATGCAAGCATCATTCAAGGGTCTGTTTTCTGTGTCAAATGGGGAGGGGCCATGTGGATCTCTTCACTTCTGGGAACTCTGTTTTAGTAACGAAGCAGAGTCCAGATCTCCACCACAAAGTGAAGACCAGATGAGCCAACTTGTAATGAGCTGACATGTTCATCCATTTTGGAGCCGCACGGGAAATGTTCATTTTTATTGTGACGCAGGACTTCTCACCACAAAATGCATATGATACACAGGCATTTTTTCCTTAAATGGAGTCAAAAGGTTATCTTTTGACTGCGTACAAAAGGTTATCTTTTGACTGGATTAGTCTGCTTGTGACCCAGCTGAATCATGTCTGGCTGTGTCTATGCTTGTGACTGAGAGGCAAGGCGTACAACTGTTTACACTTCCTCAAGAGGTTTTTTTTTTTTTGTTTTAGGGGAAATCCAGTCTTGTTTGGTGTTGGTGTTCATCTTCCAGATTTAAAGATGTAGGCTAACATAGGAAAACTCACTGTGACTCTTGAAATATTTATACAAACACCTAATGGGTTTTGGCCTCATAGCAGATGGGGATCATTAAGATAAGCCTCCCTCTCATAGAGTTCCTGGAAGTTTTTCTCAGATAACCGTACAGTCTTTAAGCATATCAACACTGTCTGTTACTCATTCTGAAAAACACAAGTCGATCGATTCACATTCAAGCTGAGTAATCTGCCAACTTGACAGAGCTAGATGAGAGAGACTAACACCTTTCCCTGACCCAGCTGTTGTTGACAAACTAATTTCACCTCTTCTCTTTGCCTACAAGGTTAAGAGGTTAAGTACAGGCCTTCTGTATGACCATGTCATTTCTTGAACCGTGTGGGAATCTGCCCTGCAAAGGACCCCCAGTAACAAAGATTAAACACTGACTAAAATAGAGCAACACAGTACGTTACAATGGGAGCAATCGTGAATAGTTACGGTCTGAATAAATCGGTACGTCACAATATAAACTTTTCATCAATGTTGTTGTTACTCCTCTCAAGTCGAAATCACGAAACCAAGTCATTCTTTTCAATTTACTGGCCTTTAATCACACGAATGTGCAACGGTGTGCCGTGAGAACTAGACATAGAGAAAAAGAAATACGTAAACATAAAATTAGCTTCTCATAGAGATCACATTCATAACATACAGTATATAACCGTTTGGTTACACAAACCAACATAACTTTGTCACGTTAGCATCTACCAACATATAGTGGCAAGATAGCAACTATACCTCATTGGCCGCTTTACTTGAGAGAAAATAAAATCTTCGGTTCTTCAGCTCTTCTTTAAACATAAAACATCTGTTCTTCATTGAACATAAATCCTTCAATGTACCGTGTAAAATACGTAACTCTCTAAAATCGTGACTCTCAGAATCACAAACCTGTTTCACGGTGTAAGAAGGCAGAATTGCCCTTTGCCCTTTTAAACTCCAATTTATCCCTCAGTCTAGATCCAGCCACATGATATGAGCCGTTAGTGCTACCACACTTTTCAAATTACTATTAGTTTTATTTGACGTCAGTAGCCTATTTCAAATTATTACACGGCTGTCCAGAACACTGCGGGAGCTTCCATTCAATTTGAAGAGGCCTCACCAACATTCGGAGGTCCGCTGCGAATAATCACCGCTGTCTACTGTATGCCAACAGGTTTTTTGCTTCAGATTCACATCTGCATATGATTCCGCGAGTAAAGATCATTCACGCATCACAATGGAGCTGTGCAGAAAGGGAAAGGAGATCAGCTGCGTTGTACAGGATGTTTGAAGTTCAAGTGGTGTTGCAAACTATTTCTTAATTAGCAGAAGCCACAAAGTGGTAACAAACTACATTTTAAAGATGTTTGTTTTTAAATTTATATTTTCTCTCGTCATTTTGGCAATGAGCCGTCCGGAGGCCATTATAGGAAGATATTTCCCTTCAGGACGGAATAAGACCTTACGCCTTCGGGGTCGGGGTCCTGTTCATCCTGTTGGGAAACATTTTCCAATAATTACCTGCGGACATTACATTATCCCTTACATATGTAGGCCTAAAGCAGAAAAACTAGTTGTTGGGGGGTTTTTGCCTACCTGCAATCATGCTTGCAAAAGTTTAGCTCACTCAACCACCTGGATGAGACAGATTGTGGTACTGAAAAGACAGCACATTTAGGTCAGCAGTAGGTCTATTACGGCTAACGCTACCCAGTTGAAAATAAGAATGGCAACCGTGTTGTCAAGACTTGTACCATTTGCCGTCAGTGTTTTAAAACTCTTCCGGAATGCTCTACTACAAGTTTTAACCTGTGGTTGTAACAGTAACCAAGTGATAACAAAGCAGTTATCTGGTTATGTTGGCTAGTTTGAAACCCTGTTACAAGCTTGCCATTGCAAAGTGTCTGTTTACAATCTAATACAACTGGTGCATGTGCATGTCTTAGGCCGTCTTCTGAAATTTAATATTCCAAAATATTTTGTTCCCTTGCAGTTCTGACATTAGCAAACTGTAAACATTCAATGTGCTGTGCAAAGATGATGTGCTACAGCAGCCAATCAGAGCACAGCTATCTTTGGAGACCTCAGAGAACAATTTAAAATGTCCTGTAGATGTATGGCAGGGGACCTTTAAATAAAATGCTTTTTCAATTTTAAAAAAATTGTGGGGTGTTTCAAACCGTGTGTCAAAAATCATGCTAAAAATCTAATTATGAGTTGGCGTTACAGTCCTGATGTATTGTATCAGGGTATGAGGACTTGACTTTGGTCTGCATATAGGGGGATTTATCGTTCTCACCCTCTCTGCCAGTATTGCTCATAGATGCTTCTGTGACCTCATAGCACTCCATAGCCATATTCTAGGCATATTATGGAATTATGGGACCCTAGGCATATTATGGGATTCTCCATAGCACTGTTGGATATATCTGTGCTAAAAGGGATGGCATTGAGAAATGAATTCTCATTTGGTAATGCCTTTTTTCCACTGATAACACTGAGTCATTGGAAATGAGCTGTGGAGTCTTAATTGTCCGTGATTATTGCCTTATTAAATGCCACGTGTGTGCAACATCAACGCACATTCACAAAGGATGTGCTGTATAGGCATTATTTGGAGATCATTACATCAAGCATAACTGTGCTCCTTTTCTCTCAATACATTTCTTTTGTTTTCCCCCTCATTAGCTGATCCAAGTACCGGGAAATGAATAAATTATATAGAACTTGAACTATAGCTTACTGAACTTTGAGTCTATGAAGTGTGTAAGTCGGAAAAAATATAGCAGGCAGAAATACTAAAATATTTCACTGTAGATCTACTGATTTCTATGTTTATTGACACATAAACCTCCTTCTAAGTATGTAATCCATTCCTACAGTATACCTGCACAGGAAATAGATTTCAGTCCTTGGTATTCCATCTGCAGGTAGGATACAAAAGTAATTGTGCCAACCTCTGTAGTGCGCATGCATTAAAATTGTGTAAATCAGACTTTATTTTTTTTATCAATAAGGAAAATCAATATTGAAATATCAATATTTTAATCAACACATCTTAAATAGCAATTGACTTTTAATCATGTCCCTATGTGTTGTAAATTATGTGATTATTGTTAACTAACAACTAATTAGCATTTGTTGAAATGAGATGTGCACATTTTGTTTTTAATCAATATTCTCCTGTGGTGTTTTGAATTTAAAAAGAAAATTAGAATAAAGAAATGCAGTGCAATATAGTGGCTCGAGCTCCTTTCCTTGTTTACAACTGGTATATTGAGTAATTAACAGTCTCAGCTTGCGTACAGTATGTCTGTGTATGTTTGTGCTTGTGTGTGTGTCTATGTTTGTGCGTGTGTGTGTGTATGTTTGTGGGTCTGTGTGCATTCAGTTTGTGTGTGTGTGGATGTCTGTGCTCGTGTGTATCTATGTTTGTGTGTGTGTGTGTGTGTGTGTGTGTGGTTGTTTTAGTAACAATATCAGCATCCCACTGGCAGCATTGGGGGTCACCAACAGGAGACGCGTATATGATGGCGGCAGCTGAAGACAAAAGCCTGCCGCCTTCAGTTGAACAAGGACAGACATCAGTGCGATGTTGACAGCCACTGCGCAATCTTCTCAGCCACTGGGGACTTCAAGAAGTACAGCCGTGTTGTGAGGCCCTTTCATCCAAATTAGAACGGGAGAAGAAAGCCTCTCCCTCTCCGTTGGATATCTCTGCTTGTAAGAGGGACATGGGGAGGGGGGAAAAAGAAAGAAAGAAAAAAGGAGGGAGAAAAAAGAAAAATAGAAAAAAAAAAACGGAAAATGCATTTTGCAAGAGAAAGGTGCTCATGGGAGGGCATAAAATGAGGAGAGTTGGCGAAGTCGTGCTCGACGTAGATAGGACGCCTCCGAGGACACTTGTTACACTCTCAAAGATTTATGCCTTGTTGTTCGATTAAATATAGAACACATGGCGTGGAAAGCACTAGAAAGATAGGAAATATTCATATGTCAGTTTAGGAAAATCTGTGAGTGAATTGTCTGTATACACGCACACAGAGACACGCAAGGGGCTTTATTTATTTATCTCAGCTATGTTCAGACGCAACGCTCGCTGTTCCACAGACCCCTGCCTTACTCCCTGTGCGCTAGAAAAACACAAGATTTGCAGCTGGGCTTTATTCCCTGACATGTTTGTTCAAACAAATAAATGAGTTTTTATACATGTGTCGATGTGCAAGGGGACATGCACTGACACAGTGACTATTGATATTGACTAATGCAGCATCTTGTGTTTTACCCTCACCCACAAGAATGTAACCGGGGTTCTGAAGCTTGCATTCCGAGGAGGAGAAGCAAGGTATAGATTCATGCCCTCGTGTCTGGGCGGAGGGCCGTATACAGTACATGTGGGAAAGGCAAAGAAAAGTATCTATGTAGAGCCAATAGCTGTACCTTTCCAAGAGGATTCTTCAAGCCTTTTTAAAAGGCTGGACACCAAACACTAAGCAATCACGTTCAGTCGATATCGTTTTTTTTCTGGTTAATGATTATGACCTCATTCAATAAGGTCTGAAGCACATAGGGGGAGAACAGGGTAGTGACCTTCTGTTTTGCAAATTACCTTAGAGGGTTTGGGAGAAGGAGTTAGCCTTCACCCTTGTGTAACCAAGGCCCTTGGGGAAAGAGTCTGCCCGAAAGCGAGAGCTGTTGGCAGGCAAAATGATCATGCCTCCCCCTCTCTCCACAGACTAACTGTATACAGTATTAAACTGGAAAAGTGCTGACTTTTGTTATTGAATCGACGTTACAAGCCTCATTTTGCCTTGAGGGATAATGGGGAGTCTGTGTCTTAAGGGAGGGAGTTGTGACTATGTTATTCACAGCGCTAAAGGGCTCTGCTAAGGCCTTCTCTCCCTCTGCCATTATGGTAAAAAATGCAGAGAAAATCCTGATTCGGGACAATGTGTTCTTTTCCTGCAAGGCGAGCAGGCAAGCAAGTGATTGAATTAAAAAGAAATGCCGTTTCTAACCCAACTCAACATATTCCATCTGTCTCTATGCTCATTCAAATGACACAATTCATATTTTATGGGGTCTTGGATGCTTTGGAACATACTGTCAATGCTATTAGCAAAAATTACAGTCATCAGGAAAAGAAAAAAAAAAAGTTTTGCATATTTTGAAAGTATATCTCTATTGCCTCGAGACAGCCAAGTGTAGGTACTTAAAGTTCTACCTGAGATTTTAAATTGGTGTGTCCCCACAAATGTTCCCCAATAAATCGTAAAGCAAGTTTCCTATTCTTTTGTCCGTAATGACTTTTGCTGGGTGGAATAATGATATTAAATGGAAAAAATCAAGGCACAGTTCAATCGCACATCCCTCACTCGCTATTACTAAATTTTTTAGTTCATCAAGTAAAACACAATGGTGCAATAAATTCTGGAAAAAAGGTTAATTTCTTAATATTGTTTGCTGCAGGGGTTGCATGTAACTCAAAATATCAAAATACTCAAAATCTGTTTTTATGGGGGGAGATTTGGGGCAAACTTTTGCATATGGCAGTAGCATTCTGATCTCCACAGAAAATCAGTCTGCTTTCCCTTCTGTGTGCCACAAAATCAGAGTAGCTAAGCTCCTGGACGAGGCCGAATGCCGGCCCAGCCCTTCTCTCTCCTGCCTCCTCTCCAGCAGGGATCAAATCTGCCGATATGGTCTTAGAATCACAGGCTGCGTTGTGGGCAGAGGATACTCCACTCTTGGTAATGTAGAACTCAGGCTGCCATGTTGGTGGGCCAGAATGTTTGGGGTTTACGAAGTAACAAAAGGAAACAATAATCAAGCCTGGCATCTTCATGTTGGAAAATATGAGAAGCTTTGAGAAAATGAAAAGCAGAGTTTCTATTCATAAAGTTTCTTATACTGATTGTTTTTTTCTTTTTGTGTACTAAACATGGTTAACAAGAGTGTGTGGAAGAGAAAACAATGTCTTTGCTGATCATGTACTGTATGGAGGGAAGGGTCAGTGTCATTTTAGACCAATCAAAACAATCCAGTGTGTTGCTTGATGCCCTGTGATCCATGACTGTTACTATCCATAATAAAAGTCTTTTTGTGCTATTCTCTGGCTTGTTTTAGGAATTAATGATCAAATCCCATGGCTCTTTTATTTTCAAAAAGTTTCATTTCTGTATTTACATTTTGTGCAAAAACATTTAAAGGTTTCAAGGACTTTACATTGTAAGTTAATTTCAAGGCACATACATTGGACAACAACAACATTTTTTGTCATGGAAACAAAACAAAACAAAAAGAAGGTAACTTTGGTTACTGTTCATGTCAGCGACTGAATCATACTATTTAAACCATTCCAAGAGTGAAAAGCTCCAGGAAAAAAGTAGTGCCAAACAGTCACACATATTCAGTCTGATATCTACACTCCATCACTCATTCTGATTTCACACAATCAATCAACAGTGTTGAAGCAAACAGCTGTGTTTGAAATATCACTCTGCTCTCCACATTTGACTTATTTCCTGTACTGAAGCTTTTCACACTCGTCAGAATTGTGTCACTACTCAACACAAGAACTGCATGGAAAATGGATATTAAAAGAAACAGCAAAAAGAACAACAATGACATCACAGAAACAAAAAAATGAGTGAAAAAAGAAACCCAATATTGATCTAGATTTTTGTTTACGGGTGGGGAGGGGTCAATAGGTGGGGTAATAATAAGGTCAACGCCGGTCAATTCTAGACATTACAGACACTTCATTTCAGAGGAAGGCTTGCTTTTACCACTTAGAAATTAGGGAGGTGAGTGTAACCCATCTTAATCTCTCTCAACTCCGGTCATTTTAGCACTTTGCTTCAATTGACCCCCAAGTCATTTAGCGTAATTATTCCAATCTGAATCAATGTGCTTTAGGGAGAATTACTTTCAGAGGCAAGCCAACCGTGTCTGTTTCTGCAAGCAAATCACACCAGACCAAATGGGCCAGTGACCAAATTTACTATTCAAGATTTTTCATTTGTTCAAGAAGTAAAAAATTACAGTATAATGTAATGTATGCCAAGTATGCAAAGCAACCATCAAAAATACTAGGAGTCATTCCTTCTTATTTCCATGAATATTCATTTTGTAGAAAGACATGATGGTAATTTCAACCTCTGTTGTTGCTGCAGTTGCTGTCTACAATAGCCACTTATAATGTGTGCTTTCTACACTAGAATTCCACTGATGACCCTTAGCCTACAACATTCAAGCCTCTTTATACTATGTAGAGTCCTTGATATAACCACAGTTATAAATACTGCTTTGTATAAAAGGTAAGGCAATGAACACACTTGCTCACCTTTTACAAGGAAAACATTCTTTCACTCACAAACCCCCAAATTTCCATTATTCACCCGTCTGCCAGTGGACTAAGAAAGTTGGGGGGAAAACACTTTTGTGCACAACCGATTTCCACCTCTGTCTTTGCTAAACATCTTCGCTTAGCAGTCCAAATATGTCTGCAAATACAACTCACAAAAGAATGGTGTCCGTGACAGATGAAGATGCTGAGGATTTTATGAGTCCAAGTCCTCCTTCTGAGCAGAAAGGGCAGCAGAGCGTTTCACACTCTGCCTGGGTATTTTTGTCAGAGAGCAGGGGGCAGGCCAATGAATTTTTAATGAAGTACACATCAGTTAAAAGCCTTTTCAGACGCAAAGCCAGGGCGCACGCTTGCACCGAGTCCAGGCAGATGAACAGCTAGGCTAGTCTGGGTTGAATGCGTCTAAAATAGCTTGCGATGTACTGTATGTCCAGGATAGAGACCAGGAGAAAATAGAAACACTTTGATGACCACAGAAGTGCATTTGGCCCTTCCTTTTGCCTGGTGTGAACTTGGCGATTAAAAATAGATTGCAGTCGTTATCTGAAATACCTGAACATCAGTGAAGATTATGCGGCAAGCATTCAAGGTGCGTTCAACACTGACAGTAGGCCTACACAACAGTGGGCTCAAGAGTGTATCTTTTCAGTGGGCAGTCAGCTACTGACACAATGCCTTTGAGTTGAACGGTCAGTTCGATGAGTTTGATTAAAGCATTATGCAAGGCTATTGCTATCAAGGAATTGAGACCTATCACATGAAGACTTCCCTGGGTCTTATGCGGGGAAAGGGCATGGGCTGACTGTCACAGAAAGGGTTAACATTGTCAATTGGCCTTACTTTCTCTCAGCTTGTGATTTGTCCTGCCAAGTGAAAATAACGGCTGCATATTTTTCTCCCTTTTTTGGATAAAGGATTATGAGGAGCAGGAGGGGGCTGGGAATGACGGTGTGGGTTTGTGAAAGAAAGCCAGTGTGTGTGTGTGTGTGTGTGTGTTCTCAGTGGTAGAAGGAGGGGTGGGAGGCAGGTCTTTGAACTCGGCCCTCCGATGAAAAAAAAAAAAGTACTGTCAAAGCAAATAAAGTCTGTGCATGAGCAACAGTGTATAATAAAAAGGTTTTTCTTTGTCAGTGTGCACTTCTAACTATGAACAGTCTCCATTTTAATTGCCCTCTTGCGGGGGTCTGAAACACTTTCAAATGAGAGAAACACAAAACCTGCGCAGGGGCCTCTGTTTTAAAGCAGCATTTGTAGTCAGTTTCCATTTTGCTGTCAATCTGATCTGAAGATCATTAAAAAGCTCTCTTAATAAATATGAAAACTCAAACAAACTCAGATGGTGTGTGCTAAAACATAATGGCTGTTCAAACCCCTTCATTAACTCCCAAAGGAAAAAAGAGAGAGAGAAAAAAGACCTCCATAAAGCAATGGCTTAATTACTTAATGGTCTAAAAATAATAACGAAGAGGGAAGCTCAAAAGAAGGGAAATCCATAAAACGTAATTTAAGTGTGGTGCTTCTGTCAGATGTTTGATTTTTATGGTCAACGATACTGACCCTTGAGATATACTAGCAGAAACCAGTTTATTCATTATTGAAACAACATGTGCATGACTAGTTTTAAATGATTTCACATCTTAAATTATCCACCAAATCATGTGTTTTACTATGAGAAATACTCTTGATGAGGAGTAGAACTGTGTGAATGAACGTAACTATGAAAGAGAATGCCAGAGAGAGGCCGTTTCCGTGTGACAGGCGAAGAAGGCATTTGAAACTATCTGCCTCCTTGGCTGTCCTATGCATGGACTGAGGCGTGCTGCCCCCTAGTGGTAGATGCTCAAACACAGAGGAGAACACATGGCTGAATAAACACAAGGCCGAGGTAACAAACACCTCTGGCATTTTCCCTCCCGCATTCCGCCTTGTTTGTTCGGCCCCTTTGAGACACGTGGCCCGCTGGAAAAGTGTGCCCTCACACACTTTCTCTGGTGTAACTTAAACAAAAGCTCATTTCCTGAACAACCCAGTGCACACACACACACACACACACACACACAGACAGACACACTTTTGTCTGACGCTTTAGGAAAAGTGCACTTTTCAATTCTTTTAAGGAGAAAAAGGGGGGAAAAAATAACACTAGGTCGTATTTTCCACGGTAGGCTAATCAGGGTTGTTTGTGTTTCGCGACCACTGTGTTATCTTAACTACCGTTCTGTGAGGGGGTGGCTATGTTTTAGCACAGAGGGCATATTTTTGCTTCTGTGGTTAGCAAAGTATTCCAGCCCTCCTTGCGCCCAAGGAGAGACAAGCCCAGCAAGATTATTTTGTATGGAGAAGCCAGCACACCACGATTGTACAATTCATCTGTACTGTCCTTGAGCCAAAACCTTCTCCATCCCCTTTAGTTATAAAATCGTTTGTAGTTTCATTTTTTTTTTTTTTTTTACTAAGAATAAAAAAGATAGCAGAATTCCACATAATTGTCCACAGTATAAATTACATTGTAGACTGAACTTGGAAATATATATTTTACAGTATATTTTACTACACATTTTCTTAAACAAACAGTGGTAGCATCCCACTGATAAATCATCACGTGTGGCAGAAGTCCATGCTCGGAACATTGCTGCTCTTACAGTAGGCTATGCTGTTGTTACTGAGGTGGCAATCTCGGAAGCCGATGCCCCCGTTAGGCGTGTAGATGGGCTGGATTCGGAAGTCTCCTTTTAAAAGCTGTTCATTATTCAAGGACACTATCTGAAAGCTGGTTTCAGTCATCTCCAGGATGGAATTATCCTTTTTGGTCCCCGCCTCGCAGTAGTCGTCTTTTCTCCGGCCGCGGTTGTATTTCCACTTGGACGACGCCGTCCGGCTTTTCTTGTGCATGTGCCAGCAGAAGAGGCTCAGCAGCGTCACCAGGACAACGAGGACGGCGCCGCCGATGATGCCCGCCAGCAGCAGAGTGGAGCTGCTGTCCTGCTGGGCCGCGGGTTCGGTCACCGTGGCCTTGCTCACGGACTTTGTCTTAGCTTCCGAGCAGATCGTATCCTCCCCCGGCCGGTAGACATTCAGGGTGTCCAGGACGTAGACGCAGATGCGGTAGGTGGATCGGGGCTCGAGGCTGGAGAGGGTGAGCTTGCGGCGGTCGCCGGGCACCGTGATCTCCCGAGTGACGTCGCTCATCAGCGCCTGGCCCATTTTGACCCACGTGACCTTGTACGCCGTGACGGTGAAGTAGGAGGCCCAGCTCACCTCGATGGAGGAGGAGTTAACGATGTGGAAGGAGATCTGGAGAGAGTCCTCGTACGGAGGCCGAGGCCCGACCGGCATGCCTGGCGCTGGGGGGGTTGGGTTGGGGGTTGGGGGGTAGAACATGGTTGAGGTGGGGACGATGGAGGTGGTGGTGTGGGGGGAAGGAGGGCCCGTGGTTGTTCTGCGGGGCTGGGAGGGGGATGGTGGGGGCTGAGTTGGCCATGGCTCGAGTTCTGTGCCAGCCGGGCACTGGATGGCCTCCAGCGTGAGCTCTCTGATCACCATGCCACGCACCCTCTCTGGGCTCTGGCACGTGAAGCCGCGCACGTTGATTGAGGGCGGCAGGGACTTGAGCCATGCGATTACCCATTTGATTGAGCAGTCACAGTGCCAGAGGTTGCCCCTCACGCTGAGCTGCCGCAAGCTCACCAGGCTGTCGAAGACCCCCTGGGGCAACGACTGCAGCTGATTGTTTGAGATGTCCAGCCGTTCGAGCCGGTGCAACCCGGCGAACGCCGTCACTGGGATGCTGGTCATCTGGTTCTCCTGGAGGTTGAGCTTGAGCAGCGAGACGCCCGGCAGCATGGGCGGCGGCGTGGTGAGCGAGTTTCGCGCCAGCGACAGCTCCCGAAGGTTCACCAGTTCCTGGAAAGTTCCGACGGCGATGCCCTCGTCCGTCAGGAGGTTGCCGTCGAGCAGCAGCCGCTGGAGGGTGGTGACGTTCTGGAACGCCTCCTCGGGGATGTCGGCGATGCGGTTCTCGTCCAGCCTCAGCTCCTTGAGCTCCACCGGCAGGCCGATGGGCACGCTGCTCAGATGGTTCTTGGTGAGGAAGAGCATCTTGAGGCTGACGGCCTCTCGGAAGGCCCCCTCCTCCACGCCTACGGTGGAGATGGAGTTGTCGTCCAGATGCAGCTCCTCCAGCACCTGGAGCTGGGCCAGAGCCGCTCGCGAGATGGTCTGGATGTTGTTCTCCTGCAGGTGGAGTACGCGCATGTTCCGTGGCAGGTTCACGGGGAACTCGTCCAGCTGGTTGCCGTACAGAACCACCGTCTCCACCGAGCCCACGTTGTGCAGCTCCAGCGGGAAGCCGGCATTGTTGATCTGGTTGTTGTGCAGGTAGAGGGTCTTGTAGCCCTCCTGCACACCCAAGGGCACGGAGGTCAAGCTCCGCTCGTTGCAGTAAACAAACGTTTTGTCACAGCGGCACTCCACCGGACACGAGGCCACCGGGTAAAACTGCACGTGCAGGCTCAACAGCACCGTGAGCCAAAAACCAAGAAACGAAGGCCAATCCTTATTCCACGGTCCCACCTGAAACTCCATCATGGCGGGGAAAAAAAGAAAACGCCCACGCACCCAAAGGCAAACACCAAACGGTGAAGAAACCAAAGTAAGAAGGGAAAAAAAATGGGGGAAAAAGACCAAAAAAAAAAAAAAGAACAACGACAGTAAAAGGCAATGGGGGTATTCCAGAGAAGAAGCAGTCCTCTGTTAGATTATGCTAATGCAGAGCAGTTCAAGGGGTTAGAACAGGAAGACTGAGGCTATAATCCTGCAATAATGGCTGGTCCTCAGCTTCTGGAGCGCCTGGTCTCATTAGAGGGCGATAGCCCACCAGCTGACTCCATCCACGCTCGCTGTGCTCAGTGTTGCTCGGATATCAGGCCCTGGTGGCGGCGGCAGGGCGCATCACATTATGCCCAGGCCCTCTCAGAGGCCAATTTCCAGGGGCGCAGTGCGGCGGGAGCACGCCGCGGTCCTCCGGCCCAGTGGTCACACTCGGATGGGCCCCGGCTGGGGCAGGGTCCTTGGGAGGTGACATTTGGATCCAGGGCACTGTTTTAACAAAGGAGAAAATAGGGGGAGGATAAGTGTTACAGGCTCTTTTTTTGACTCCTTTTTTTTTTCTTCTTTTCCTTTTTTTTTTAAGAAACATTTCAATTCTGCCCTTTGTCCTGTGCTTCTTGTTCTCTCTTTCACACACACTCTTTGTCTCTTTCCATTTTGTTCTCTCTCTCTAGCTCTCAATGTTACTGTTACAAACAAACTTTCACAGATAACTTCTCTCTCTTCCACTGAGCGAGCACACACACACACACACACACAGATTCACCCATACACATACACACACACACAGTTCACCCACTTCTCGGTGTGTAGACACACACAAGCACCAACAGATACTGTACATTGTCATTCAAAGAGACAATGTGAGAGAAGGGTAGACCCACACAGAGAACCTCCAGCTTTCATATGGCCTTCATTTTTCATACCCACACTCACTCACACACACACACATACACACACATACTGTACACACACACACACACAGATTCACTGGCTCTCATTTTGTTTCTCACCTTTCAACTCATCCATTCCAACTAATATTCTACCCTTACATCATTTCTTTCAGTCTCCTCACACATACACACACACACACACACACACACACACACATACAGACACCCACACAAACACATATTCACAATACACAATTCACATAAGCTCTTTTACATCTGTGAGGAAACTCGTACATTAAATATTCAGATCAGTCCAAGCTCCTTCACATCCGTTGTAACTCTAATAAAGAGCCCCTTTCATTACAGTTACCAGTCAACAGAGAGCATATTACTGCACATTTTATCCAGAGGCAGACGGGTCTGTAGCGGCGGGGAACAAAACAGCTAGCGACGATGCATTTAAACGCTGACATTTTACCAACATGGAAATGAGCTTTTAAGGAATCACAAAATGAGGTTGCACATGATTAAAAAGAGTGTGTGAGAGAGAGAGAGAGAGAGAGAGAGAGAGAGAGAGAGTAGCAGCAACTACAGAAAAGGCTCCACTTCAGTGATTGCTACTTTCAAGTAAAAAGGGGAAGGTTCTTTTAGTGAAGTGACCGACAAGCTCTTGGTTATATTGTAAACAGAAAGAGCACTTTGATTTTTGCTGGGGCCAGTCTTGGTTTTGCTGCTTGACTGTGTTGCCATACACAGAGTGCATGAGGCAAACCAATGCTAAAAATCCAACAAGAAGAACTAAAGGCAAAGGGGGTCGGTGGCTGCTGGGGGTGGGGTAGTGAGGGCTATCTCCAGACCACCGAGTGACGAACACTGCCTGTCAAATGAAATGGGATTGGAGAATAATTTAGGCCCTCCACCTGCTATAAATGATCGATATAAGCTATTTTTCTCCGCATGTCTCTTTTTTTTCAGACTGAGCACAAGGCCATGGGATTATGCCAGACACGAGAGCCACTGTTAGTTTATTACTCATCACACTCCCAGATGATTGAAATATATGGCTTGTCATTAGGCGTGCGATTGATCCACTGCACCACAGTTTTATTCCAGCCTTTAAGTATACTGTATAAAACCGTCATTGGTTTGGATAAGGCACAAACGCTGAGTAATATGTATACTTACTACAGTGCAGGCCAGAATTATTGACTATGAATCATAATCATTGTCTATATGAAAGGTGTTACTAATATTAGACCTCCAGTTACATCATCAAGCACCAAAGACTTAAGAGTTAATATCACTGAAATCAGCATGCAGCTGGATTATGACTCAAGATGTATTGTACTAAGCAAACACAGCATGTAGGCTACAGTTCATATTTTTGGTATGTTTACATGTTTGGGGTAAAAATGTTTCTCAT
Organism: Sardinella tawilis; assembly: GCA_030264315.1. Taxonomy (NCBI): domain Eukaryota; kingdom Metazoa; phylum Chordata; class Actinopteri; order Clupeiformes; family Clupeidae; genus Sardinella; species Sardinella tawilis. The sequence goes on from JASCQY010000048.1 coordinate 6,457,828, forward strand.
TTCAAAGCTTTGTTTTCTTTTGTATAAATGCATACTGCCTTTGGTTATAGGAATTCACGGTCAATGTCAAACTAAAAATCGAGCGAGGCCAATGCCACTGTAGCCTACGAAAAGAGCCCATTTAACTTTATGTATGCGCGACTGCAGTTGACCCGAGATGCAAATAGTCAAAGACTGCGGAATAATTGGATTAAAAGTAGATTTGATATTAAGATGGCATTTAAACTTTATGAAAGGCATTTTGACATGGTGAAACGCTGACCAGGTGAGCTTGAAAAGCTGCCCTAACAGGGTTCATTTGAATGCATTTTTTACAAAGAGGGATTGTGCGCTGTGCTGAGCATTTACATTGCGAGCACATATTGAGTCTTGCCTGATACTCCCCGTAGAAGAGAAAAAACGCTTTGTAACGCACTGATCTAACAGGACAAAAATATCACCGCAAAAGTAATTTCATAGGCTACAGATTTTCCGTCTGTGACTTTTAATCAAACAGTGTGACTGTCCTTTGACAATTATATTCTGTAATCTGAACAAGGACCCCGTGTTTAATAAATATCAATATATTAAACAAAAAACTGAAATAACTACCACTTTGTGTAACTAATTTATTTGTTGATACAAGAAGATTAGGGGAGTATGGTAGATTATTGCTATCGCTTACTCATTTGTAATTAAAACTTTGATAACCATTCGCATTTATCTCTGCGTGTAGAGCCTTCATAACTGTTCAAGGGTAGTAGCGTAGACGCAGCTCTCCAACGTCCATTTCGCCTAGTGTAGCCTACCTTAGTAAAAGTGATGATATCCTTATCCATTGTATATCCCGCAAACAGACACTTTCCCGTTTCCCCCTTTGTCCTTCATACAAGCATGGCATTGGTTAGGATGCAATGATCCATCACAACGCTGTACAGTTTCAACGAGTCAGTTCCCATCTCCGCTCCAGTCGCTATTTCATCGGACAGCATACTGACTCCGTCCGGGGAGAGCTCTGTCCGCACTTCTCAATCTGCCGCGGTGGCTGTGTCAGTTTCTCACCCTACGGCTCAGCTCCGCGCCCTCTTCAAAAGCCTAAATGTTGCATTAGGAAAAAGAAAGCAGCCTAAACTCGAGACATCGACTTTCCCCCTTCGCGTATCCCGACACTGAACGTGCGCACTCGCCAAATCTGCTGCCAAGTACCCGAATCATGACGGATCATATCCAAGTCTCTCCTTAAGAATGAATTCACACTTCCCTGCAAGAAACATGTGCGATGTCTATTTTTCACAACGATGGACGGAGTAGACAAGTAGCTATTCAGTGCTCACCTCTCACTTCTATCTCACGCTCCCTTTCGTTCGCTCTCTCGGTTCTTGATTCTTCCTGCTCTGTCCCTCCTACCCTGAGTAAAGAATGGCTTCGCGAGAGATCAAGAGCAGCAGTGCTATGACACGTAGTTCCTCCCCATCTCACATATACTTTACTGCGTATGTTTGGGTTTGTGTTGATACCTTTTGCTTGATTATTTAGCATTACTATTTATCAAGGCGTTGGCCGATAGTATATTTATAGGCTAATTCTGCAAAACTAGGAACAAACGTTTAAATCTGTGAGTATGAACAAAGATTTTACACTGATGGAAATATGTGGGCGTAGGGTAACATATGCACAGTTATTATTTGATAGCATATACAACTGGTTATCTCGGCAGATTTTTTTTTTTTAAGTTTTATGGGTGATTACGCTACTGCTAGGCACACAGCAGTCACTGCCACGAAATCGGCATGGCTTTGTTTTATTCTTTACAAAGAACTATGACATCAAACTGCGAGGAAAACTTTTCCTGTCTAGAAGAATTGTAGGGTCCTATCTGTGCGCGTTTTGTGACATTCCAGTCTCCACCATGCTGAGATGAGACGCCTCAGATACATTGAATGTCATCATAAGTGATTTCGTACCACTCGTCTCAGGCGCTGTATGGCATACACTGAATCAGCATCTCTCTCCCCTCTCTCGGTTATGCAGACACGAGCACATTGGGTGTCAGCACTGCACACTGATGAGGCCATCCACACATAATCATGTATTTTGCAGATATCGGTTACAGATAATGACACACACACACACACACACACACACACACACACACACACACACACACACACACACACACACACACAGAGAGAGAGGGAGAGAGAGAGAGAGAGAGAGAGTAAATAGGACCTCTGCAATTGACATCCTGACTGTTTGCACAAACCAGGATGGTGTGTTACCTCTTGCGTTCAAAGCTGGCGCTTTGTAATGATGCTGCGGCGCGCTAAATTGTAATTATATTTGTACAGGACCCTGTCAGCTCTCAGGGGGCAAAACTGCTGGGCTTCTCCATCAGCTCCCCTTTCATGCTGTGTGTGCACAGTGAGCAGAATCCATAGCATCCCCTGTTTCTGCCGCTCTCTGTCTCTCCCTGCCTCTGCCTCGGCCTCAGTTTTAGCGTAGCCTAGGTTATGAACTCAGTGTGGGGAAAGGCACAATTGTTTACTTCAGCACTTTCAATTACAGCCGTGCGCGCACGATGCCGTGGCACATTTCGGGTTGGCATGTGACGAACGGCGCGTGGATGGCTTAACGGATGGCCTGCGGCGGGAAAAATAGCCACACGCTGATTACCGGCCTGTGTGATTGGCCGATCAATTTGCAGTCATTAGCTGCGGATGACAGAGAAGGGCGTAGAGATCTTCAAAAGCTGCGCATCCAGATCAGTCTTCCTAGCCCGATGCCCTGCAGTAAACAAATTGGTCACGGGTCAGGCGAGTAAAGTCTCTCTTGGCGTCCTCACCCAAGCCTGTACTTATACTGTGCTCCATGGTATCAACTTTCCATGCGCCGTTTTTGTGACTTTCTCTGTGCCTTTCATGTTTAATTTTATGTGCCAAATGCTAAAGATTGACGGCCTCGTCCTCCCCAGTCCACAAAATTTAATTTCTACATAAATCCAGCTGCCATACACACTATGAATTATATATTGGACACATGAAATATGCTGCGGAAATAACCCATTTTTTTCTTTTTTGCCCCCTCCCACTCTCTAGGGGATGGGGAAACAGTCAGAAGTGTAACTGTGGACCAGTTAATGCTTTAAATAAATACTTCACAACATTTGAACATTTTCTCACCGCATTTCTCAAAGCATTTTTTTGCCTGTCGGCCCTGATTTTATAGCCACACTATGCACAGAGCTCATTTTTACAACAGAATATCCCCCTTTTATTTCGGTCGGGAGTTGGTGCAGCCGGCCCTCATGCAGAGGATATTACTCCTCTGTGAAGAAAGGTATTGTTCTGATCATGGCTCCCACCCCTTGAGTTAATCCCCCATCCCTTATTTGCTATGTGAATCATGTTTACCAGGCTGGTGGGGTACCTGGTTAAGATGTGGGAAACGGATGCCTCAAGGCTGGATCAAAGTCCACTCTAAAAGCACCCAATGTCCACCCCCACCCCCAGTCCCAGCCTCTTCTCATACCAACACTACACACACACACACACACACACACACACAAAGAGACCACACACCCTCACAACTTTCAGGGACACAAATGGTGTTAGGCCTGTTGAAAAAGGAATCTGTCTGCTCAGAACTTCCTTTATCATTTTTTTAAGCACGATTCCCTTCCCTGAAGATAGTGATTTTGTTCCCAGAGGACACCATTACTTTGAACATGTCTCTCTGTACACAGGCGTACAGCTGCATGTCATATGCAATAACTTAGCTTCAAAGTCTCTTCTGGCGTGGCGTTGGAAGCACCCAATAAGACTACCACTGACCATAGTGATGAAATATGCGATGATGATGATGGTGATGATGATAAAGTTAGCATTCATTCTCCACTTGATTAGATCAGACCACTGGGAAGATTGCATATCGTCCAATCATTAGCCTCAGTCTGCCAAGAGAACACCACTTTAATCACTTGGCCCGATCCTCTTAAATACACTAAATCATTGACGTTTCAGTGAAGATATTTAGAATGGTCAGAGTGTGTGTGTGTGTGTGTGTGTGTGTGTGTGTGTGTGTGTACTGTATGTGTGTGTGTGTGTGTGTGTGAGAGCGGAGGGAAGCTCTAAAATGGTACAGTATGTCTTTTATGGAGCATATCTCATCCTATCTGACCTCGTTTGCACCCCAGTTTTCCATTTAGCAAAAACGTTTCAAACAAATCCAAGTCCATCATTTACCATCTGTTAGAACAAACCACCATGGCATACATTTTAGGAAGGAAAAAATGAAGAAAAAAGTTAAAGGTAATTTCTAGTGGCATCTCTGGTCTTTCGTGACACTAAAAACACACTCCATCAACTCATCCACTCGTGGTGTTAAACACTGGGCCATTAGGCCTCATAAAATACATAATCCAGGGCACCTTGCGGTTTACACTAAAACAATAAACGGGCATTTTAAACTGTAGCTGAGAGGCCACGTTCTATCGGGCTCTCGGTCATTTAATTAGGGACGCGCTCTGCGCATAGCGGAGCTTGAGTTAGGGACGAAAATAAATGTCCGCTCATCAAGCTGTAAAAACAGTGAGTGACAACAAATGAGGCCTTGTTTTTCTGGGGCTGGAGAGGAAGAGAGGAAGAGTGAGAGTGAGAGAGAGAGAGAGAGTGAGAGAGAGAGGGAAGGGAGGATGAGGAGAGAGGGGTCAGAGAGTCACTCAGAGGATGGGTCTTATCCAGTCTCCAATCCTCCAGGCTTTGCTTGCGTTTGAAGTCACATCTGCTGTGAATTTCTACCCCCCACACAACCCACCCAACCATCTCTCCCCACCCCCCCACCCCCACCCGACTACAAAATCTCCCCCTACTCCTCTCCTCAGGCTCAGCAGAGAGGAAGTCTTAGTCTGGGATTGTGGAGTTGGAGCTGTGTGTGTGATGTGAGAGAGTGTGCATGTGTGTGTGTGTGTGTGTGTTTATGTGTCCGTGTGTAGGAGTGGGGGTGGAGGGGTGCTTCCCCGGGTGGCTACCCACCCAGCAGCTGAGTCAGGGTCTGGTCTGGCTCACACAAGGCCCTGGTTCGGGCCGAGTGTAGCTCTCTACAAGAACGGCACAATCCTTACTCACCCAACCGATTCGGGAGGTGGGGACGGTGGGTGGTGGGTGTGGGTGCGGGTGGTTGTCGCAGAGCTAGATCTGTGGATCAGATGGGCAGAGAGAGAGAGAGAGAGAGAGAGAGAAAGAGAGAAAGAGAGAGAGAGAGAGCCACGGACGGGGCTTTGGTGTGTCAGGTGGACAGGCTGCACGTGACGCAGCGCGGCGGCTTCGACTGCGGAGGTGCTGACATCAGAGGCAGGGAACGTGGCCGCGCTCTTGCTTTAATTAAAGGCCCATTAGCTGTGATGATTATGGAAGGTGCTGCAGAAAACACCACACTCAATACTCATCACAGGTGAGCAGCCACCCACCTCCCCCTCGTGCCCGCTACAATGACACACACGCACACACACACACACATACACACACACACACACACACACGCACACACACTCACACGCACACACACACACACATCCTCTATCTCTTACAAGCAGTTTCTGCTTCATTCTCTCTTTAACTCTCTCTCTCTCTCACACACACACACACGCACACGCACACACTAACTTGTCCTACTGCTTCCTGCGTCTACTGCTACAAAGATCATTCTCGAGCTACTGTCCCCCTTGTGAGTTGAGGCATATAATTATTGGACTTCTCTTGCCCGCTTGTTTTGAATAGATTTATTGTATCTCCAAGCTTGTTATTAAAAATGGTCCTGCATATCTTTGAAATCGCACAAAGATACTTTTTAATGTAACCTTGGCCGCATGTACTGTGCCAACTTTAACATAGTCATCCTTTGACATCTGAAAGAATTTAATTTCTATGTGAATCCTACTTTAGATAGCATTGTGTAGGCAAAGGTATGAATAATTAATGCTTAGAAATACTGCATTCGTATAAATAATTAGTCATGCCATGATAGGCTTTACATTGTTATTTCAGATTAAAATACAGTTGGTGAACTGAGGGAAAGAAATGGCTTAAAGTGTCAAGTACTGAATGCAGAGCCAGGCTGTATATTAGGCTAAATAAAATGAGCTTTGAGCATTATGTACGGGGGGGGGGGGGGGGCTACTGGAGGCTCAAATGTTTCAGAGGCAGAATGTAGTAATAGCCTCAGCCGCGCCAAGCGCCACTGCTAACTTTATGGATCATTAATTAATCCTGTCAACAGCATGTCAGCCCACCACTTTAAAATCAACATCTGCTTCATTGATGCGTGGTGAGACGGAATGGCGCACGCCAGGGTTTGGGAAAATTAACACAAAGCTGTTGCATCTATTTAAGAAGTTTGATCATTTGTGCATCCGGAATCTGTGAATACACAAACCTAACGCAAGACTAAATTATCCACAGGGCCTTGTTGCACTGCCATCGAGCCTCCTCGTTAAGCCTGTCTTGCCAACTCTAATTTGAATCCAGTGTGTGTGTGTGTGTGTGTGTGTACGTGGACAACTCTGCTGGTGTGGACGGATTAGCATTGTCATGTCAAATTCCCTAACGCCTGGGCAGTGTGCTAGGTTCTAGCTTTCATAGGGAGAGCTGTGGAAGCTCAAACACGTTCTCAGAGTATCTGTTCCTTGAGGATCTGTAATCTTGTAAGCGTACAGCTGGTTCTTTTTAACATCCATTCTGCACCGTGTTCCCCTCCAAGTGCTTTAACATGGCACCAGTTAACATACTGTGCTGTACCAGAGAGGGATGCTAATTTCAATATCAGCTTTCCTCGCCGAGTGAAAAAAGACAGTAGAATTAATGCAGTGTTCCCAAATATGACCCAAATGACGCAAAAAAGGATGCGTAGGTTTTACTAATTTAGAGATTACTCATTTGATTACTGTTTTATTCTTAGTAGTGCAAAACATGCTAATCAGTACCCGCGGCTATGGCTAATATCATGTTCTTGTTACTTTGGCTTTATCTTGCTTCCTCCTGATCCGATTTCGGCTGATAATTACGTTAGCACTGTGCTATACAGCAACTTTTTTTTTTTTTTTACTATACTTACTTTCTTCTTTTCTTTCTGTCTTTCTTTTTTTATCAGGCGTTGCTATCTCTCCCCTCCAATAAGAAATGTAAGAGCGATCTGCAAATCACATTTTTCCCCATATGGCTTCGCTCAGGCAATAACCCCACTATCCCAATCTGCAGCTCCATCTGGTCAGTGTGGTTTAACGTTTACCATTTCTCCCATCTCAACTTCCATACACCGCCACAGATAGTCTTGTGTCTCTCACACACACACACACACACACACACACACACAGGCACACATACACACACACACATACACACACATGCACACACACATTGAGTTTGCAAAGAAAAAAAAAAGACATGCATAAAAGACTCATCAGAGAAATCACAATCACAGCATTAGCCGAGAGTGGCTGGGAGGCAGGCAGATATCGTGGCTTCTTTCTGAATGTCTGGTATGTTCCAGGGTTTATGTTTTGCCCAGGATTTTCCCCTCCGAGGATGAATGGAAAAGAGCAAGGTATGACGAGAGAGAGAGAGAGAGAGAGAGAGGGAGAAATGACAGAAGAAAGAGTGAAAAAGAGAGTAAAAGAGAGAGTTGGCATGTGGTGAGCGATGATGTAAAAGTCTATTGATCAGAGGGCCTCAGCTCTGGCCTCTCCCACCGCTAGAGCTCAGTGTCTTTGACCATCACTCTTCTTTCTTTTTCTTACTTCCTCTCTCCCTCCCTCCATCTCTCTTTCTCTTCCTCCCTCCCATACTCTCTCCCTCCCTCCCTCTTTCTCTCCCTTTCTTGTTCAGGTGGCACAGGGCCGAAAGCCGGCGCCTGCCACCCTGCCCAGATTAATTGAAGCATAGCGCTGCAAATGAATCACATATGGCTAATATCCCCCCACTCAGGCTCACGGGGTGAGGCCAGAAATTACCTATTTTCTGTCAGGGAACCAGCTTTATGATGGTGCGCCATTTCTGCCCACAACTAGCCCCACCACCCCCCCTCACCCCCCCGCACCCACCAACACACAGAAACAACAGCTAAAGAAAATAAAAAATGAAAAGAAAGACAGAAAGAAAGAAAGAATAGGGCTCAAGGTCAGTCTGTGGCCAGAGCCTTTTGTATAATTCATGCTATTCTTCCTTTTTTTTCTCCCTCTCTCCATTTCTCAAGCTGGGGGGGGGGGGGGGGGGGGGGGGGGGGGGGGGGGGGGGGGGGGGGGGGGGGGGGGGGGGGGGGGGGGGGGGG
>JASCQY010000048.1:6505895-6516822 GCA_030264315.1 Sardinella tawilis
ATGGAGGAGCCTCCGGTCCACACCACCTGCCTCCAGCGCAGCTCAAGTGCCCCTCTCCAACACACCGACTGCTCTTGTGGCGACCTACCCACACAGCCAGGTGCCCCTCTCAAACTTCCCAAAGATCATGGAATATTGACCAAGATAGAGCAACATAATACGTTACGACAGGAGTGAACGTGAATAGTTCCAGTCTGCATAGGTCAGTACGTCACTTTGGTCTGCATAAAGGGGGATTTTGCCCCCCTCCCCGTTGGAAAAATAGAACATGGAATTTAACAGACATTTGTTCCTCTCACTCCGCTTTTACACTTACCCTCAGTTTGCTTGCTTTCCAATTGTCTGCAGCCTGATCTTTTAGTGCGTTCACGGCCATGTAGGATGTCGGAGTATTCTACAGAACCCTATTGTTAAGGGGAGCGGCATCACGTCAGATCGAACATTACATCTTGGACCTCCTACTTCGAAGTCTGCACTTGGGGAGAGCTTCCAGAAGAACGTTTTTACGTCATGCTACGGTTCTCGCCTTCAGAAAAGAATGTTTTTGCATTATGCCATTATGTGTATGTGAACGCTGTTTCATAGGAAGTCGGGACATTCTAAACGGTTAGAATGTCAGACTTCCGACATCCTACATGGCTGTGAATGCACTATTTCACTAGCCACTCTACAGCACTATGACCTCATTGGAACCTTGGCGTCAAGGAAGGAAGAATTCCGTAAGGGATTCATAAAGAATTCCGGAATAGACATCTACATGTTCAGGTGTTCAGAGAATTGACCCACTATTGACCCGTGCAAAAATGTTATTGTTACTTTGGCTGGTGCTAGAGGTTGTCATGAGGGTGTCATTTAGCACCTTTGCTTTCAAAGGATTCATCCGTGCATTTAGAGAATCTGAACAAGCAATTATCAGTAAGTATTTTCTGGGTCATTTCATTTCAATAGGAATCTGTGTGAGCAAAGAAAAAAAAAAGAATGCGGCCCCTGCTCCACAGCAAGACATCCCTCCCGAACTTACCTTCTGCACCCCTCAGTACAGCTGGCAACCCTCTGGAACAAACTTTGTTCTGGTGTTCCGATGCCTCTTCTGGTGTTCTGGTACTACCAGCACAGCCAGGATCCCTTCTTTAACACACCTTGTCCTCTGGTGTCCTTCTTGAACACACCCTCAGCCCCTGCCTCTGGACAGGCGTCCGTCTTAAGCCGGGTCCACATACGTTGCTTCTCGCTTACTTGCCCAAAAGTTAAAATAATTTTAACTTAAAACCAGCGACATCGCATCCCTTGTACTCTTCTCGCCTGTCCAGGCGTTCCATCGCTGGAACACATAAACATTCTATTGACTGATATCGCTCAGCTAGTAGCGAGTGGCGACGTGTGTGGACGTAGCTTTAAACGCACCTTGCTGCTCTGATTTCTCCAGGTGCCCGTCTCGATCCTCCACCTAAAATCCCTCTTCAATGCACCTTCTGCTCTGGTATCCCTCATGATAGGCGCCCTCTGCTGCTGCCTCTGGCACAGGTGGCCCTCTTGAACGCACCCGCTGCTGTGGTCTCTCTAGCACAGTTTGGTGCCCATCTTGAGCGCGCCCTTTTCTTCCAGCCGTAGCTCATCGGGGCTCCCCCTTCCCCAGTGCACCCTCTGCCCTGGTGTCCAGAGTCCCCCACAGCCAAGTGCCCCCTCTCAAGCTCAGCCTGTCCTACTGCTGGAACATCCAGCCAAGTGCCCCCTCTCAAGCTCAGCCTGTCCTACTGCTGGAACATCCAGGCCCCCCTCCAGCACAGCGAGCCACCACATGTTAGTGAACTCTTAATAGATGTGTCAGTGTCATAAGCATCGATGCGATACGGCACACACACACGCACAGTTCAGAGGAGATGTTCTCCTTGAGAATTACGTTCTCACTCAAAGGAACATGACATTGCTGGCCCCCGCTACATGGTGCTGGTGAATGCTTCCATTAGTTTTTTTATCGAGCGAACAGAAAAGGAAAGTGTTCTCTGCTCTCGTCATGTTCAGAGTGTGGGGAAAAAGCTGTATTTTCAGCTCAGATTTTTTTTTTCTTATAAAAATACCCATACCAGTGGAGAGAAAAGGGACAGAGCGGTTATGGAACATCATGAAGTCATCGGCACGTTCACAGTAAATCGACTCCAGAGAAGATAATACAAATCAGCGATCCTTCCAAAACGTGAATATGAATGCTTCAACGAGCAAGATAGCCCTGTGATCCTCCGCAGAACAATTTATATCAGACCCAGGCCAGGCAAATCAGAGCCATGTGGCCGCATTGCACACATTTAGGGTCTGAAACAGAGAACGTGGACGACTTGGGGGGGAAAACTAAATGAAATGATACCCTGGCAAACAGATTTATGCGCCGACATCTAAAGCATCAAGGCCTGTCTGTTTCTCAGAATAGAAATAAATAGAATACTGTCAGAGGGGCTCGTGGCTAGGCTTGGGGTACTCAAAGGAATCCCTTCATATGAAGCTCTTGCCTGGGGGGAGGGGAGAGAAGAAGTTGTTTATGTCTAACAGTGGGATGTTGTCTGTACTTTATGAGACATCTATGGTCGCTTGTTCTCCGCTCCACTTGAACCTCATCTTTTATTCCGTTGCAGCGCTGCGCTGTCTTACTTCAGGTCATGTGGAAGCTGGAAGCACATATTTAAAACCCGACTCGTAAAAGTTACAGGGCCAGATTCCATTGAGGAACATTGCGATGCTGGGCAAATAAAAATGCAAAAAAAAAAAAGAAAGAAAGAAAGAAATGGAGGGAAAATAAGATTAATAACCTGATGCCACATTGGAGGATCAAAGGGGAAAATTGCTTTTGAAAGACGTAGAAGGTAGCAGGCACATTTGCATAGGTTTTATACCCTTTCTCTTTCATTCACCACCGTATTATTGACAGTAGGACTGTGTGCTTTAATGGCGTCACTCACTGTAGGCTAAGGCTGAACCAAAGGAATTCTCCCTCCTTGAATCCGACACAACTGCAAAAATGTAACACTCCCAGGCTGATTCTGTTGAAGGCGGACTGGAAATTTAGGGTTAGTGGTTAATTTCTGATTTACAGTTTAACACAGAGAAGCTTCATGGAGGAAAAGTGTGTGTGTGTGTGTGTGTGTGTGTATTCAAGGTGGGGTATATGGTAGTGGAGGTTACTGAAGGTGTGTGTGTGTGTGTGTGTGTGTTCAGGGTGGGGTGTATGGTAGAGGAGGTTACTGAAGGGTGAGCAGGGTGAGTTGGGGATGAAGGGGGGGGTACAGACCTGGAGCGTTGCCCTTCGAAAATGCAAGATCAAGGTGCGCCTGATAAAATTTGCACATGTTCCCATCAGCCCAGGTGATGGATGAGGCGGAACACCGTTTATTGACACAACACCTTCATGTTTCACGAGGCAATCAGTCATAGGCTCTGTGTGTAAGTGTGTGTATGTGTGTGTGTGTGTGTGTGTGTGTGTGTGTAAGTGTGTGTATGTGTGAGTGTGTAAGTGTGTGTGTGTGTGTGTGTGTGCGGTCCATGGGCCCCATATCGTTGCAGGCTCCTACAGAAGGTCCTGCTTTTCACAACTTCCTTCCGGCTCCTCTTAAAAAAAAAAAAAAAAAAAGAAGAAGAAGAAGAAGAAGAAGAAGAAGAAGAAGAAGAAGAAGAAGAAGAAGAAGAAGAAATCCATTTTCAAAAAGGTAGGGTTTTTAAATTCCACCGGTGTCTCGGGCCGAGGGGGGGAGGCTAAGAGGGAAGTGCTTTGATGGTGTGCTGCACTCATCTGATGTAAGCTTAATTATTTTTTCACTGCTCTGGAATAAGTCGAGAGAGGCCAGAGGCCCAGAAATGATTATTAATTGCAATTTCTCACCCTATTACGGTGTGTTCTCAACAGTGCGCCGATTAGCGATATTAGTCTAATCGTTAAATCAAGGCTGGGAGTCTTTTTTTTTTTAAGTCTTATCTTTCAAGTCATATCACAAATAGATTGTTTTTTTTAGATATAGAGGTTGTTATTAAAAAAATTATAGACCTTCATCTTGAACTTTGGTTTCAGAGAGCAGATGAGGACCAGCTATTTGCGCCTGTTTGGTCCGTAAATGGCTCTGATTAAGCTGTTTCCAGTGGTTTCAGACAACCTTTAAATCCCTCTTGCCCAAGCCATTAAATCATGAGTGGGCACAGTCAAGGGAGTAGCATCGTAACTCTCTTTCTCTCTCTCTCTCTCTCTTTCTCTCTCTCTCTCTCTTTCTTGATCGAGTCAGGAATTCCTCCAAGAACACCCATCAGCATTCAAGCCTGTAGGGGGGGAAGCAAGGACGGTATGTGCCTCGATAGCTGATTACGTCAAAATCTGAATGCCTGTGCACCCTTATACTGTCTGTCTCTCTCTCTCTCTCTCTGTGTCTGTGTGTGTGTGTGTGTGTGTGTGTGTGTGTGTGTACATATGAACTTTTCCAGTGTCATCTGAGGATAACTCTAACCCATGCTTTGATTGCTTTGAGTGCTATCTAGAAAGTCTGCCACTTGCATAAAATTTTAATTACAAACAGCTTCTTCCAAAATTATGGCAACACATTATACAGTATATATATACCTATATATATAATATATAACCTAAACTTAACTTTAGTCCTTGTACTCCTTTATGGCCTTCCTTGCTTCCCAATTGCAGTTCACAACAGGCCACCCAGCCGCTGTACAGTGTGCAGTGTGTGCTGTATCTGACATGCTGTATGCTATGGCACAGTAGCTAATCCCTCTTTAGCGCACTTGCTGTGGGCTATGTGGTTTTTCAGATAAAACACACCAACAAACTGCGATCCCGGAGGCTCCGAGCCCAACTGGTGCTGTTGAATCTGCATCCCCACGGGGCTGGGGGCTGTGGGTATTGCGGGGCATCAAGTCCTCATTAGGAGTAATGCCGCCTGGTCCAGCGCTTGTCACCGCTATGGGAAGCACTAGCCCAAAGGAATAGTGTTCGGAGGTAGACAGGCAGGCAGGCCTGTGACTGCGTTTCTTTTGCCGCATATGGTGGTAGTGGTGGGGGGGGGGGGGGGGGGGGGGGGGGGGGGGGGGGGGGGGGGGGGGGGCACGGAACTCGACAGCATTTACCACTGGGCCAAAGGGTCAGCCAGAGACTGTGTCAGACGTTTCATCCTGCTCAGCCTCGGGAGAGAAGTTGTGATGTAAACACGGTGGAAACGTCGGCAAGAACATGCTGAATCCCCACACACACACACACACACTCACACTCACACACTCACAGTATCTAGCACACAGCAGCTAATGTGTCTGTGTCTGTGTCTGCCAGGCAGCCAGAGAGCTGCAGTGCCTTCCTTTCCCCCCAGACTCTTCCCAGCCTTCTCTGATGTAGCGCGGTACGGCGCGGTAGCAAGCTCCCAGCAGGTTCAGGCTCCGTTCAGCGGGAAAAATCTTAATCCTTTCGGAGAGCCAAATGAACCCAGGGTTGGAGACCTCTCATGACACCCAATCACTCAGCCCGGCTGCGCACCGTGTGCAGAGATTAATGCCGGTGGATCAGCGCGGCCTGTGAGGCTCACATTAATATTTAATTTCTCTCTTTTATCTATCTGCTGAAGGTGGAGGTGCGAAAGCCCCAGAATTATTGCGAGTGCTCTGGGTCGAAACAAACTCAGGAATGGGCAATAACAGCGGCAGGGCTCTGCCATGGGAGATATGCACTGTGTGTATGTGCAGATTGATAAAGTGTAACTCGTTACAAATGTAGCAGCTCTGCTCTATCTAGCTTTTTTTCTGCCATGAGAATGATTGCACCCAAGTTTTAATGAGATGCATGCAGTGGTTAAGACAGTATACAGTATATACTGTACAATACAGTAATACAGGAAAGGCTGCCCTTGGGCTCCATCTCCTACTGTATCTGCAGGTGTAATAAAGCCAATGTATGCACAATATCACCTGAAAGCAGTCAATACAATACAAGGCATCATGTTTAAGTTACCTCACTACACCTTGCTGCACACTCCAAATATCGAACCGCTTATTACTGCAGAAATTAATGATTTGTTTGTGTAGTGCAAAAATTATGTTACAATGCTCAATTTTTAACAGAGTTAACTTCATGAGTGTTGATTATGCAATGAGAAAAATCTGTCTTTTGGGCTTTAATCTTGAAGCTTGCTTGGAAGGGTGATTTGCGCTTTTGAAAGTAATTTTGCTTTGTGGCCTCCATTAAACCTGATAAAGCAGAATAACAGCATTTCAAAATTGGCACTGTTATTGTTATTCAATAGTTATCCCGAACCTGACCTTGGATTGGGGAGGGGGGAGGGAGAGGAGGGGGTGGGGGGTGGGGGACCAAAAGCTCCCCATTTAAGCTGAATCAGGTCAGATCGTCAGCCTAAATCCCTTCCCAGACAGACAAAGTGAAAATAATTACTGACCCCTAGAGAAGGGTTAAATGTTTTACATATTTCTCTTTGAAGATCTTAGCGAAGCCTTGTGAACAGTAAGCACAGATAATTGGGCTGTGGCCAACCATTCCAGGAGTGGATCATTAGGCTGATCCGGAAGTTACCTATTTGTTGTCTCGGTAGGTTGAGGATTTGAGGATGGAAAAAAAAAGTGTTTTTAATTATTAAGACGTTTTTGGTTCCCTGATGTGCACATACAAAAATGGAAAATATGAACGAATACTATGCATAGGACTGTAATGTATGAAAGTAGACCCTTTCTGTCTGTCTCTCTGCTCTGGTTGCTCCAATTAATTTCATTTTCCGTCTTTTCCTGCATCTGTTCCAACTTCGTTTTCTCGCTTGTTTCCACCTTGCGCGTGGATGACCCCGGCGACCGGCTGTGAAATGCGATTAGCCAGTAGGGGGGTGGGGGGAGTCGGGCCTGATAAGTGACTAGTTTTAGGGCTTCAGCTGGCTCGATGCGGATGCAAATGCTAATTCAATGGCCCAGGCTGTTGGAGGCTGATTGCCCCAGCCACCTCTGTCCTGCAGGGGAGTGGGCTCAGGGTACAGCGCAGATGGGGCCCGCCTGCCTGCCCGCTTGCCTGGGTAAGGCAAGACCTCCCCCCTGCCTGTGCTCTCTGCGGGATGCAAACCGAGTCATTTTCGCCCAGCGGTAACTCCCTCCGCTCCTGCCACCGAGCCTAAAAAAGGGGGCGAAATGAGGAGCCAGAACTGAGCCACCCCAATTCGATGCAGGCGATAAATGTACCAGTAATGAGAAAACAGGCCTGTAAATCTGTAGCCCTGGACAGCTCCTGGCTTCTGCCTGCATTCATTTTCTTACTTGCAACCAGATAAGTGTCAGATCCTACTGGGTGATGCTCCAGCACACTATTTTGTTCCACTAATCTCATCTTTTCTTTTCTGGCCTTTCTTTCTTTCATTCTTTCTTGCTTTCTTTCTTCAGAGGTGGAGCTTGATTGCTGCGGGGCCGGCTTTGGCTAGCGCTGAGATCTCCCACCGTCTCTGCCCGTAATGGCTGACGTAAGGTCTCCGCAGGATGCCAGGTAACGGGGAGGAGTTTGTGCCCTAATTTCGTTTTTTTTTTTTTTCATGCAGAAAAAAAAGAAAGAAACAAAGAAAGCAAGAAAGAAAGAAAAAAAAACTTACAGTCAGCTCATGGCAGGATAATGGCTAACAGTTCTGGCGCTTTCGGAGATTAGGATCACCTTGAATTATTAATACCTCTCTATTCTGAGAGGCCCATCGGGGCTGCACCGCCAGTCCCAGTGTTTAGGCTGTGGCTGGGCCAGTGTCAACACACGGGATCCTCCCTTGGATATTATGATATTGAGGTCCCCAGACAGCCACTTGGCTCAGGTTTGTGCACCACGTCTTTTTTTTTCTCCTTGGGTCTGTGTCTTGCACCAGAGGAAGGCCACCGTCTGCAACTCGCTTGTGTGAGCCAGCTCAGCGCTATTTCTCATACACTCACCGACACACACACACACAGGCACACACACATGGACGCACGCGCACACACACACACACACACACACACACACACACAGGCACACACACATGCACGCACGCACGCACACACACACACACACACACACACACACACACACATGCACACACACACACTCTGTACATACACACACACACACTGTACACACACACACACACATTTACATACACACTACTGCACAGGCAGGAGTCTTTTTTTATGTGCTCTCTGTAATGCTTGCATACTGCCTTTAAGCACCCATATTAATCAATGTGGCCTGGGATAATGATCAGTTCTGCTTGATTTAGAGCAAGCGATGTCAACCCTCTTTTCCAGTGCCGACTGGAAACGGCCACAATTTATTGAGTTTGTTTAATATTTCCGAAAAAGTTTTAGAGTGCAAATGTTCGAGCTGACATTCACATTACCGGGAGTTTACGTGGGTCTTATTTACTGCCAAGTAACCCTGATTTTCATCACCCATGAGTACTTCTCAATATTGCAGCTCGCCTTTGAAATACAGCTTCTGCCAGGTATATTATGAGTCTTAATTATGAGTTCCTTAACCCTTGTGGAACCTGAGAACTTTTTTACCACTGCAACAGCATTAAATGTCCGAGGGTGTTTTTAAGATGTCAGCGTCGCAGTTAAGAGCTTGGGTCAGGCAAGCACAGCTGCGCACACCAGCATGCATTTAGTCCCTAGCATTTTGTGTGCTGTTTATTGTATGTAAGTTCAGTTCACATGGGGCCATGCTTGTTAGCATATCAGCTTAGGATATCTCGCCTCTCCCCACCTCCTGCTCCCTCTCTCTCTCTCTCTCTCTCCCTCTCTGATCATGCAGACAGACGGCCCCTAAGCCATGTCACATCAACAGGAAAGCCACACTTCCCTGATATTTGTGGATGCATGCCTCATATCAACAGGAAAGCTGTTCTCTCCCCCCACTGGGACTATCTGGCTTTACATGAACTGCTGCCAAGCTCCTCTCGACTGTCGCTGCACGGCGTGCTCCAGCTACATCAGTGCTATGGCACAGATGATAACCATTTATTCTCCTCCCCACAATAACATCTGGTCGGAGCTCTCATATCTGAACTGACAAGGAGGATGCCTCTGACAATGCCAGCATCCTGTCATCGAATCTCTCGGAGCCCAAATAAATGAACTCATCAAGGGAAGTCCAATAGATTTGCATTGTGGATGGAGGATTTGTTTCTGAAACACTCGCACAAGCGGAGACGATAAAGCAAACATGTCTGAGGAAAGGCCACATCTTGTTGTCTTGTGCATGTGCATCCTCCTCCACCCTCCTCTGGCTCTTAGCTCCAGGCTCTAATGTAAGCAGACCTCAACCTGCTTTCAGACTTGGGACAAGAGACAGACAGACACACACACACACACACACACATGCACACACCGTGTTTGTCTTTCTAAAGTCAACCAACAGACACACACATGCTTACACACACACACACACAGACACAGTGTTTGTCATTCTAACGTCAACCAACGGACAGACACACACACACACACACACAGTGTTTGTCATTCAAAAACATTTTGTCATATCACTGCCTAGTCTACAGCCCCATCATCTCTATTCCTCTCCAGAAGTGCAATTGGAGGAGAAATTACCATTTATTTTTCAAGTGGTGGTGGTGGAATAGAGTAAAGACTACTGCTGAATAATGGGCCCTCACATCCAAATCCCCCCCAAATCCTCCCTTCAGTTGGGAAGTAAAATGGCATCCCTTTCTGCCCAGTGCTGGTGCTCACTGGGGCAGCCTTCAACTGCGCCGACGACCTTTGAACTTTTGGGCACAGTGTCCTTCTCACATGCTCAGTCACCTCCGCGGAACCAAGTCAACTGTGACAAGGAACTGAGCCGAGCTTATGTGCAGTGCAGCCATCGGAAGTCCTCCTCCTCCTCTTCCTCCTCCTCCTCCTCCACCCCTGGCTCTAGACTCTTGGTAATGTAAGCAGGCTTCAACCTGCCTAGGAACAAGCGCATATTGAAAGGGACATCGCCATGATTCGCATTCGCCACCACAGAGCGCTCCCCCCACACCAACCCCCTTAGTCCCGTCCGTCTGCAGCTCGCCGACACAGCACAGCCCCCTGTCAGTCAAGCTGAGTGCCATTGGCATGCGTTCCCCAGTCACTCAATACGGCCTGGCATGCCTTGCCACCCATAAAAGTCGGCATGTCAGCAGGTCCTGCGGCACCCGCTGGAGGTCAGCGTGGAACGGATGGGGTTGGAAATCGGGAGATGGCCATCCATCGCAGGCCAGGCGTGCATCCAGACGCCCTTATCGTTGTCGTCCTCAACATGGCCGCCGTGCATCTCGCAAGGAAGGCCTTGTTCCCCTAGAGACGTGCTTCTGTACTTGTGGAGTAATATATCTATATATCTTTTACAAGCAGCTGATAGTGCCAGCCACCTTTAGTCGTAACAAGGAGACATTTTTTTATAGCTAGTGTTTTCCAGGGTGTTAATTTTTAGGATGTTCTTTTCTTGAACGTGTGCCTGAAAGTGGAGAGCGTATATATCGTCCAATTAAAGCTGCATTTGTCACCAAGCGCAGTTTACAGAGGCTGCCATAAAGGCACGGGAATAATGGGGACGCTGTTTTTGTTTTGCAAAAGTGACACAGAGCTACTAGCCAATACATATTCATAATTATCACAAATCCAATTTGGTTAGCAGATACAACTTCCATCCTCCGGGATTATGTATTTATATTCTTCTTGTAAGTGTGGCCACGTTTTCAGATAATTGGTCTCTAGACATGCACATTATATCACAGAAGTAGTGCACAGTCATATAAGAGTAATTTTTTAGGAATAAGTGTTGAGGAAGCATAGCCTGGCTTTCGCGAACATCAAAGCTCATACAGTACGAGCTTAGTCTGGCCAATCTCACATACTAGCCGCCTTCTCAAAGGCAGAATCAATGTTAAACTTGTTTAGCCCG
>JASCQY010000048.1:6597187-6613976 GCA_030264315.1 Sardinella tawilis
CCCCCCCCCCCCCCCCCCCCCCCCCCCCCCCCCCCCCCCCCCGGGTTCGTTGAACAAAAACATTTTTTTTGATCTTCTGTAAGTAGGGCCTTGTTTTGTTGAAAGAGCTATTCTGTCTGTAACAATAGTTGAGTGACTGATAAGGTTGCGTAATGTGTGTTGATGGAGGAAACTCACCTCCCTGTGAGATGACGCACCACCAATCACATCCAGACAGCTGGGCAATGTTGGCTGGACTCTCATCGCCATGGTTTCTCTCTCGCTGTTCCTGCTCCAACTGTCCCCGGCAACCAATTATTCTGCCGTCTGCCCAAATAACTAACAGCTTACAGTCTTTCCAGTTCTCCACATCAGTGGATATTTGTATGGAGATGTTTCAATTATACAGTCAGAGGGCACTTATGTCATTGAAAAAAACCTCCTACATCCTCTCTAGCTCTGTGATTTTATTTTGGAACAACAGAACTTGCATATACAAAGTAGCCTATTCCAGTGCAGTTTTTCTGTTCCGAGCAGCACAATCACAAGACACATCAGAAATGACAACACGTTTCATGTCTCTAGATTAATGTGGTGATCTCATTCAGCTGATGAATGAATGAAATTGAGTGTGCTGTAATTGTGTCCGTTGCTGTCAAAGGCATTCGTCCTTAAAATTGCGCTTCTTCTTTTATTTCCTAATAAATGTTCGTGCTACTGAACAATGACTGTGTCATGAAAACCACTCGGATATTACAGGATCCATGCTAATTGAAAGTGAAGGCTTTCATTCACCCATTCACCCACTCTCATTCCCCTCATTTTGGAAAATGAAAATTCTAGAAGATATGTTGCCACGGTACCATTTGTGCACCACAAGCATCTGTTTCTTTTTCACACCTGCCTGAGTCTAGCTTCAGGCTGCCTTCTGCTACAGTGTGTGAGAGTGCAGTTGGCTTCCTGCATACTGACAGCCTCTCCAGTCATCATCAACTCACACCGTCCCCTTCTTCTGTTAGTGGATTTGTTATATAGCCAAAGAAACAGTAAAAGCCGTCTTCCTCCACAGGAAAACACATTCATAATGTGCGTTTGTAGGTGGAGGAAGGAACGAGAGGCTAATAGGCTTTGGTAGAACACTGTTTCTTTGAAAACTGAGCAGAGGGTGCAGGATTGGACATGGTTAAGTTATTAGTGCGTTTCTGTAGGCTATTTCATTCATTTTGCAATCTTTTCACAGGATGTGATTAAGTTAGCCTGGTTCTAACAAATATGGATCAGCTATGTGTATCAGTCTGGCCAATGTAATGTCATCTCCATCTTCCAACAGACATAGATCAAGACGCCTGCCTACAAGCAGACCAATTACTGCAGAGGAAGGAGAGTGGGGTGCATCACAATGTGAAGCGGCACACGTGTTAAGACTGCCTCCATTGGCTGGTGTAAATGTCAGTTTTTGGTTGGTTCCCCATCTCAAGTGAATGGGAAGAAGTGGGGATAGGCCTCCTGACCAGACTGATATGCATAGCAGATGTGTTAGGCTATGTGTGAGAACCAGGCTAGCGTGAATGTATCCAAACCTAATCATATTCTATGACAAGATTGCAAAATGAATACAACGCAGAAGCACACTAATAGCCTAAGTTGTCTACACTAAAAACCATGTCTAATCACCCCGGCTATAATCATGCCACAGAATTTCATGAAATATCTCACTTGACCTTGCGTTTTGTTACCGCAAACAGCAACGCTAGCATGTCATAGCAAAGCTTTTGTGCACTCATAGTGGAGGACGTTGGTTGGAGGCTAAAACTAATACAGCATATGCTACACTATTCATGGCTGCTGCTTTTGACTTGCAGTTGATGACGTGTGTGATAGCCTGTGAATGCTGTCAAATTCTTTAGAGGATTTATAAGTATTTAACTGCCATTCTAAAAGAAAAGTAAACACTTACTGTATATGGGATTTCTTTATTCACAGACTGCTTGTGCTGAAGTATGTGTCATAACTGTACTTTTTGTTTGTGTGTGTGTGTGTGTGTGTATATGTGTGTGTGTGTGTGTGTGTTGCGAGTTTGTGTGAGGGTAAACTTGTTTTCAAAACCCTCAAACGCAGCACCCCTAAACACCGCATTAATATACAGTATTTACATCAAACATGCAAAAGATGTCATAAGGCAGATGATGTGTATGATTTGAGAATGTTTCTAGTTTCTTGTTTTTTCACTTCACAATGTGTAGAGTATTTTCTCTTAAGGATTGCAACTGGGATTTCCCCCTGAAACCTTCAGGATTACATGGATTTCACGTGACGAGACGGATTTATCTCAAACCCTGCAATACTCCTGAGAGTGGCATGAAAATAAAGCACTGGATCTCCCCCATGCCCACGACTTCCTCGAAGGGTCTGTTTTAGCCATCAACCTCTTCAGCAGTGCAATTGTTCACTTGAGAGGCTAATTCGTTGATGCGTGTACGCACAATCTCTGCCTCTTTTAAGTTCACTGTTCACTCTCGCTCTCTTCCACGTTGCCCTACACTTACCCTTAAGTGCAACACCCTAACATGTAAAATGAAAGCACTGAACATCATCACATTGTGATTGGGGGTTGGGAAAAAGTACTTACCTGTGTAATTCCTTCTGTTTGTTCTTGAGTAATGCTTGTTGGCACTGACTTCTTGCTGTGTTGCATTACTGGGAGGCTCCGATCCCAGTCAATGAAATAACACATCTGTCTTGCCGGGTTCCATCCATGACCCCAGCAGGGGGAGGACCTGTGGTGAACAGGAGGTGGCTGCTGACTGTGTGTTTTTGTTGTTGTTGTTGTTGTTGTTGTTGTTATCAGCGCTGGTAACAACCTTATTTTACGCAACACGTCTGACTCTGAAGTGTGACTCAAGGGTAATACTGCCACAGCTGTGTAAAAGCTAAATTGAAACATGCAAGATGGACACCAGCATGGTGGCATCCACTATACTGGTGCAGCCACACTGCTTGCATTACAGGTTGTTGGCTTGCTGTTTATTCAGGTCAAACTTTGGAACCTTGGATTTTTTTGACTACAACGGTTGTCGGAGAGGGAATTGCCCTGAAAGGGTGAACTGCCAGAGGGCAGATACCCTCACTGAGGCTTACAACATTCTGTCTGTTTTTGGGTATAGGGTAATCTCTGTTTTTTATTCCCCTACCTGAATCTCCGATTTCAACATGTAGCATGAAGAAGGGTGATCACACTGAATATATGATTATTGTTTATATTATTGATTCAAGAAACTCTTGTATCTTTCTTTATGAATGATTCATTGAGCTGTGAAGATTTCCTTGGAGGTAGGCTACAGTATTTTGAGCAAGGATTTTTCACTGTGTCAATACTCGCACTGATCTTGGAGAATGTCCACAATCCAGTCCTCAAGCCATTTGAACACCGACCTTGGCTCATGACTTCCGAGTCCTACCTTGGAGCACAGTTAGCAGTGTTGACCTTGGGCTAATGGGAACCTGAGGTAGGAAGCAGTACAGTGCCGATCTAGCCCAGAGGGCTTGGTCCAGGTTAGTGTTTTTCATCTCGCTGTGTGCTAAGAATGCATACTGCTAATTGACAGACGGGTTAAATAGACAGAAATAGTGTACTGTATATATTAAGTCCATTTCAAAGCGTGTTAAGAAGCAACTGTAAGCTACCTTAATGAGGCTGCTTTCCAGGTATTAAAAACATGAGAATCAAACGCGAGTTGACTGATTCAGTGTTGTTACCACTGATTTTTGTATTCTGATTTGTATATCAAAGGAGTCTTTTGCTGCGATTCACACAATTCCGTACAATATTCCTTGCCAGGGGCATCAGACCACCTATAACTGTTCTTCCCTTTGAATTGAATGAAGGTCAGTGCAGGGCATAAGTCAGTTCTGTGCGATATCTTTAGCCTCAAGCTAGCCCTTAGGTGTCTTCTAATTGTAATAGCTTGAAAGTCCTCTTTATTCTTAGTGAGCTGGTATCTTCACAAAAGTTGCTTAATAGTCCTCAGTAATTACAGTAGATTGTGGGACTGGCTGACCTGCCATTTCTTTTGAGACCGAACCGTAGATATTTGTCCTCCACTAGTCCCACCTAAAAGATTCATATAGCTAAACATTTCTAACTATATTTATAAATATTTCTCCAGGAAATGTGCAAATGTTTTAATTTAAATTGGTGTGTGACAAAATTATAAATGAGTGTCATCTCTGAATATTTAGTCGGCATCTAAAAAATCTCATTCATGTCAATGTTTCTGTTTCACAGTAAAATCAAAGGCAGTGTGTGTGTGTGTGTGTGTGTGTGTGTGTGTGTGTGTGTGTGTGATACTACAGGATGGCGTATACATGCTAATAAGGCATCTGAAGGCTGGCTGCTGTTCCTTAGAGGCCCACAAGGAATGGGTGGGCATAGGCAAGACAGGGCTGTGTTAAGATTACACTCTTGGATGCAGACCTGAACAGCAGGGGGTTCGCAAGAAAATGTTTACAATATCCATAACATCAATGTTTTATACCCTTCGATTTCACGACCTTATCAAAGGAATCTTTTTTTCAGACGTGATTGAAGTGTTCATGTGAATGTGTGTGTGTGTGTGTGTGTGAGCTTGCTTGCTTGGCAGCGATAAGGGGATGCTTTGGTCTTGTGCATACGGTTAGAGTGCTGCCTTTAACCAAGAGAGCTCAGTCTCCTTCTTCTGATGGGCACCTGTCACCCAAGCAGTAGATTGTTGTTCATAAAGTTTCAGTACATATGAGGTGCATTTAAAAAAAAAAAGGTTACTCCAAGACATCGAGGAGATTGGTTTACAGTAGTTGTTGTATTATATTAAAGTAAATGGTGGTTAGTATTGCTGATTGGTATTCACTGACTTAATTGAAGTAGCAACTGCTGTAGCCAACTCTACATATTTTGAAGAGGCATTGTGCAATAATTGGTATGATGATGTGCTACATGGTGCATTATGAATGAGTTTGAATTGCCACTTTAGTCTTTAGGGTTGCATGAAGTGGCTCTCACTGTTAAATGAATACAGTCCTTTGTAATGTTATATTACTTAAAGCACGGCTGTTTAGCCCCAAAATGTATGGGCAAATATTCATTGCCTCATAATAAAGGTATATAGCTTTCCAACAAAACATTGCAAGTATGAGAACATAAGAATATTGATAAACAAAATATTACCACCAACCAGTAATCAAAAATAAAACATAAAAGCACTTGCATTCATTTAGCTAATGGAGGAGACAGTAAAAGTCTACAGTGGTGCTCAGTTGCATAAGATTCAGAAGTAAAGGTAGCCTACTTTTTGACACTGAAGTTCCTGCATGTCAGCATATGGTAATGTAAAATCAGTGACTGTGAATTAAGGATCTCTGTCTTACTGTAAAAAAAGGAAATCTATTTCTTAAACACTTGTGTTAAACAGTCTGAAATGTCCTCAGGAATGTGTTTGAGTAACAAATAAATTAGACCATTTTATCTGATATTGTTCATTCAATGAGCTAGAAACCTTCTTTGAGAGAAAACACTGATTAAACCGGACAACCAAAAGCACCGTGGGGAGGATCAGGTGCTTCTAGTAATTTCTATAGCAGTGCATATTAATAAGATCCTGTTCTCCTTCGAGCAAGGGATGTGCCTTCCTAAAAACAACCAAAAAAAAGACCAGAAATGCACAGAGAGCACTGTGGAGAGTTGTCTTCCCTCTTCTTGTATGCACATGCACAGGTCTACAAGTTCCCGGCTTTTTTCCCTGTGCTCTCGTCACGTTGTGGCCCTGGCCTTGTCCATCTGTATTCCACATGTGTAGTGCCTCGCTCGCTATGATTATATTGCTGTGCAGGGGAGGTAAGTGCCTGTCTGCAGGTATCACTGGCTCCCTTGGGTCCTTCCCCAGACTAGAGACAAGCAGTAGCTTCTCATACCAAGCCTCCCAGGACCTCTCTCTCTCTCTCTCTCTCTCTCTCTCTCTCTCTTTCGCTCTTGCCTGTATGAAAGAGGTGAGAGAGAGCCTCTAGTTTCTCTCTCTCTCTTTCTCTCTAGCTTTTTTCCTCTTTCTATTTTTCACTTTATGTCTCTGCATTTCTTCTTTCTCTCCTCCTCACACTCTCTTAGTCTCTTTTCCTCTCCTGCCCTTCTTCCTCCCTCCATTCCCTGGTGTTCCTGTTCCCTATGCCTCCCCTTTCTCCCTCTGTCTTGTTCTCCTGTTCTCCTGTCCTTTCCTCCCTTTCTCTGCCCTTCATCTCCACAACACTCCCACACACACACACACACACACATACACACACACACTTTTCTCTAACAGAATATTTCAGGTAGGCTCGGTGCAATAAAACCTAGCTGCAAAGCACAAGCCGGTCGTCTGGGTTATTGCACGCATGAGGCACAATGACTCTCACCATTTCACAAGTGGACGAGCCTTTGCTTGAGTCCACACAAAATAATCACGCCAAGCTGTAAAGACGCATCTCAAGGGCCACAGTGATAAAAAAAAAAAACAGGCGCTTATAACCGACCACGAAAGTACACCCTGTTTTTATTTTATCTCTTTGACAACAGACAACAGCATTTCCCAGGACAGGCAAGTGTTGATCATGCCACAGGAGAACCTTTTTAAAAAGGACAAGGAAATTGGCAGATAGATGTAATTTATAACACAGTTTAATTAGTTTCCTCATTATATGGTAGCATCAACAAAGCCCTTCAGCAGTTCAGGCATATCTAATTTAATTGAGGGGCACGGATGCTTCTTTTCAACCCACGGAGTTGCCACTGTGTGAATAACAATGCGAGGCATAACCTCCTTCTTCCTGATTAATATTTACGGAGATAATTTCGCGCTGACCTTTGATGATACAAAGGATCAGAGTCGTTTCCCTCTGTAGGAGTGGATCCCCGAAGAATCCAACCCTGACTCCTTTCTGTCTTTCTTTTAGTTTGTCTGTTACATTTTTTATTTATTTCTCTCTTTAGTAACTGTTTTATTCTCTCCATCTGACAGTAGTACAGAAGGTGTCCTCCGTCGTGTACCTGTTTGAGTCTGTAAAGCTTCACGGTTTTAAAGACAAGCACCCCTCTGAGTTGTCTCCTTTAAGCTGGCAACAGACCTACCGTTTTTTTAACCCCGATTTTGATACTGTACAATGAAGTGTCTGGACCAGTCATAGGTAATCCGAGGTAATCTGCAGAAATCGCGGTGTTTAGTCATGGCAAGAATCATTATGTATGTTTCAGTGACAGATTTGAAACGTTGCGATTCTTTCCATTGTTGACGCAATTACAACTGAGTGCGACTGAATCAAACATGCTTGATATGATCTTAACCAGTCCGTTCTATGGTCGCTATGATAGCAATTATGACATTGACATGCAGACGAGTCAGTCATTAGGTTTGTGTTCATCATCAACTCCCAATCATAACACAACGAGTCTGTAGGTTTGGCTCACTTGATCGTGTTCTAATTGTAAAAGAAAAGATCGGTAGGTCTGTGTCCAGCTTAGTTTCATCAACTATGTATGCCATTGATCTGGCTGAGGAGCAGCCCAGACAGCACCCTAAGGTTCACAAGGCATTGTTTATTTAGTTTGTTTGCTGCTAGGTTTCTTGGGTTTGTTGTTAATGTTGATCCCCCAGAACACACACACACACACACACACACACAACCAGCCCACAGCATGGTGCTGGTGACCTTGGGTATCTTGGGTACTGTGAATCTCTATGAAGACACAACAGGTAGGAGAGAACATGACACATCGATTCCCAGTGCCTCTTTATCAGTTTCCTGGCCAGGCCTCCTTCCTTCATAACAAGTGAAAACATAACAACGAAACAAATAAAAAAAAATCAAAACAAACAACCCTCAAATTCTTCTTTTTCCCAATCGTTTCACTTACTGCAGGCTACACCTATAGATTTCCTCATCTACTGACGGTGGAACAAGGAGGATGATAGCTCTGGTTTTGAGCAACCCCTCCCCCCCTCCTCCCCTACCCAAAAATGGCCTATACTGTAGACTTTCAGTTGCTTCTTGTGAATTGAAACGTTTCCTCTGGCTCGATTTCATCCCTCTGCCAGAGGAAGACTACCAGTCAATAGTTGACAGTCAGCGATGTTTTTGCCTGAAATGCGAGTGACAACAATCCTGTATGAATCAGGATGAGAGGATGAAGAAGCAGACAGGCAAACACAAAGGCATCAAGCAAATCTGTCTTTCTGCATTTGTTGTGTGTATAGTTTAGTGTGTGTGTGTGTGTGTGTGTGTGTTTGGTGGGGGGAGGGGATCTTTTGCATTTTAGGGAGGGCTTGTTGTTATGTCTAAAACAGGCATGGAAAGAGAGCAAGCATCCTTTATCGATTCTTGACTTGAGGAATTAAGGGCCTCGACTCCGCATGGTTGCAGCCAGCTGCTCCGTACGGCTCTTATCCTGGAGAGGAGAGTGGGACCGGGGAGAGAGAGAGAGAGTGGGAGACGGAGAACGAGAAGAGAAAAACATCCGAGAATGTAATGAAGCTACCGTCCACCCACACTACCATCACCCACCACCTAACCACCCAGTCCTCCCTCACCCACCCACTCTTCCTCCACCACGCCATTCAGCTGTTTGAATGCTCCTTATCTTAAAATAAAGGGCCGAAGGCCTTGAAAATGTAGCGCTCTGCTCATCGCTGCTTATTTTTCCTCCCCATTCAACATCAATTACGGGCGTGGACCAGAACCAGTGGCCGGGGAGACATAAATTGTGAATGGCAAGGAGAGCTGTGAGCACCAGAGGCTCGGGGGGGGGGGGGGGGGGGGGTCTATGGATTAGTCATGTTTGCACTCTTGAAAAAAATTGATCTCCAAAAAGAAAAAGAAAAAAAAAACATGATCACGAGAAATGAATTTCTAATGATAAAAAAAAAAAAATAAAGACAGTTTCATTTTATTAAAAGAGGCTGAGTTCTCCTCCATGTGCACAGGTCCTCCACACTACACCGGTTTACATCATTCTGTCAGAGACTGTCGGTGAAATGCCCTGTCTCCATGTGCAACCGCTCTTAGGAACAGACATGGCAGACCGTTAATTACAAAGGCTCCAGTGAAAATTACTTTATCGATTTGCATTGCTCTGCTCTCAGCCAGAGTAAATGCAGACTGAGTTAGCAAGAAAAAAAGTTGCTGTTGGAAAGCTAGACAGATAGATACATGGGCAGATAGATAAACAGACATATAAACCTTGAGTCTGAGTCACTGTAATGTAGACAGTCTACAGTACACAACAAACTGTAGGCAGATGCAGAATAAGTGGATTAGTCATTATGTTGATTCCAAATATTGGAGTAATTAAATAATATCATGAATCTATTTTAAACCCTTGTTATCACAGCATCTACAATTTATGACTAGAATATTTGTGTGACTCCCCTGTTGCCATGGAATGGAATGGATCTCCTGCTTGATGACGATAATGGCAGCATCAGTGAAAGCTCAGAGGGTAATGTGGACCATGGGGACTTGGTGTGTGTGTGTGTGTACGTGTTTGTGTGGTGTGACAGACAGGCTGGGGGCAATGAAGACATCCCAAGTTGACAGGGTCTGGCTCTCATCCAGGCCTGTAGAGAGGTAGAGGAAAGGAGGAAAGAGAGAAAGGTAGAGAGAGAGAGAGAGAGAGAGAGAGAGAGAGAGAGGGATTTTTTGTGAGGTGGATTAGCCAAGGCTCCAAGGGCATGGCTCCTACAACACACTCCCGGGGAGAAGAAAGGGCCCAAGATATGACAGCGCAGCCTAAGCTGCGACTTGTCAAATGGCTCACCTGTGGTGCTGTGTCAGGCCAGACCTTTGTGTGGATGTCCTGTCTACTTCACATGCTTCCTTTCACCCACTTCATTTCAATCTTCCATTTAACTATTTTAAGTGTTTTAATTAAAAAAAAAAAGATTTTATCTGGTCATTTGATGTTCGAGAGCATTTCAGTATCTCTTACTTCATGTCCTCTCATTTCTTTTTCACTTTGAAGACCATGTTGCATGGGGAGTGTTTGAAATCAGGTCATAATACTTTTCAAACTACTTTTAATTATAATTTTATATGCTATTAACCAGCTGTGTCAATTTAAAATTCATACGTGGACAGGCAATGTTGCAGAACATGTTCAAACATCCATACTTGTCGTCATGCACATTTACCACATATGGATTGAACATACTGTTCAGTATATACATTATGGATTGAAGATGGCACATACTGTTCAGTATATACAGTGTTCATATAATGTTTATACTTTATATACAGTGTTCATATACTGTTCAGTATATACAGTGCATTACACATATTGGCTATAAAGCAAAGGAATGAAAACATCATCTGCATACATCTCTGAATTACCACCCAGTGAACGACCTGGACAGATGCTCGGAAATCACGTTCACGCACAAACCCTAATGAATCCGATTAAATATCTCCATACGAAACACCTGTGACTGTCGCTAATTGTAATTGCACATTTATTTCCTGCAGTGCTATCTGATTATCCAATTATTATGAGGACGTCCAAGCAATCATTAGGTTTGATAGGTAAAAAAATTGAATTACCATATGCGTCTCCAATCTTGAATAATAATGAATGAAAGAATTTCTTTGTGTGTGTGTGTGTGTGTGTGTGTGTGTGTGTGTGTGTTTTTCTTTATTCAAATGCAGTCACAGAGGAGTCATTCAGTGAGTCTTCCTCAGTGTGGACACTCTGGCATTATTCCTTGATGTGATTGAGGATGGCAGATTAAATTGGAATATCACTTTGTGGCACGGGGCCCTAAGTATTATCATGGCACGGAGCATACCAGCCCTAACTAGTCATTACGGCAGCGCACAGATAAATGTACACGACGAGAGGCAGCCATCACAGCTCACGCTCAGAGGCCTGTAGAATTAAATCATTTTGATTGGCAGAGCACGTCTGGAGGATTGCTCTGTCTTATGTCTCCTCACGTCTCAGATCTTCAGATCGCCTCTCCTTCTCATTTAAATAATGGCAGTCGTGCAGGCAGGCGTTCTCCGTGTTGCGTACCCCCTATGTCCTTGTTTACATCAAAACATCTGTTTGGGAACCTCGGCTCCATATCGGGAATCGGGAGGCTTGAAGCAGTTAGTCAAGAAACTCAAGTAAATGTATTTTCACAGGTGTCCCCAATTAAGGCTTTGTCATTGACATTCCAGCACTTCTGTTTGGTCAAAGTTTTTTTTTTTTTTTTTCTGAAATATTACATGTTGAATCTGGGTCCCAGTGAACTCTTGGACAAGGGGGGGTGGGGGGGTGGGGGGGGGACTCATGGAGGGAATATAAGATTATATTTGTTACTAAAAAGTGTTCTGAAACAGTTACTTCACACTCACCCAAGTCATCTGAAAATTAGACAGTATGTGACATTAGTTGTGTTTACATTCAATTCACTTGCATTTCATATTCACGTTAACAGAAATTTGCTTCAAGAATATGTTTATCTGCATGCATTTCCATCAACTCTGTAATGTAAATAGAAAATGAACATTAGGCTAATCAAGTGACGTGTTCTGACAACACTGTTTCCATTAACTTTAATGGCATTGTGCTTTATTCGCATGAAGAGTTAATCCACCCCCCTTGAGCAAATTCAATTTTATATTCACATTAGAGGACTGATGCGAATTTGCAAGTGTTTCCCACCTAGTATTCCTTATCTGCATACCTTAACTTTAGTGTGTCAACTAGATGGATGAACATCTGGCTTTATTCAATTTTATTTTATTTCATTCTATTCTAGGATTTTACTCTAATATCCATTAACTTGGCAGCTCAAGTTTGCAACATTTGTGGCAGAGGTGTGATTCGCACACAGAAACATGTCTGAATGCAGTATTGGGCAGATTAAGCAGACAGCATTCATAGTTTGTGTCTTTCCAGTCTACTTATGCAGTAAGTATTATATAATCTAGCCCTTGATTTGTTTTTATACCACCTTTTAAGGCACACTATGCAATATAATCTATCCCTTGATTTGTTTTTATACCACCTTTAAAGGCACACTATGCAATGTTTTTAGGTTAATATATCAGCGCCGTAGTCACTTTGATGGTTAAATAGTCCAGGGTGAATGAAGGCTATTTCGCTGCAGTCAACCCCTTCCTACCATCTTTACCGCACTATGCAATGTCAAATGACTCCGCCCACGCACACAGGGCAAAGCGAAACTAAAACCAAAATGAAGCTGAAATCGCGTTTATTACCTTATTAGTCAACGTAACTCCACAAAAATGATCATTGTTGGTTTGTATGCTTTGGTCTGAAGAGTAATGAGAATGTACAATCTTGTATGGGGGGAGGCTTGCATAGTGTGCCTTTAACTGAAGGATGCCCAAACCTAGTGATCAAAACAAACACACACACACACACAGGGAGTGGCAATAATGAGTCATATTATTCTGTGGAGGCAACAGCTGCTTGAAGCCTTGCCTCTAGTCCATGGCCTACGGTCCTCAGCTCAGATTCTACTGCAGAAAGGAGTACAGAGTCAGTTTCTTAGTTTTTATATTGCCACCGTTCTATCTTTGGCAGTCATAACCCCATACCTGACATTTTCAGATATTTTGAGTTGTTTTGTGCATTAAGGAAGACCAAAAGTTATTGCGTTCTGTTAGCGCTGAAGTTTTCTCCCTGACATCTAATATTTACTTTTCTGTCTGACTTGCTGGTAAATCATACCGCAATGCTACTGCTCTTTCAGACAGGGTATTGGTTTGTGAGTGTGTGTGGTGTGCACATATATTTGAGAGTTTCATATTCATTTGAATGCTTGTTCTTCGTCAGAAAAAAATAAAGCTAACGATGAGCTTAGATGTTAGATGGCTCTGATCTGTTAATCTAGACTCTCCATACATATTTTTTTGTTTTTGGTTTTTTTTTGAGACATCAGGGCTCCTTTTGATGTCACTTCTTGAAAGACAGGACAGGAGTTTTTTGTGATCTCCTTGGCTGTAGACAGATTACACTCACCCAGTGAGCTGGCGCTATTCAGAGGGGTGTTGTTAATGAGACAGCTGACACCCACTCCATCATAGTCGGGTCCATTCACCTCTGAATGGGGGTGTGTGTGTGTACTTCCATTCATTTTGAGCCGTCATCGCTGCAATGGTGTGGTCGCCGCTCCTGCGCAATGCATGACATTTCACTGAGAAAAGATAACCTGTCAAGCAAATGCTACCTTAATTAGCTGCCAATCAAAGGCAGATGGACGATAGACATAGTTACCTGAGAATCCGAGACATCCATTATCTTGTGTCATTAGTAAATGTCATTATCGCTGAAATGGCTGGGTGTCTGATATCATATGCACTCGTTGATCTCATAGAAATCATCTGCGACTGTCAAGATGATCAGTCAGAGCTGATTTGAAAGAGAATTGCTATGAACCATGACAGGAGGCTCATTTCTGATGTTGACAATATTCCGATATATGTATAAGAAATCTATAATATTTTGCCCCCAAATCAGACGTTAATATGTAACAGATTGGTAGGAAGTGGGTAATGTCATGGTAAGGCATTCATCATTTCAAGTAAATTACTGGAACACCTCCTCTTTTTCACTATTATTATGTCGTTTCTTATGGGTGGCTTAAAGGTGCCATCAGCAATGCTAAAGGGTTTGTAAGCACTTTACGCTTATGAAGCTTTTTATAACATTCTGTTAAATGTACACTAAAGGTAAAGGTGACGGATATGCTGACACAAAAAATGCTGCAAAGTATGGTTTCCAAGAGGTTTTTACCATTCATTTTCAATTGCGGACCTATTGTTTTTTTTGTTGGTTTGTTTGTTTGTTTGTTTTTAACTCACCCTTATGTACTGTACACTTCCACCTAAGAGTTTGAAGCAATACAAGGTCTTCTTTAGTTTTCTTAGTGACGTTATGTTTGGGTTTGATGCTTCAAAAAGTTCTCAGAGCTGGTCTGTGCAAACATACTGTATATGATTAATTTGCCTGTATAGTATGGAAAGTCATCACACTGAAAGGGCCCAACCTTTCTCTCTGTAGAATGTTCAAATAGTTACCTTGTCTTCTTTGTGGTTATTTTCTGACACTGAATTTTCTGACGTGGGCCTGTAGATTAATCATAGAAGTCTTTGCTTAAAGAAGCAAGTACTGACAAGTCATTGAAACAGTGTACTTCCATTCAGGATCATGTAGTACTACCATGAACAAACACCCCCCCACTTCTTCTCCAACTAATTCTAAGAAGACTGACTCTTTAAATCAAGCTCAAGTAGACATGAAAGTCCTTTTTTGACAGTTGGATGGAACAAAGACTGAAAAAAAAGTTTGACTTCTTAAACTATATCCAGCCCCAGTCCAAGGTTGTGTACATTCCTCCCTGGTTACATCCCATTTTATAAAGGCAATATTTTCTGTGGGCTTGGCTTTTATTGCCATCTCTCTAAGCTGTGAGTGTTTTATTGTTGATTGCAAGGGCCTTGGACTTTTACTCTTTTTTTGCCCAGGCTGTTTTATTGTTGGCGCGTCTTTAATTACCTGGTTGCATTTGCCTCTTGCCACATTCCCTGAGCCTCAGGCTCTGTAGACTCGGAAAAGGTATCCTCTTGAGAGTGAGTGCAAGGAAAGGCGCCTCAAACCGCTTGTTCAATTAAGACCCCCACCCACACACACCTCCATGTGCACACACACACACACACACACACACACAGACACAAAGACACACACACACACACACACATTTTATGAGGAATGCATTAGAATTCATAATTTTCAATCATCAGCTCTTTTCCCCCTCCCCCGTCCCTCTCTAATACGGCTCACTTGGGTCCATAATTGCAGCCCTCAGATAATGAGGGGAGGGAAACATATAGTTGACAAAGGGGTGTGTATAAAAAATTATGCCACATTGTCAGCACGTCATCCATTTTTAATCAGTGTTTTCTAGGTGGATTAACTTCCAGGAATTTCATTGCTTTTGCAATTCTTTTCTGCAGTGTCATCTCCAATTAAAGAAAGCTTTTTTTGTCTGTGGAGCATTTGCACACAATCAAATGCTGGGCAGGATAGCGTGATACAGTACATATGTGGTTATGAGTCTGAAAGCCAAATGAAATCCTGTATGGCTAAAGTACTGGTCATTCAGGATATGCAGTTCAGCCAATCGCTGTCCCCAGTTGATGTACAGAATCAATAAATTCATGCATGCTGAATTGATTATTTCCCCATTTAGAAATATAGTAACCTTCATTAAGCTGTCCAGATGCATGGCCATGCATATATTGAATATGTGTGCATATGTTTTAACATGTGGAACTTTGCATGACTGAATATACATGTATGCGTGCAACTGCAATATCAATTAGGAGAGAAGGGGAAATAGAGAGAGGAAGAGAGGACATTTTGAAACTCCAGCTTTTCACAATTATTCATTTAACAGATAAACACATCAGAATGCTAATGTCATTGCTATTTTGATGAGTGAATGTGCTTACCATTTAGATTAATGTGTTTTCAATACAACAATAAAAACCTCCACCAAACGACAAAACGTTCTTTCAGAGTACATAAAATGGCATTCTGGAAGTTGTTTCAGTGAAACAAAATAATGTGAGCACATTATGAGAGTCCCTCTCAAACCACCTGTTTCTGTTACACACTTCACATTAGCTTGCAGGATGGGAACAATTTTCACTTTCTGGGAGGTCTAATGTAGTGTTGTGATCACTAACACAGAGACAAAGTGAGTCACTGTTCGGCTACGTTTCCCCAATGGAGCACAGATACTGTACTGAAGGACAAGAAAGGCTGGTCCATGTTGTTCATCCTCCCTTTGCATCGACCATTGCTGAAGGAAACACACGTTACACATGTTATCAGGGCATGTTCTCTTCCGGTCTTGTGGGAAAGCTATGGTGCATGGCCATCAGAATCCGCTTACCAAAGCCTGGCTTTGCCTTCATCGGCAGGGAGAGAGAAAAAGGAAGATAAGGTGTGATAAGTTAAACACCAACATTGGAATCAGGAAGTGCATCACTGTTACTGAACAGTGTTACTGAAAGCAGATCCATTTTGACCACGGTCAGGTTTGAAAACTTTGGCAGTGTTGCCCATTCTCAGGGCTCAATGGAGCTGCAGTTTTGTTTTGCAATGCGGCTGACACAAGAAAGGACAGCCCCTCCATAACACTGCTGTTCCTATAGAGAATGTGGTGAACAATGACTGTATTATTTCTGTTCAATTTGACTCCTGGCTTAATTTAGACTGCCAAAGCGACTTGGGAAATGGGGGATAAAATTGTTTCCGGTGACTGTCTCTGCCATTGTAATGCAATTCATCGTGTCTGTGTTCTGGAGCCGTGAAGATAAATTGGGTCCCTGTGGTTAGACGATCCTTATTAGATTGTGCGTACTTAAACGATGTAAGTGTATCATAAAGGATAATTATTTCTGAGATGAAGTGTGGATTTGCGTTGAGGGAATTGAACAAGACTTACAAACATTAGTATGAGTCGAGTCACTTTAAGAATTCTCTGTCAGCAGATAGAGCTATTTGTTTTCACTCTATACAGTAAATGTGTTCTATGTTAAGTTTGATTGAAAGAAAGATCATCACTAGTATCCCAAAATGAGTTCTGCAATAGAAATAATTTCCAAGCTTGTAGTTTTGAATATGTGAACATGCTTGTGGTAGATTTACTAAAGGTTCCGTGCACCACTAACAAACACAATTAATAAAATATATATATATATATATATATATATATATATATATATATATATATAT
>JASCQY010000048.1:6626951-6639038 GCA_030264315.1 Sardinella tawilis
CTGTTTGGTGATTGGTTAAACCGTGAGCGAACCGAGCTGGGCTTGTTTGGCCAGACTATGTACGGAGCCTAAAGCTTGTGGTGGAGAACATAGGATGGCGCCGTCGCCAGGCTACCATTGCATAGGTTCCACAATAATAAGTGCATTTTTGCTTGTAAGTGAGTCGGAATATATATATACAGTATATATACATGTATATTCTTTTTCAAATGGTAGAAATAAAGTCCAGCTTCCTCTCACGGGCCTTTGTAATTAGATGCAAACATTCTGACACCAGTTAATGATTATCAAACACTGGCTAGCCTATATAATGAGTTTGGAAAATGACTCTGAAAAGGGAAAAAAAATAATAACGAGGCATAAAGTACAAAGAACTTCATCTTAATATGCATAAACTGTGCTGTCATTTGAGATCTGGTGGAGTTCAAGTGTGCTGTCCCCCCCCCCCCCTCTTTTTCTCTCCCTCTCTCTCTCTCTCTCTTTCGCTCTTGCAGCATAATTGGGTCACCTCAGAGCTGAAACACTCCTTTGATCTTGTGTTTAGTTACTTAGACATCCCAGAGAGCCATGAAGAAGTGCGCAAACATTTTATTTACCATTAATGGGACAGTGTTACAATAAACTTCTACAAAATAATCCTATTCCTTCAGTGGCTGATAGAGTCCACAAGGAATGTATCCGCCTCTACGCGCGCGCGCGCGTGTGTGTGTGTGTGTGTGTGGAACAGACGCACACATTGTGTGACTGTGAGAGGTGGAGGAAAAGGGCTACTTCTGCGTGTGTGTGAGTGTGCGGGTGTTTGCGTTTGTGTGTGTGAGAGACATAGAGAGGTAGAGAGAGAGAGAGAGAGAGAGAGAGAGAGAGATTGAGCAGAAGAGAAGTGGTGTTTAAGGCTTTAGAGGCTCTGATGCTGACACTAAGTGCTCATCTCCGTCGCCATCAAGCGCTTCAGTGCCTCCATGATTGTTTATGATCGCCGGTCACTCTCACTGGCCTCCCCTCTTGCTCTCACTGCTGCGGACAGGGAGGCTCCGTCGGCTGTCACCATGGAAACAATCACCCACCTCCCCCACCCCATACACATACTTAAACACACATACACACACACACAGACCACCACACCACTCCACCTATTGCAAATAGAATCTGAACTCACCAACTTACGACCAGCTAGGAGAAGTGCACTCACTCTTCCTCTCTCTCTCTCCCTCTCTCTCTCCCTCCCTCTCTCTCTCTCTTAACCTCAGAGGCATGCAGTCATTCCATCTGTTTCGCCGGGAGACACGGCATCAGGATTCATTACTCCCTCCACTGCACAAAATGAACATCTCAGCCCCCGCCGCCATCTCCCCTGATTTGGTGAGGAGGTGAGCCAGAGGAGGAGAAGGAAGAGAGAGAGAGAGAGAGAGAGAGAGAGAGAGAGAGGGAAAGGGAGGGAGGCACACTCAGATCGCCTCCGATTTAGTCTGATTGTGTGCCGTCAGAGTCTGGCTGTAGAGAGGATGGCTCAGGACAGGTCAAGTGCCCTACAGGAGACAGCCCCATTCATACCCCCCTCCACCCCACCCTACCTAAACCCCCATCCTCAACACCCAGCCCCCCTCTTCAACCTGAGTGCATGATATACCCTCAGCACTTGGAGCTTCTCCCTTGCGTCATGTCCCAGCCTCTCCCTTATCACTCGGCCAAGGCCGGCACAGGAGGCATCAGCTCCACTAAAGCGCCTGGCGGAAAGCAAGTCGCGAGATTGCGAGGCGAGATTGCCATAGCAGCAAGCAGTGGCGGGACGAGGGGGGGTGTGGTGGGGGGAGACAGACAGACGGACGGGCGGGCTAACGGGAGCGACGGGCGACGTCTCGCCTCAGAGGTAGCCCCAGATTTGGCACTGGATATCCATCTCTCCGACTCCTCCACAACCTTTTCCCTTCCCCACACTCATCCCCTCTTCCCTCCCAAACACACACACACACACACACACACACACACACACTTACCCGTCACCCTTCCCCTCCAATCCCGGGCTGTGTCTGACAGGGCATCCGCGACGTTGCAAAGATGGATTAAGCCAAGCGTTAAATTGCCTCTTTGAACAGGATGAATAAATAAAATTGAGGAACTAATTCCTTGACTGTGCACATCTCTGGCGTGAGCGTTTATATAACGCACGCGTGCCGAAAGTCTCCAGGGCCTCAAGCCTGACCTGCAAATGAGCTATCTGTGTACTATACTGTAGTTGATGCATGGGTGCAGTATAGTTTCTCAGCCTGCAGTAAAATAAGTGAGATTAGATTCTCTTTTTTTCTCCAACGGATCATGCTCATTGTGCTCATTAGACTGATGAACTTTTATTTGGCATGAAAGATCATTTTAAAAAAAAAAAAAAAAAAAAAAAAAGACTTAACGTAATTCTATTATCACAAACTCTATCCCATGCTCCCAGCTGGTGGCTCCTGAAAGTGACGACAAGATGGTTAGATCGCCAAAAAAAGCTTATGCAACCCAATTGTTTTGTTTATACTCTCTAAGCTTTCAGGGACCAGAGCGAGGCGAAATCTCTGCCTTCATCTCATTGTTGCCAAAGCCCAGATATGCAGCCTGGGTCTCATTGATTGCAGAGACCTCTTGTATCTACTAAAAGGCCTTTTTTCTGCTGCTTTCAGTGGCGGGATGGGACGGGTGGGGGGTGGTGGGTGGCGGGATGGGACGGGTGGGGGGTGGGGGGTGGTTAATCCTCCAGCGATCAGCCAGTGAACTCACTGGGCCAATCATGTTTTATTCTAACTTTCAATTAGCTTCCTATAACTTTCCATTTCAAGAGGAGTGGAAATGAAAGCCAGCAAACAGATGAAACAGATGGAGAATACCAACTCCACTTCAGCAGCCGATGCAGTCATTATTATTCCAGGAATATTAGTCTGAATAAAAAGGGGAGAAAGTGTAGTGTTTGTGAGTATGAAAATACATTTTTTTTTCTTTCGTTCTAAAAAAGCCCATCTGTGGCCTTGCCTTTGTTTACGATAATCTACGGCAGCCGCCGTTGAACAACAGTGGCTGGAGGCCATCTCCCAAGGCCTCTGTCTCTCGGTCAGGGGGAGAAAAGAACAGCTTGCTTTATTAGAACCCATAATGGCGCCCCTTCTGCCCAAAAACAAAGGGCTTCCATTCATTTCCATCGTCGGAGCAGCGCTGCGAGGGATGTGAAAACTCCCCCATGCTTGTGGAGTCAATTAAAAGCTCCATCCATCAGAGGCCACAGCTCTGTGTGTGCCTCTCTGCTTGCCGTCCTTTGGCGGATTCACAGTGGCACTCATCAGCTCCACCAGGCAGCACTGCACCTGAGAGCTCACATATGAAATGCGGCGTTTAGTTCCTCGGGGTCCGGCGAAGACATCCCGGCATTCCACGCTGCTCAGTTCTAAATGGGCGTTAAATTAAGAATGAAATAGAGTGTGTGTTAGTGTGTACTGTATGTGTTTGTGTGTGTGTGTGTGTGTGTGTGTGTGTGTGTGTGTGTGCAGAGGTAACCCAACACACACACACACACACGCACACAATATGTTTCTGGACAATGGCTCCTTCTAACAAAGGCCTAATAAAATTCACACCCATGCATTTCTATCTCGGCATAAGAGGATTATCGTCTGCCTTGCAGTTTTATGATATTTGGGATTAGTTGTGGCATGGTTGATGTGAGCGGGAAAGCATGGTGTACTGCGGCGGCCTTGAATATGTCACAAGGAAAAGTGGACGTTGGCAGAAGCCTCAGACAGACCACAGGGCCCGCTTGACCATCTGCCATGGACACTGTTTACCTGGTTCGTATGTGAGGGGAATCAGAAGACATCTTTAACATTCTACCAGGTGCCTCTGTAGTGTGGCTCACTAATAGGATTTAATATGTATTCTGACAATACAGACACACAGACAGTTATACATGAGACTGGGTGATATCTGTGTGTTATTCACTGCAAAAACAGAAGAATACATCTGGGATGGGGCATACATATACAGTATATATATATATAAGGGATAATAAACGATATCTAGACAAATAATGCACGTTCGAGGCGGTGATAAGGCTCCCGCAGCAGAGGGGCCTTTACACTTCAATAAGTGCATTGTTTTTCTCTTTCTCTCTCTCTCTCTCTCTCTCTCTCTATATATATATATATATATATATATATATATATATATAATGGACAGATCTGACTGTCAAATGCATCTACAGTATATTGAATGGTATTATGTCACTGCCGATATTCTTATATCACTAAATGATAGATACTTCGTACTGATAATACTAATATGCTTCCTGCACTTTGCTTGAAGTCTATCCTATAAATAAATGTCATAGATTATCATCATAGCATTCACCGATAATCTCAGAATAAATGAGGTGAAATGCATCTCATGGTTAATTATTTGAATAAATTCTCCATTCAGCACCCCAAAGCTAAAGGGCTTGTTTACGCTGGCTGAGTACCTTTGGCTCCGGAGGAAAATCAATCATCTGTCCTTTTGAAACAGGGCCTCTGCCCTTTCCTACCCTCTCATCTTGTTTTTCTTTTCTTTTTTTCTTTCTTTTTTTCTCTTTATTTGGCTCCCACCTCTGGCCTTGAGTCTGGAGATGGATCTATTCAAGGGTGCAAAATTGTAGGCCAGATATGAGAGATTAGAGACTAACCTGTAAAACCTGTTTGACCAAGATTTTATTTTTTTTTTTTTAATCGCTCTGTGTGGAGTTGGAGCACACATACTGTACTGAACTGTATATGACAACCCTCCTTGAATGGAGCCTGCTGGTGTATATCCACGAGTTCAAATTCTACCACTATTTTATTGATTACTTTCTTTTGTTATTTATGTCTTTAAGAGCCGACGTAAGAAGGCAGGGTTCATTTCATGAAAGGCTATTGGATATGTAAGATGAGACCCTTATCCTGAAGGCGTGCCCAGTGCATTGAAAATAAATGATAAGGGGTTTTATGCAGTGCTCCTCAGTTACATGATGCAGAACCAGGTGCTTTGGATGCACTCTGAAACAGATGCTGTTCTCCTTGTTATAGACCAAGGTGCCATCAAAATGGGATTGCATAATTTTTTGCAAGATAAAACTACGTAGAGTCTTACTTTCATTTTCATTATCTATTTGTTTTTAAGAGCAGAAGCAAGATGGCTGGCAGTGTCAGATGAATTCTAATTTTCCACTAGAGCAATTGTCAGTGGCTCCTCAAAACCTTCCGACAAGAGGGTTTAACCCAGTAAACAAACCGTGGCACACAGGGGCCGCATAATGAAATTCAGTGATGTTTGTCCGACATCGGGATGTAAATGGAGATTAATGAATCATGAACGGCTCGAGCACCCCAGGCGGGTCCTGCCACTTCCCTGCATAAATCTTAGAGAATTAAGAGGGCCGCCCCCTTGCGATTTGGCATTAAATCGGGGGCAGACGAAAACTTGGAACGATCTTTTATGAATCTCTGAATGCCCCCCCCCCCAAAAGAAAGAAAAGAAAAAAATAAATAAATGGACAGTCTCATTAATTATGACAGGATATAACTCCTGTTAACCTGGCATCTGAAAAATGGCCAGGATCATGGTTCACTGTGAGGAATAAATGTCATTCTATTACAATATTTCACCAACTGTATGATTTGAACAAGTGGGGGAAAGAGAAAGTGAGAGAGAGGGAGAGAGAGAGTGATTGGTGTGTGTAGGTTGAATTCAAGTCTGTTCTGTGTGTGCTCCACATCGATGAAGGTCCATACATCTTTCTCGATGCCCCAGCTGTGCATTCATCACCAGGGAGAGGCGATAAAGCTCACCAGCCTCTGCAATTATCTCATAATCATTACAGCATTATCCGCTAAATGTTCTGGCATCGTATGCAGCATACTGGGATAACACGCCATACCAGGTGGAAGATACTGAAGTCACATTTAGAGGCAAATGATCATCCTTCCTTTAAAAAAAAAAAGTAATTCGAATTCTCACCACACATTGATGTATACAGCATATAATTCCATAAAATCATGATCAAATTGCTGTGAGATTATGTCCAAGATGACTATAGATGCTGATAACAGCATGACCACAGCACTGCCACAGAATCTCAGCCTCTGACTGCTCACATTCAAATACATTGAAATCAGTTTGTGTAAAACATGAATAAAACATGGCCCATTAACCATCAGTACTGGTGAGTTTCCCCCTCTCTCTCTCTCTCTCTCTCTGTCTATCTCTGTCTGTCTCTCTCTCTCATTTCTTTCTTTCTTTCTTTCTTTCTCTCCCCCTTTCTTCTCTATCTTTCTTTCCTCCTCCTCAGTGTCTGTGTGGAGATATACAGTACGTGAGCATATGGATCAGCGCTGTTTAGACAGTGTGGCAGAGAATAATAATTAAGGTTCGCTGTAATGGCGAGAGTAGGGTGTGTGGAGAGAAGTGGTCCTTACTGTCTGCAGCAGAGACGTTCTTTTCCTCAAGGCGAATGAGTGAGATCAAGGGCACTTATGGCTTCCATTCATGCATTCATACATGCACAATGACAGAACAACTAGATGACACTGAGCTCGCCGCTCCTTGTGTATCTTCCTCTACCTCTGCCCTGCTCTTCTGTTCATAAGGCCAAGTCTTTGAGTTTTGTTTATGATAACAAACTAGTTTTTGATCATCAAATACATGCAAACGCACCACCTCTCTCTCTGAGCTTGGCGCATTTCTTCTTAGTCTTGGACACCAGAAGTACACTGTAAAAAATGATTTGTAATACTTACTTAAAAAATGTGTGGAAACTCGTTGCCTGAAACAAGTTTTAAGTTACCATAACTAGTCTATTTTACGTTATGGTTAAGATAACTTGAAAGAGACAAGTTATGTTTACTTAGTGAATTTGAGGCAACGAGTTTCCACACATTTTTAAAGTAAGCATTACAAATCATTTTTTACAGTGTATGGATGGGTAATGGCCTGGTCACACTGCAATTGTTTTGTCATTCACAATCTACCATACAATTTTAGAATCATAAAAATCTCTCTGTGTCTTGGTTGGGAGAGTGGCCACATACACCAACAGCATGGCTTGCGTCAGCTGGTGAAGAGTTCCCCAGGAATGTTTCATGATTGTCAACAGAGAGTTTAGAAGGAATATTTAAGAATCTTTGTTGTCAACAATGAAAACGTCATCCG
The DNA here is from genome assembly GCA_030264315.1 of Sardinella tawilis. Lineage (NCBI taxonomy): Eukaryota > Metazoa > Chordata > Actinopteri > Clupeiformes > Clupeidae > Sardinella > Sardinella tawilis. Next base: position 6,634,140 of record JASCQY010000048.1, read on the forward strand.
ACTCCCGTCAAAATTCTGACATGTCAGTCTTTTTGTCGGGCTGTCGTAGAATGTTGCAGACGACAAATAGCAAGTTTTAAAGCATGTCACATTATAAGATTCACTCACATTCCATGCCTTGCCCGACTGTTCAAAATCGGATACGACGATCGGTTAAGACAAATTCGGGGCAAAATTGGGCTGAAATCGTGTAGTCTGACCAGGCCATAAGTTTGACTGGAGTCTGAGATAAGTTGTCTTTCAATTCATCTCTTTCTTAGAGCAAAACAGAAACATCAACTTTCTCATCAAGCGTTTAAAGGATAAATCTGGTGTGAATCCATCAATCTTCCTGTTGTTTGATGTTGCTGAGAGCTGTCGGTGGAATAAGAATGAGAGAATTTGGTGCAATTTAGACCGAATTGTAAAATGACAACTAAGTGCAAACTGACGGGGGCAGAGCAATCCTTGTTTCCGTCTATTTGTCCTGTGTCCCCATCAGTTTGTCCTGTGTCCCCAGTTTGTCCTGTGTCCCCATCAGTTTGTCCTGTGTCCCCAGTTTGTCCTGTGTCCCCATCAGTTTGTGTTACTGTGGCTGCCATTTCGCAAATTCCATCAACGTCGCACCACAGCTCAGCGCAACAGGAATATTGAGTGATTCACACCAGATTTCTCCTTTAACATGTGTGCTATATTACTGTCTGTACAAGACAGGGATAGTATTCAACATCAGTCAAGGATAGGGCTAGTATTTAACATCAGTCAAGGATAGGGCTAGTATTTAACATCAGTCAAGGCTGGTTAAATATGATAGATTTCAGACACAGAATAATGATTTACTATTGGCTGGCAACTTTGACCACGTATCTGTCAGTAGCTGTTAAATGTGCACATTTTCAATATTTTCACATCCAGAATTCATGATCAAAATTATACTCCAAACTCCACTGGGTATTCCTATTGAAGATGCAGGAGGTTAAAGTAATGATAACACATTGTTTCTTCATATGCTTTGTGTGCTGAGAGTGTAAATGAACAGCCCAGGATAGAAATGAAAATACTCAAGTATCGAACAGAGCAGAATTCTTGGCTGTGTAAGAAAAGTCGTGAGAAAAGCCTCCCTGTGAAGAGGTTGTCATGTAGCCTGAAAGTTATGCCGATCCTTCAAAGGTCAAAAACTCTGTGTAAACAGACATGGTATTATTCGCCTCCCTCAATCACAATAGCTTCCACTCTCTCGGTTGCTTGTTCTCTTTCATCTACTCCTGTCTTCCTTGTTGTCATCCCTTTCTTTTCTCTGTCTCTCTTTCCCTAGTTCCCGTCATTCATTCTTGTTCACGCCCTTTGGTCTCAACCTCTTCCCAGACTTCAGTGTGGTGTTATTACTTATGGATTAGTCTCAGCAAAAGCTCCAAGGACCTTCAAAAAGTAACTGATAACTCTCCGAATGGAAGCAAAGAGAAAAAAAAAGAGGGAGAGATTTTTTAGTAAGCGTAGAACACTACTCTGTCAGAGTTTAAACCCCCCCGAAATCCTTCCCTTGTGTTTATCTGGTAAAAGGATATTGGATAGAGGAACTCTGCAATGATGATGTGCGCGCCTCATGGCTAAAGCATCGTCGGCGAGACTTTTTTCCCCATGATTCTGTATTTACTCAGATTGATATCATTCGGCCAGCCGCTGTGGAAGAGGCCCCTATACTTTTTTTCCATTATGAATGTTTGCAGAGATGTAAGAAAACAAGTGGGGGGAAAGCAGCGTGCACAGGCAACAAAGAGACTCTGCCAGATGCCAGATCTGTTCCCTTTTTAAGCCACGCTTTGATCAACGTTCATTTAAGTTGAAATAACACAGGAACAGTAATTAACACAACATGAAACACCATAACCTGCGATGCGCAGTCACAATTGCAGTAGTTTCAGACACTTTGTTTTGCAGCACCTTCACTGTAGCCTGCTTTTGCTCCTAAAAAAAGTGTGCAACAATAACTTCTAAATACATCTTTTCATAACCAGTAAACCAGTTGTTAATTCGACTTCTAGAGTTAAAGTTGAGGTAAATTTAAGGTGTGAAATACTGAAAGACAGAAAAGTATGTGTTACAGTGTGTTTACTGATAACTACATTGGAACAAACGTTAAATCACTGGAACTGTTAGTAAATAGTGTCCTACTGAAAACAATCTTGTTAATTAACAATACAACAGCTATCATCGTTGCAGTACTGCATACTGTATGCAGTATCTAATGTGGCTTGTTTCATGCCAGGCCTGTACACATAGCCAGCTAGGACTACTGTACATGTGACAAGTAAAGAGTGGAAAGATGCAGATGTGGAGTCCAGCGGGTACAGCATCACAGTAAGTGCTTCATTGGGATGCCTTGGATGCCTTGGATGCCTGCGTGTTCCTTCCTGCTGCCCTGTCTGCCTCCTCTCTGCTGTGGGGCATACAGTGGATTGAGGGGAAGATGGACATTTTTAAAGGACGTTTCAGAGAAATGAAGATGTGTGTAATTGTGCCGGTATATCTGTATGTGTGTGTGTGTGTGTGTGTATGTCTGTGGTGTCTTGAAGGGCAAAGTGACACTGACAAAGCTCCAGGAGGTCGGCTTGATGCAGAGCGCTGGGTTTCTCAGAAAAGAGCTCTTTTGTCACCCCTACCACCACTTTCTGCTCACCAAGATCTCTCTCTCTCTCTCTCTCTCTCTCTCTCTCTCTCTCTTTCTCCACTCCCCCTCCCTCTCTCTCTGTCTCTCTCTCTCTCTCTCTCTCTCAGGACAAGGTGTCTTCCCAGCACCTACCCCAGAGTGGGTCAGGTCGCATGCCCATGGATGGACGGAAGATGGATGATTGGCTGTGGAGGAGGGCTCATCGGAGCTCCTAATGATGCCCAGCTGCATCCCTGTTTCTTGCTGGTGCTTGTGGAGGTGGTGAAGGTGTGTTGGGGTGGGGTGGTGTGTTGGAGGGGAGGGAAGGAGGGTGAGGGGTTGATGGAGAGGTGGAGGTGGTTTTGAGGGGGATGGTCATGGTGGTGGGGGGTGCTTTCACGAACACACTTCTAGCGCCGTTGCAGCGGTTGACAAATTGCCGGGCGATCAGAGAAGCCGCGGAGTGATTTAACCCCTCTCTCGTATGCTGACCTCGACGCTCACTCACTCGCTCACTCCGAGTTGCCGGGGAAGGCGAATGGAAGACGCGCGCCGAGCCCACGTCTGGGATTGCTCGTCCCTTGACCGCAATGCCCTCGCAAAGCCCCTCCATCACCAGGTGCTGCATGTGTGTGTGTGTGTGTGTGTGTGTGTGTGTGGGGCGCTGATGATGTGGACCACAGATGCAGCAATCACTCCTCTCTGATGTGGGAGGATAAATACTCTGAAAAAATAGCTGTTGGAAAAAAATAGGTAACAGTTCTAATATCTGAGGACAATTTTTACATAAACTTTATTTCTCTTTTTTTTTTTACTTGCACATGAAGTCATCATGAAAATTGAATTTATAGGATATATAAAGTGTGTTTCTAATTATGTTGCCTGTGTGGTGCATATGCACCATTCGTAAAAGGTCACAGTTATGTCCTGCAGGAGACATTTGCTCTGTTTTCCCATGAAAAGAATGGGGAAAAAGAAGAAGGACTCTTTCATACAGAGGTGAGACCATCCCTCTTTTTCTTGTGGTTGACAATATTAAATCCAGCTCATTTCTTCACTGCACAACAAAACATTTACAGTAGTGGCCTTTGTTTGATTCCTTCTACTTTCTATTGGTCTGGCCTTGCCTCCTAATGTCCTTGTCTCCTACTTCCCTCGTTTCCTAGTGTCTTTGTCTCCTACTTTCCTCGTTTCCTAGTGTCCTTTGTCTTACTTCCCTTGTGTCCTTGTCTCCTACTTTCCTCGTTTCCTAGTGTCCTTGTCTCCTACTTCCCTCGTTTCCTAGTGTCCTTGTCTCCTACTTCCCTCGTTTCCATGTGTCCTTGTCTCCTACCATCCTCTCTTTTTCTCTCTTCTTGCCCCCTCCTCTTGTGATGCATGTCAGTTGATGTCACTGCACAATCAGGTCATGTTCTGTGTCTAGTCCTCTGGAACGCTCTGATCTTTGTTAGAGAGATTACAGTGAATATGAAAACATACCCAGTGTGTTTGGCTTCTTCTTGTCATTTGGTGTGTGTGTGTGTGTGTGTGTGTGTGTGTGTGTGTGTGTGTGTGTGTGTGTGTGTGCATGTACTGTGTGTCAGTGTGGGTGTTGTGTGTGAACATGTGCTTGTGTGTCTTAGTTCTTTAATAACTGGCTTGTCACAGGGGTGTGTTTGTGTGTGTGTGTGTGTGTGTGTGTGTGCACATCTGTGTTCGCGCTACAGGTGTAGGGCTTTGATTGCTGTCACTGCTGTCTCCGATGGCACTGTGCTCCTGACAGGGGCGTAATGGAAACATCAATGGAGGAATTCAATCTCACAGGAGCCGAGGTCAAAGCGAGAACACACAACTCCGCCGTGTGTGGGAGTGCCAGGCTCGCGTGCAGGGTCGCCACGACAGCAAGAAGAAGATGGGAACATCCTTAAAATGTGTGTTAACTGGGTTTAAAAGCACCCAGGATCTTGCATCGTATTCCAAAGAGCCTCAATGGACCGGGTGTTAAGATGGGCCCGACCGAGGCTTTGACCCAGGGGCATGTGCAAAAGCCACTGGTCAATATCACGAGGTGCTGCCATGGTTACGACATGGAAATGCAGGTCCTGCCATGTCTGATCCCACTCACAACCCAACCGGCGAGGTCTGGCCTGCCCTAATCAGAAAACACTGTGCCCAGACTCGACCCTCCAATTCACATGCAGCGTGGCTAGCAAGTGAAGGAGAAAGAGAGAGAGAGAGAGAGAGAGAGAGAGAGAGAGAGAGAGAGAGAGAGAGAGAGAGAGGGGTAGAGGAGA
>JASCQY010000048.1:6639138-6644138 GCA_030264315.1 Sardinella tawilis
GTGTGTGTGTGTGTGTGTGTGTGTGTGTGTGTGTGTGTGTGTGTGTGTGCGTGTGTGTGTGCGTGTGTGTGTGTGTGGTTCTGCAGGAGGGGGAATCTATAGCCAGTGCTCACACTCACGTCTGCTTTGAGTAATAAGCTCTACCTGGCACATCATGAAGACTGCATTTCAATCAGAGCACTAATCGATTTCTGTCGGTCGGCCTGGGCATGAGAGGGGGTAGGGGTTGGGGGTGGGTAGAAGTCACTTAACACCAGGCGCCACAGAGACAGCTTTGGAGGAGTGTGACCGGGGAAAACAAAATGGAGAGCAGTTCGTTTAGGTCCCGCAAGCTTTCAATCAAAGCAAGAGGCCTTCTTGGACCAAACAGTGTGTGTTTGTGTGTGTGTGTGTGTGTGTGTGTGTGTGTGTGTGTGTGAGTGGGTTGGTACATTGGTATGTGTTTGAATGTCTGTGTGAAAGGCGTGATTGTCAAGGGTTTGCCAGTGGAATGATTTATCATGAAGAGGTATTTCATTATCAGGTTGAAGGAATCCAGCGATCCAGAGGCCTGTAATGGATGAGGGACAAGGGGACCCCATCAAAGCAGCAGGTTAACAGTCTGGGCTCGCCCATTCAGTGACGTTATCGGCCACGCGTGCGGCCTCGCCACGGTATGGCCAAGCATGCTATTCACAGGTTTCGGTTTCCCGCAGATTCGGGAACTCCACCAGCAGACTGAGACATTTGAGGGGGGCAAGTGCTTCAAATTTGAAACACGTATTTTTTTATATTTCAGAACCAGGAATTGTATTATGCCTGGCCAGACCCAGTGCTGCCTAGCATTGGAATAGTCGTGTGAACCAGGCAAGCAGGTTAAAGTGTTTTAAGGCAATATGAGTAGGCCTACGTTTTCTTGGACCTCAAACACCTGTTTACTCACCTGTTCAGTCAGTTTGTCTGTAGAGCGACGGGGACAGAGCACACCAAATTTTAGTACATACAAAAATTTCACTGTGTCTTCATACTCCTAGTATGAGTACACCTCATTTCACACAGTGAAAGGTTAGTATGGTGGACCACTGCGCCAGAGTGTGCCTCAGTCAGTGCATTTGCTGTTTCTGTTCGCATTGTAGTTCTCCTACGTGTACATTTTAAACATTGTTAAATGAAGAAATACTATATTCTTGCATTAATGGACAAAAATTCCATAAGATTAAGATACCATAATTTTCAGTATATCGAAATATACCATCAAAAACAGCAGCCATTCCATATATGAAAATAAAAGACTTTTTCATTCTCTGAAAAAAATAAGTACTTTTCCTCAAGGGAGCATGAAATCACTTGGCAAACTTTCAGTCTTTTATCTTATCCTTTATAACCGCCACACTGACTGTGTTGATTAAGCTGACAGTTTTAGGGAGCGGGCTCTTTTCTTTGCCTACAAGGTATGTCATACAGTACAGCTGCTGAAATGACCAGTGCAGTGATCACTCTTTCTCCCCACCACCGGTGACCCCTGTGGAGAATAGCCACAGGAAAACAGACTTTGGTGTACTGTAGACTTATTCAGGGCTAGCGCCTTTACTGAAATAGCAAAGCATAAACCTGCAGTATTATATGCCTCTCACGGAGCCATACCCTCCCAGTACCCGTGCCATGGTGTCATTTGCCCTCAATGGAACTTTCCAGGCAGCGCTGCCGGCAAGGCACTACCCTATCCCTGTACCCTAACCTTACCCTAAGTTGGGTAGTTTTAGGTTCGTATGTGTATGTTAAGTCATTGGGTAGTTTTTCGGTTTGTATGTGTATGGTTTTATGCACGTCATTGTCTTTGTGCCTTGATGTGTATGCCTAGCCTGGCTAACACTAGCCTAAAGCTCAAGTGAGATTTAGTCAGGGGACCACCTATACATTTTCTCGTACGGGATTTCACGTTTCGTTTGTCCAAAAGTTCACGCATCACCTTGCCATCTCTCCCTGTTGTGTGATTGGTTCCCAAATTCATGTGAAAATTTCGGCCATGGTCTCCAGGAGCGAGTGTGCAAGGCAGCATGGGTATTCCCAGGCTAGTCTATGCCTACATGGACACCTTAATTTCCTGAGGATAAATAAAGTATCTGTATCTCACCCTCACCCTCACCCTAGACTGGTCCTTCATGCCCACTACCACTAGAGGGCCTTCCAGGCGAGGCTGCCTCCAAGGCACCGTTGGGGGCAAAAGTAGACCAATGGGCCCAGTAACACAGGCTTAGCCTGGGCTATACGTTACAGAGTTGAGAGTGGCCTCATTTCCATTCAAACTCCTCATTCTATCTCAAAGAAGCTTCTGAGAGCGGCGGCAGGCTGAAGTCTGAGGCGCATTGGTTATCGCCGCCATCTTCAAAGCCACATCACATCTCGGCCCAAAAACTCGAAGAAGGGGATGCCACACATATCTCAGATTCATTGAGCAGAGAGCAGACGTCTACAGTGTGGGGGTGTGTGGAGAAATGGGGGTCGGAGGAAGGTTGGATGGGCAGCTATTTGCTCCTTGATGCTGGGGTGTTATCTGTGTACGTTTGCACAGGCGGAGGAGGAGGAGGGGCGGGGGGAAGAGAAGGAGGCCCTAATTTAAGCCAGGGCTCGTTGGCTGCGCTTGCCTTTGCTGCCCTCTCTTGATAGCCTGCCGCAGGGAGGGGGGGATGTATGGCCATATTAGAAAAAATCAATCAAGTGAAAAGTAAATCTTCACCGCTACACTGTGCTGTATCTGCCTCCACATGATATAGTTACATATTGCCAGGCTCAAGTGCACGCAAGATATTTTCTAGGTGCATCCACAGCCTCCACCACCGCCACCACCACCACCACCACCACCCCGACCCAGCCCTGGCCCTGATTTACGTTGTTGTGCTTTTGGAAATGCTTACTTGGATCGAAGCGCCCATTCTGGTACACTAGCTGGAAAATCAATCACTGAACATGCACATGTAAACACTGCAGCTCTGCAGATAGACTCGCCTTGATGGCAGCCCTCTGTCATTGTGCATGTTTGTCTGGGAGGGGGGTGGTGGGACTTGTCTTGCAAGTGTGGGGTGGTGGTGGATCTGCCTGACTACAGTATGTGTGTGTGTGTGGGCGGATAGGTGAGTGGGTGGCAAGCGTGTGTGTGTGTGTGTGTGTGTGTGTGTGTGTGTGTTCTTATGCATGGCGGTTGGGGGAGTGTGTGAGTGGGTGGTGAATGTGCAGGGATGTGTGGTGAGTGTGTGGGTGTTTAGGCTTGTGAAACAAGTGTAGATCTTTTTTTTTTGTGGGCAGCTCGAGGGAAAGGAGAAGCATCGTGACACTGAAGAACAGGCCAGCTAATTACGCTCTGAAGTTAGTTAATTAGACACCAAGACAAGTTGATGCAGATGGCTTAGAGTCTTGAAACTCCACTCCCTGCCATGCACACATTTGACAACTCCCTGGCTTTATTGTCAATTACATTAATTCCGCTTTTGAATGTCATTGTCCTAATTGGGCAACGGCAACACTCTTTATTTTCTTCCATCAATTAATTGCATGTTGTGTGTCAATTTTGTCAACAAACCCTGAACTTATTGATGTGATGCAAAAGGTAATGACTGTGATGTTTATTCAGTCAAACTAAAAGCCAAGCGACATCATAATCAAGAGATGTGTTCAGTGCTTTCATTGCTAATTTGATTAGCAGTGATAGAGATGCTACTGACAGGCAGTGGAACCAACTTTGTGTAAAAGTAAGTGACAATTAAGATGGCAATTAAAATGAATATTAAAAGTGACCTAATTAAATAAATTAATTTACAGTAAGCTATATATTTTGTGTGTCACCTGAGGTGAATTTGTACACATTACTGCATGAACCAGGAGTAAGCAGTGTAAAGAATACAATAAAATGTTATGTAAAGAATAATGTTATACTGTATGTTTAATTAGAGGCAAATTATTGCCAATGCAAACAACAAATAAATGCATGACATAAGCTAAGACCAGCTAGAGGGCAAAAGACTAGGGTCAGATTCACTCCAAGCTTTCTTTTGGGAGAAAAGGGGCACCTGTGGGTGCAGAAAGTCCTATTACTAAAATAGTGACAAATGTGTTGCTCCAGCTCTCTGATAGAAGGTCCTTTCTTCTGGTGACGGAGAAAGCATTTAGGACATTATCTCTGACGCATGTGAAAGAAAAAAATGAGCAAGATAAAGTGTGTGAGAGAAAGACAATGTGTGTGTGTGTGTGTGAACGTGTGTGAGAAGAGAGAGACCGAGAGAGAGATTTATCTACCTTGTGCACACAATGTGAGAGTAGTTGCCCCTGCCCCTTACTTCTGTGAAACATCAACCATGGTTATTCTGACCCTTTTTTGCCCCTCGGAGAAATCCCTCTGGCCTAAATCTCCAGAGCTTTCTCAAGGTTATTCTAACTTCTGCCATCCATATTTCTTGATTTTGTGGAGAGCAGGTGGCTGAGTTAAGCTTAATTCAATCTCCCCACTCAGGACCGATGTTAAAAAGAAGGTTTTTTTTTAGTGTGTTGTACCTAAAAACTAATAACAAAGACATGTTCTATAGCAAATTCTAGCGAACCACAAAAGATAGAGGCATCCTCTGTGAATGAGTCCCTGACATCTATGAGTTCTGTTTCGAATGCAATTCTGCAGTCTATGGGAGTCTTTTATGGTTCACCTCATTTTATTGTTAAGTATATTGTTCCTGTCAAGGGCATCAGCTGATTGGAAATGTCACTCATAGCTTAAACAAGCCTTTTTTTAACAGGTGCAAGGACAAACAGCTACAAACATAGTGAAAAGTAGGTTAAGGGTATCCATAGTTTTGCTGTGTAAGTATTAGCTTTCAGCTAGCATGCTCTCACAACATATCAATGCAGAAGGCTAGCCCAGGGGGCTTGGGTTTAAGGGGGTAATATAGGGAGAGATATTGGCATGATAAAACCAGGAGGCTGCCACAGTCCTTCACAGATCCCAGATCAGCCTTTAATGTCACACATGGCTGAGT
>JASCQY010000048.1:6649138-6654049 GCA_030264315.1 Sardinella tawilis
CTTTACTGGTCTTCAGTGAGAGATTAGCCTCCGACTGAATGGTGTCGAGTCCTCGTCAGAACATGTGCTGTGTTAATGGAAGGCAATGAATTAATTGGTTAACCGAGGGTAAGGATGAAGGCTTCCGGCCCTGAAGCCACAAGACAATTGACATGCGGCTGCTGAACCTCCGAGTGGATCTTGCTCTGAGGAGTGCAGACAGGCTAGGGCTCCCTGTCAGGCAGCTGAGAGTGGTACCGGTCTAATCTTCCTACACAGTATTTGCTACATCTGTGCGGGGAAAAAGAGATTCCTTGTCTGTAAACAGCAACATTCAACCCCTCGGTGACAATGTAATGTGTCAAATAAAAACATATTTTGCCAGTGGCGATCATGCTTTGTATGAAGGCTCTGAAGACTGCCTAGGCTGTCATACAGACAGAACGGGAACTCCATGATTGATTCATTCTCCTCATCTTTCTCTCTGGGTAAATCCCCGGATTCACTCTCTGGCACACAACAGCAGAGCATTTTGTCACTGTTAAACGCTGCACCACCAGCAGTCGGTCGGCCCATTTGAATCGCCGTCTCGCTCTCTCTGATTGAGCTCCCACTGATTTTCCCTCCTTTTTTACCGGTGCACCTGAGACGCAACGGCTGGTCCTAATCTGTCACTGTAAATCGCATTATGTTATCATCCTTCGGGAGAATGGCTTTGAGGCGGCCTGATCTGATTAACCAGATGTGTTACAAGAACAAGGGATTTAATTAAGACTCTTGAATTTCGAAGGTCTGCTTGATATCTTTGTAATTTTGGCTCAGCACATAGCCTTGTACAACAGTTTGTAGGATATATCAAGCTTTTCAACTACAGTAACATAGTATAATCCGATCCATTACAACTTTAAGGAACTGAGTGATTGTGTATTTAAGGTTGCGTGGATTTGTTTTGAGCTTGCTTGTCACACGATATGCAATAGCAGAGAATGCCTTTGGACTGTGGACTCATTCTTTGTTGTGGCTAGCAAGAGCTAGCGAGAGCTAAACACTTGTGAAAACAGGAAAAGCTCTCAAACAGAGTTAAGGTACAGAGATGGCTATCAGGAGACAGCTTATGTGAAGAAAGTAGTGAGGAACCGATGATTCCCAGAGATAGCCACATGTTTAAGTCAGAAGCCCTTTGGATGATGCCATATCTGCCAAGATATCACTCCTGCGTGTTGCACAACAGGGATAGCGTCTCACGTCTCAAATTGAGCAGCGCTGTGTAGTTTGTTTGCTTTGATGATCAGATGTCAGGCCGATATGAATTATGAATACTTCTTCAAAATGTGACTGAGAGGGAACAAAACCGTTGAAACCGTCGGTCGCCTCCTCTATCGTGCTAATAAGGCCTGATTGGTCTTTGAAGTAAAAGTGTGTCACCTCCTCGGGAAGAAGACAATTTGCACATCCGAGATACCATCTCCAGGACAACCACGACGGTTCCTTTGACACATGCTTAATTTATGGGCAATGCCAGGGGCATGTTATGGCTTGACAACGTGACTTGTGCGTTGAGGGAGATTTTCATAACTTATTGATACAGAGTGGCTGTGAAACAATCCACCGTCATGATTTATCTTTGATGGGAACAGGCCTGTATGCTTCAAGAGCAATCAGAGAAACACTGACATCTCAAATAAAAATTTCATGTAGTTTCCAAAGAGAGCTATTATCTTTGCAGTGATGGATGTCTTTGCAGTGGACAGATGTCAATTAGATTTCCTACTCTCTCTTCTGTTCTGCCCTCTCTCTCTCTCTTTCTCTCTCTCTCTCTCTCACTCTTTCTCTCTCTCTCTCTCTCTCTCACTCCCATGGTCAAAATTGATCTGTCTGTAGTGGGATTATGACATTATGATACATCACTTCATAAACTCATTTAAGAGCCAGCTGCTCTGACCTCATGTATTGCCTGCGTTGTTTTGAAAGCCTGATTACCAGAGAAGTGTGTACGACTGTTAATAAATGTGCAGGAAAGACACGAGAATGTCAACTGATCGAGTGAAGGAAAGCTCACGATTTCCATTATGCTCCCACAGAAGGTCAAAATGCCATTGGAATGATTGATCACCATCCACGACATGGACCTTTTTAACAGGGGGGGATGATTAATGGGACTCTACAGCAGATTCAGGGCAGACGAAGGCAGAAATGGATGGAGATGAAGACTGAATTATTATTTCACAATAAAAGTTGCACAATGTGCAACAACATAATGTCTTGCTGGGGGACAATAGACAGTTTACTTTAAATTGAAGAATAGTTGGTAAATGGAATTTGTCAAAGGACACTCTGTGTGTATTTGTATGTGTGTGTTTCTGTTTTGAGTGTAATTGGTCTTACATTAACAAAATCACCTTCTGAACCTAATCTTTGATTCTAAAGCTCTGTCCCTCTAATGATTCCATATCTCTCTGTTGAGAGCACCTGTTAAATTGGTGCTGAGAGCACCAGACCGGCATTATTCCGTCTCCCTCAAATTGGCCCCGAAATCAGATGCCATGGGTGGCCTTGCCACTGAGCATAATAAGAGCTTTCATAGCCTGGTCTTGAATATGCAATCAGCCCTTAACTTTGATCCTGATGCGGTCTGATGCGGTCTGATGTGGTCTGACCGTGCATTGAGGAGAGTCCATTAAGGGCGTATTTTTCACTTTGTCAACTTTTGGGGGCTTGGGGAGGTCTGAGATGTGTAAGCGTGGGCCGGAGATGGATGGCGTCATTACAGTAACAGGCGTGGGCCGCTGGCAGACGGGATGTCTGCGTATCCATCACATCAGGATTAAAGGTGCTGAAGGAGAGGCCATGGCACAGATTTACAGGAAGTGACAGGGCACCAAGTTCCCTTGGCTCAGAGATTGCTACTTACTTAACTCAACCTTCTAGTTATGAGGACTTTGTGTACTGCATGGAGCTAATCGCCCTTCCTACACTCCCACCTCAACACGTTTGCCCTTTTTTGCTATAAGAATTAGAGAAATGTTCCTTCACAGATATTGGAAAGTGCAAGCAAGATTGTAATCCTATCCAGTGTTTTCTTGACCACTACTTTGAAAAAATACTGTGTATGTTTTTATGACTGTTACGAAAAACAATTAGATCCAATGCATTTGTTTGGCCACCACCTTGGTCAATGATTTCCAGAGTGCTTTTAAGAATCAAAGAGAGCCCAATAAATAACATATCGATCCCCCATGGGAAGGTATGGCACTCCTCTCCGCAAAGGCCTTTAGATGTAATTGGCCTGAAAGCCACCATTTGTCTTGATTACCGTCTATTTGAACCCATAAAGATGATTTCCGTATTGTCTCTTTTGTCGTGTTGTCATTCAGAACCTTGGTAGAAACGGATTCGATTCGGAACATTCAAATGCATCACCAGCTATTATTTGGAACCAGCTGGTGCTCTTTTGCATGGGTGCAGTTTTGAGATAAAGCAATGCATTATTCAAGTCAAATAACCAACAATGGTGAAAGCCATTTGGAAAATTGGCTGTCTACACAGTGAGTGAGAAATGCTTAGTAAATGTAGAGGCTATGGCAGACACACAGAGTTTTTTGAAAGGAGCACTCAAACACTTTATTTACAAAATGTATGTTGCTGGGTGAGAGCTTTACAAGTAAAAGCTTGGCATATATCCAGGTTCTTTTCACACACTGTGATTGGGCTTTTTCATATCCCTTTATTCCAGCAAATGGCTCAAAATGTGAAGAAAGCCATAATTGTTGAGAGTCATAATATTTTCTTAGCCAGTGTATAATTGGGGTTTATACAACAGTTGGGATCAGGTCTAACTATTTAGCAATTTCTCATTGGCCTAAACGCATTCTTCGTGCCTGCGAAGGATATCCACAAACAACCTCACTCCCACATGTGTTATATTGCCTAAGTAAAATATTAGAGTTGTATATTTAAGACCTGAATATAATGACTGAAGACACATGCATACCACCAATATAATACAAATCTTTATCAAACAAGAGTAGGCCTAATTGTTCTGTGATAAATTCCTATTGTTGACGTTTCTGGGAAGGTGAGATTGTATCATGTACATGCCTTTTGTGCTTCACCTCTTTAACTGTGACAAACGTCTTACACAACTCTGATTTAAATGAAAGTATGTTACACTGTAAGATTAGCCTGAGAATACCCATGCTGCCTTGCGCACTCGTTCTGAACTGCTAGGCAGCCTGGAGACCATGGCCGAAATTTTCGCATAGATTTGGGAACCAATCACAGAGCTAGGATCGATGGCAAGACAATGCGTGAGCTATTGGACAAACTGAACTTCACATCCCGTAGGGGAAAATGAATAGGTGGTCCCCAGACTAAATCTCACTTGTGATTTAGTCTGGCATTAGTCAAGCCACTGTAAGATGTTGATGCTAAGCACAAATGTGTACAGTATGTTACAAAGCTGTTGCACATGTAGGATTATTATATTTAAACAATACAGTTGTTATTTTTGTTGGTATGACCTGGCATATTCTTCTAAAACTGGTAGTTCCCACCCTCAATTGTGATTGGTTGAATCACGTTCCATGCCATTGTAAAATCCAAGATAAAGCACGGCTCCGACCATTTCATTCCATATTGCTGCGATATTGGCAACAGTTCAGCTATAGACAAACTATATTTCTCGAGTGGTGCGTACAGCACAAGACATCTGCAGATGTGATCTGCCCTCCATCCAGGTCCTATATAAGAGGCAATGCATCAGAAAGGCCAAGAGAATCTATACGGATCCCAGCCATCCTAGTCATGGACTGTTCCAGCTGCTATCATCTGGTAAGCGATATCGCAGTCTAAAAGAGCGGACCACCAGACTCCAGAACAGTTTCTTCCACCAGGCAATAAGACTGTTGAACACAGTCTAAGCCCAAGCCTGTG
>JASCQY010000048.1:6731668-6744976 GCA_030264315.1 Sardinella tawilis
TGTATGTGTGTGTGTGTGTGTGTGTGTGTGTGTGTGTGGACTGTGGATGAGTGTCTGAGTACATGCATATATTTGCCTGTGTCTCATCGGTGTCCAGCTAACACACTGACCGACTGCCTCTAAGCCTCATTGTCTGGCGGCAGGCAGCTCCTGTGTAGGTGACGCTCTGAGGCGAAACAGCTGAGCCGCTCAGAGACAGGCATACAGTATGCACCCCACTGTCCTGCAGCACGCCACTGCACAGCAGAGCACTACACGGCACAGCAACCACACACTCACACACACACACACACACACACTTACACCGCTACACACACTCACACATGCGCACACAGACACAAACATAAACACAGGGTGCATACATTGACATACACATGCTCAACTATGGGCTACATTCACTCATACACACTCGCAGCAACATAAACAGATACACAGACACACATGTACAGTACATACACACATACACACACATGTATATATACAGTACAGAGATAGATATAGTTTGATGTATCCGCAAAACCATAAACAAAAGTGTGCTTACATTGACACACACACACACACACACACACACACACACACACACACACACACACACACACACGCTCACACACTGGGGTCTGCGGTTCCCACTCTCCAGGCTAATGTGCCAACGTTTGTGTGCTTTAGGTCGCGGGACTTTAAGGATTTCCTGAAGAAATCTTTGGATAAGAATCCCGAGACGCGGCCGAGTGCTTCTCAGCTCCTTGAGGTAAGTGTGTGTGTGTGTGTGTGTGTGAGAGAGAGAGAGAGAGAGAGAGTGTTATCGCCAAGTGCTTTGAGCAGCTCTTTGAAATCTGACCTTTCTAAAAGCTATCCTTGCTGACTTAACACCCAGTCCAGTCCAAGGGCACTAATTCAAACCATCTCTCATTCAGTGGCCCGCTCCTGAATCACACCAGTGAGATGCGACAGATACACATGCAAATGACCCTGTGTGTGTGTGTGTGTGTGTGTGTGTGTGTGTGTGTGCGGTGTGTGTGACGGGCGTCGGTGGGGAAATGAAGCCTATTTAAATTCAGGAGTCACTGTTTCCTGTTTGGGGCACAGAGGGGTGGGACGGTCCAGGGGGTAGGGGGGATTTCTGCCGAATGGCCACAGGGGACGTTCTTTTGGGGATTTCTTGTCATGCCCCGTGCCCCACGCCCCACCCTTGAACATTCGAGTGTTTGGAAATGTTACACTGGGAAAAGGAATGTTAACACTGGAAAAATTAGCCTTTCTAATGGTGTTTCACATGCAATGGGACAATGGGTCTTGGGCTCCTGTGAATGACTTGAGGTCATGAAATGCGATGCAGTGGATTTGGGTGTGGTCAGCATTGTCTGTTATGTAATGGGACTTCAAGGTGCAGTAAGCTCACAGGTACAGAATAAGCTGTCCTTGAGTCATAGGTATTCTACAGGTATGATAATGTCTCCATTGTCTTTTGTTTGTTTGTGTGTGTGTGTGTGTGTGTGTGTGTGTGTGTGTGTGTGCTGTTGTTGTGTTTCCATAGTTACATTTGTGATTACTGCTGTAATCAAATAATAAAAAAATAATATCACCGATAACCTGTGTACAGCGCTGTGGTCAGTGTATACTGTGGCCTGTGGTCAGTGGGCAAATGTCAGTGTTATGCCCCTATGCCATGTGGTTCCCAGTGAAGAGTCCTGGAACACTGGAACACTGGAACAGTGGAACACTGGAACAGTGAAGTGTGTCTTCACAGCAGAGGCCCCATCCACACACATGTCCCACAGATGACAGGAGGCCTTAGAAGCCTGTTCATATATTTCACCATCACCTGCTCAACATACTTTAGAAGACATTTGAATGGTGTACAAGCTTGCAATTCAGGTTTTTCTCTTTTTTGTTGGACAGAGACGGTGGTGAATCATACAGCATTTTGGCCGCTAAAAAAGTCAAACGTATAAAGAAATTTTCATAATCTTTATTTATAAAGTCATGGTGAAGTGATGATGAAAGTAAGGTCATCGTAACATCAGATCCCTGGAGGTCCCCCTGAGGTCTGTAGAATGGCAGATTTGGAGATGAGCTGGAGCTAAGCTAAGCTAAGCCTTTGCCCGGGGTGCAGAGTGCTCCAGTGTTGACACCCAGCTTTACATAAGGTCTAATGGGAGCAATTACATGTGAGCTGCAGTCCTGTCAGGTGCAGGAGCACCTCCATTTACATGTAAAGCTGGCCTCTGGCTGGAC
This sequence comes from Sardinella tawilis, assembly GCA_030264315.1. Taxonomy (NCBI): domain Eukaryota; kingdom Metazoa; phylum Chordata; class Actinopteri; order Clupeiformes; family Clupeidae; genus Sardinella; species Sardinella tawilis. The sequence goes on from JASCQY010000048.1 coordinate 6,733,904, forward strand.
CGCAGTGGAAGGGGGAAAGGGAGGGAGAAGGTCATGGCGGTGCAAAACCGGTCGGGTTAACTTGAGTACCACCAACCAGCAGGGCAGGGCTCTGGGTGTGAGGATGCTTTAGTCAGCCCCAGACGATAGTGCTCCGACATACACACACACACACACACACACTCACACACACGCACACTCACAGAAACACACTTCAACAGCAAGTGAGTGTTAACACATGTGAGAGAGTGATACCACAGTGCTGATGGGGAGAATGACCTGGGTAGACCTGCCAGTGCTGTGTGTGTGCAGTGGTGTCACAGCTGTGTTTGTTTTCGTGTGTGTGTGTGTGTGTGTGTGTTTGAGTGTTTGGGAGCGTGAGTGTATCTGTGCGCGCATTTGTGTGTGTGTGTGTGTGTGTGTGTGTGTGTGTGTGTGTCTGGTGTGTGAAAAGCAAAGACCCCTTTCACACCCCTGTCTCACACTAAACATTAGGCCAGGATCGAGTGCTCTGGATTCCTCAACGCAGGCCAGACACCAAGTCCTCAGGTCATCAATCAGTCTCACAATCATCCCTGGAGAGGTGCTGGCCAGAGCTAGCCTCCTGCCAGCCGCTAACGCTACACAGGCGCTCCGCAGACGCTCCGCAGACGGCCAGCTGCTAAACGTTTGTGATACGCCGCTGCGCGAGGCTATAGAATCATCTAGAAGGGAGTCTGTGAGGCAGACACAGCGGTGAGCAGTGCTGCATGCTGATTGGCTCTGGCTGTTTATCTGCAGAGGGAGACTGGAGTTGACACTGCAGTTGCCTGGCGGAGTTTTGGAGTCGTTTGACCCCCGGGGTGCCTGTGCGGGTCAGGGAGACGAGTGGTGATGACTTGATTAATTGGAGTCATTCGAGAAGCAGGACCGTTTTGCTGATGCTGTCGTTGCGCGTAAACCTGACAGGGGCGCTTTCTACTAATAGAGCTTACACCTCTCTCTTTCTCTCTCCCATCCCTCTCTTTCTTTGTCTCTCTCTGTCTCTCTCACTCTTTCTCTCCTTCCCCCATTCCTGACTTCTCTCCCTCTGCTTTTCTGTCTCTCTTTCTCTCATCTTTCCCTCCCTCCTTCCATCTCTCTCTCTCCCTCTCTCTCTCTCTCTCTCTCTCTCTCTCTCTCTCTCTCTCTCTCTCTCTCTCCCCTCTCTCATGGCCCACCTGTGCCTGCTGGGACGGGTCAATTAGCCTGCCAGGGTGGATGTGCTGAATAATGGATGGCTGTTGTTTATTTGCGCTCTGATGCTCTTGTCAGAGCCTGGTTTGAGCCCTTTAATTAAGCATGCATGGCCCCCCAGATGGCCTCTCTCTAACCCCTCTCCTCCAACTTGTTTTTGTCTTCTACCTGATTCTATCTGCCCATTTTATACTCCTACGCCCAGTCCGAGAGCCTCTTAGGGGTTTTTTATGAGGACCATCAGCGATGGACAAGGGCCTTTTTTTTTTTAGAAACACTGATCTAAGAACAGGGCTGTCTTTTTTTGTCTTACACCCTGCAGCCAAGTACTGTTCCAGAGCCTGCTAGGCCGTTAAGCTGTCGTCTGAGGCCTTTGTCGTCAGTGATGATGATACTGAAGGGGGTTTTATGTGGCCGTGTTTGTCCTTCAAGGATGTGCGTCCTTTCACCTCATCTGTGTTGTCTCTTCACTTCCTGTTCTGCCGTACTGTTCTCAGTAATACTCTCTGTGCTGTGTGAACTGTGTAAACACAGCGTCTCATTCTCTCAAACTCCCGCCTGTCCTCTTGCTCTGTGTGCATGTGTGTGTGTGTGTGTGTGTGTGTGTGTGTGCCTGTGTGTGTGTGCATGTGTGTGTGTGTGTTTTGTTCAGTCTAGTGCTTGTGCCCTTGCTTAACCCATCCTCCAGTCTCTGACTTGTGTTCCTGTTCATTCCTGCTCCCTCTGCAGTCCTGTGATCATGTGGCTGTGGTGGCCTGACTCTTTGAGTCTGAGTTTCTGCTCTGGGTCCGTCCTATGTTAACCTCTGACCCCCCCCCCCCCCTCCTCTCTCTGTCCCCTCTCTCCCCTCTCTCTAGCACCCGTTTGTGAAGGGGGTGACCAGCAACAAGCCTCTGCGGGAGCTGGTGGCCGAGGCCAAGGCCGAAGTCATGGAGGAAATCGAAGACAATAGAGAGGAAGGGGAGGACGACGAACCCGCTGAGCTCCCCACTGTAAGAGAGCGACACCTCCGCTTGTCTTTTCTTTCTTTCTCGGCACAGTACTCTCATCCTTTCATCTCTGGTTCCTGAAAGGGGCTTTAATGAAGCTGAGGACACACAGGGAAAGGGACTTCCCCCTGGCTTCCCTTTTTCTTCCGGAAAAACAACACACGATGACCAGTGTCCTTCCTGTTGTCACACCTGTCAGAGAGAGAGAGAGAGGGACTCTGAGAGAGAGAGAGAGAGAGAGAGAGAGAGAGAGAGAGAGAGGCACAGAAAAGTCATATGCTAGAAAGACATTTTCTAAGTTAATGTGCCTAGTAGTGCTGCCTTGTACGTCAAATCTGTATGCATTTGTCTTTCTATGCACATACTTTTTGTGTATGTAATTGAGCTTTGGCAATAATGTTATTGAACGTTCATGCCAAGAAAGCTTGATTGAATGGAGAGGGAGAGGGAGAGGGAGAGAAGAAAGAAAAGAAAAGAAAGAGAAGAAAGGGACAGTGGAAGGAAAGACAGACGAGGGAAAAGCTGTGCCTGTCAAATATACATCGGCTGTCCAGGGGGTGGTAGTTGCCATGTGAGGGAGGTGTGCTCTGTGTTTACAAAACACACACACACACACAAAGCCCTCACACAAACTCTCTCCTGCCATTGTGTGTACACTTCCGTGAACGTTGTTATCTCTCTCCCTATTTTGTTATTGCAGGGTACCCTGACATTTAAAGAGTCTGGAAATAGCCATGAGTGCTTCAGGCAATAAGCCTAGAAACCTAGAGCGTCGACTGGGCTCTAATGACTGCCTGATCCAAAGCAAGAAAGAATTTGTGAGGGATCTCTGATGTATTCTGAAAACTTTCTTAAATTTGTTTACCTACTGGACACATAAAACTAGATTCCATCATCTTATATTGTAATTATAACATCAATAATTACATAAAGATAATGTAGAAATGCATCTGAGATGCAGAAGGGGGAAAAAAAAATTACATGAAACATATCACTTTGGTGAGAGAGTTGACATTTAATTTAGGGCGGAAAAGACTTTTGTCAAGACTTTAGTCAACTTCCTCACACTAACCTCACCTTCTTCTTATCAAGCTGACACAAGTCACAATGAAAGTGTAGTGACCCACTACCCAGACACATGCTCCTCTCTCAGTGGTGAAATGTGGCTTTTTGTGGCTTTAGCTGAGCAAAGGTCTTCCTGTTTAGCATTGCCGCATTCTTGGCTAGCTACGCCTATAGCTTGCCCCCTCTTTCCTCCGCCCTTATAGGCCTATTTGTCATCATCGCCATCTGAGGTGGAAACCAGGCAGAGAAATTGTTTTATGGGGGTGGTTATTAAAATGATTGCTGGCTCATAAAGATGCCAAAGCTGTTTGTTTACAGGCAAAACTGCCAATGTTAACATGCAAATATGTGAATAAACAGGATTGGCTGTCCTGAAGGATTGTTAGCACATTAATCCCAGCTGTTCAAAGAAGGGAAAGGCTTATTTACCTTTCTGCTAGAATATGTGCGTAGCTGCCAAAGGTCAAGGTTAGCCTGTTGCTACGGTGCCTCAGACTTGGGGAAGGTGGCTAGTCAACTAGTTGACTGTTAAAGCTACTGTGTTACTCAGTCAACTACTTTTGGACAACATGGCTGAGCAAGGCTAAAAGGCCTAGAGACATTGTAATGAAAGCAAGTGAAACTGAAAATAAGACCTGTTCCACTGTGGCATAACCATGTCAAAGTGAAGAGCCTGCTGCCTATTATAGCTAGCACTGACAAGTTGACAACTATTTTGAAAAGCCGCAAACAATTGCGTAAGCATTGCTGGTTGATGCTAAGGTCCAGGTGAAACTACTGTGGAGTTAAAGCAGACTCTGCAATTCTAATTCCTTATCTCTTATATAGCCTGATGTATATAGGTGAAATATTATGATTATTAGCTTGATAATTGTTATTATTAGCTCATGACCAATTCTTTCTCATACTCCCAGTCTTTCTACTCTATGTTCCTCCAGCTGGCCATGCTGTGGTGTCTTTAATAGCCCATGCTACTCTAAGTAAATGGGAAACTATTGGCTTGAGCCAATAAACAAACAAGCCCTAAACAAGTCCAGCCAATCAGCATGCTGTCTCAGGAGTTCAGTAGGGTGGGGTCGGGATGTCAGTGCTCTGGGTCAAATATACGCTCAAATATCAGCAGCTTTTCACCCACATCATCCAACCATCTAACCTTTAAGGGCTGAAGGCAGCACTGCATGTTGTATTGAGTTGAGCTGGGAGGCAGTCAGGTCCTGCTGTTGAAACTGATAGGGTGTTAACGGTGCTGCTCTGTGTCTGACCCCCCACCCATAGCCCCCAGGCAAAGATCCATCCCAAACCAGCCAGACCAGTTTGGAGGCTGACCCTCCCCCAGAGCAGGAGCTGCCCGCCAAGGTGCCACAGGGCAACGGAAAGACTCCCTCGGAGGCCGACGAGGAGGAGGACGAGGACGATAAGGAAGAGGTAGATGTGGCCTCTGCTGGACAAAAGAAGACGGACGAGCGTCTCCCGGATGATGGCGGTGGCGAAGGGGAGCACGTGATTGGTGGCGTTGAAGTCCCAGAGAAGCCAGCGAGCGAGATGTCAGTGAAGACCTCCAGCTCCGACTCGGGCATCGAGGACGGCAAGAGCACGCCAACGTCGGAGGAGGGCAAGACCGTCGACTCGCCCGTCCCGGAGGTGCTGCCCAGCGCCGGGCCTGCAGTGCCCACTGTGGTGGTGAAGGAGGCCTGGGACGAGACTGTCGACGAGAGCCGCGGTTCAGACTCGCCGACGTCTCCCTCGGACGGGGGCCTCCCTCCGATGCTCCAGGCCGTCACGCTCAACGGAACCGCGGGGAAGATCATCGCAGAGACGTCCTTCGCAGACGGCCCCTCCCTCATGGAGGACACCGAGAGCCTGGTGCCGCACGCCAACGGCCGTCTGTCCAAGCGCTCCTCCAACGCCAGCAGCGTGGACCTCAGCCTCAACCTCTCTGGGGACATGGGCTCCATCAGCAAGGAGATGGGCTCCGTCTCGGGCAGGGTGAGTGTGTGTGTGTGTGTGCGTGTCTGTGTGTGTGTGTGTGTGTGTGTGTGTGTGTGTGTGTCTGAGTTTATGCCTATATGCCTATATTTTTAGTTGGTACTGTATCTGTTTGTATGTGTGTGTATGTGTGAGAGAGGGGGATTTTACGTTTGACTTCAGAATGTGTGTGTAATTGTACTAATGTATCATCACGTGCTGTTTTAAATAGCCATGCGGAGGCAGCATTAGTAGTATTGGTAGTGGAGTATCTGTACAGGGGTGGCGGTAGTTCAGTATGTGCTGTGTGATTGGAAGGTGGGTTTAGCACAGTACAGCATGTGCTTGTTTGAAATGAGCTGGTATTAATAGGCCTATTTATTCCGTGTGCGCCAGCACATCAGACCTACTGTAAGGCCACTTGAGACGGAATAGGACACTTTATTTTTCTTATGAGTGACTCAGTCCGGGGCCAGACTCACTGTTCATAAACACTGACTGTGCTGGTAGCGGGCACTGTGTGTGTGTCTGTGTGTGTGTGTGTATGTGTGTGTTTGTGTGTGTTTGTGTGCGTGTGTGTGTGTGTGTAATTTGATTTCCCTCCCCTCTCACTGTGTGTGTGTCTGTCTGTGTGTGTGTGTGTGTGTGTGTGTGTATGTATGTGTGTGTGTGTGTGTTTTCAGTTTTGAGTTTTGTGTCTATGCATGCGTGCATGGACACAGGGATAATGACACTGTATTTCATTAGTGGGGATCAGTCATGCTTGCCTTGGCACTCTTCTCAGGGAGCGGTGGTCACCCTCCGACGCTCCTGACCCAATTACAGTGTCTGCCACTGATGGGTCAAGCCAAGCATGCTCCACCACCCACTGGCCCAACACAGGGGTCAGAGATTGGGGTCAACCTCTCGCTGGGGTCCCTGTGACTTGAGCCAGGTGATGCCTTCATTATGCAGACACTCAGAGGATTTCTGCTGTCAAACAACATGTTATGGCAGGGGCCGTCTTGGGAGGAGTTGGGGGGGGGGGGGTCAAGCTGCTATGGCATTGATGCAATTAGATAAAGCCAGGTTCTCTCTGAGTAGACAGCAGTTCTGAGTCTTGTGATGAGAGACAAGAAACATCTTGACGGATTTGCTTGTATAAGTTGGTGGAAAATATTCTTCATCGTTTTTTTTTTTTCATTATGAACATGAATCTCATCAATGACATTATAAATTATAATAAATTAAAAGTATGCTCTCTTGCTGTAATCCCATCCTTTCCACAAACAATTTATGTAAACAGTCTTGTTCCACTGACAACTGCATATTATCATGAGCTAATTGTCGATTGTTTTCAAACAATAGAGTCTATTGATGAATCTCATCTTAAAGAACCACCCTGGAATGACCACTAGATGGCGTGATGAACCTTCAGGAATCCTGTGGCCTCTTCCATGGCTTTGGAGGGCGCTCTTGTGTCCACATGCCATAAAATGTAAATCACAGTGACGTGGTTTACATAAAGCAGTTGACATTACACATTTATGCCAGTGAGCATGTCTGAGAGAGAAATTAATTACCGCCCAAAGGCATGGCATTTAATAACGACAAAATGTCCCAATTAACCTTTTTTAAAAGCCCCCCCATATCCAGACACATACAAAAATGCAGTGTGTTACTTTAATAGTAAAAAAGGGCTGTAGTGTGAAGCTAAAGGCCAGAGATTTCTTTACTTAAGGCCAATGCTGTAGTATCACATTTCAGAGGGATGTGACCCCCGCACACATAACAAGGGTTATGCAGATGCATTAACAAGGATTTATTTTAATCATAAAATAAATTAGATAAAGAATAACTTCTCCATTTCCCCTTTTGCGCCTGGGTCCTATTCTGAATAATTTCCATTAATTTTCTGCCTGGCTATTTCACACTTGAATATATTACATGTGCTTGAAACTACAGAGCAAATACTTAAGATGAATGATGAACCCAAAAGAAAAAAATCAGACACAGTTATTTTCACAACCACTGCCTTCGAACAGAAAAATGCCATACAATGAACTTGTTTGTTGTGATATTACTGTAACAGTGTGTGTCACAGAAAGAATGGATTCAAAAGATGTTTGGCCCCTCTCTTTTGATTCTTCAGCTGGTTCATTTGTAATTTGAAAACAGAAAGTAATATTCTCTTGTGCTTGTTAAGCTTTCTGTAACCGTACATAAAACTACAGAACAACATTCTTTGTTAAAAGTAGCCTAATGGTGAAAAATGATACTGAAACTGTGAAATTATAGGCAACAATGCAACAATACACTATATAGAGTCAATATTGTTTGCAACAATATACTATATTGACTCAAATAAGTCATACAATTACCGATTTACTGACACATTGTGAGAGTAGACGTAGCCCACATCTGATAAACCACAGGGAAAGTTTTTTTCCTTTATTACTTACAGCCATTACTCTCTTACACTTTCTCTTTATGTCTGCACCATGTGTGTGCTAGTGTTGGCAACCCCTGTGGTGGCATTGGGCCTCTGCCTAAGTAAAGAGAGGTCAGATAAAGCCCATTTTTTTAGCATTGACAATTAGCTCATTTCAAAGGAACTGTAATGAGTGACTTGGCTGCTGTCCAACAATGTCTACGGTCATGACAAAACAAGAAGTTGAGCCTGGCTGAAATGGTCAATGAATGACCTGATCTGCTCTAAAGCTATATAGCACTCAGTGGTGATGGAGCTGAGGTGGTGGAGCAGGTGCTGTGTGACAGATGCAATAGTACTGCTTCTTGGGTCCACTGTGGTCGGTTCAAGTTGAAATAATCCATTAGATACAGTATGGTGTCTTTGAGGACTTAAACACAGATCACACAGAGCGTACAGTATATGACATTCTTTAAGGTGAGGTAGGCCTTAGGTTCATCAACCGTCTCTGGCTTAAGTATTTCTGTTCACATTATGTACTTTACATTATCTAAGATACATTACACACAAATATCATTAAAAAAATTACAAAATTTTACATTGTTTTTTTTTATCTTTAGTGAACTCATTGCCTCAATACAATGGTGTGCTGCACTTAGCGAAAAGTATTGTGTTCTCAGCAATAGTGTGAGTCATTTCCGCAACAAAGAGTTATCAGCTCAAGTCAATTTGATTTGCACTACCTGAGCCAGTATGTGGGCTATGTGCTAAATGGTGAGCAAAAAAAGTGTTCTCAATGTGATGTATCTTCTTTACAGAATGATAAAATATTGAAATTATTTCTTACTTAAGTTATTGATATTTTCATAACATATAAACATATTTTCGTTTATTTAGTCTTTAGCCGTACTTGAGGTAAATTTTAATAGAAAACATTTGCATTTGCCATGCACACATGCAGATTTATTCACTGTTTAATAAAACAGTATTATATGATTACAATGAGAGGATTATATTTGATGTTAACACTTTGGTTCATATACATACTGTAGACTATAGACTATGCAGTTGAAGGTAGAAATCCTTATCTTTTAATCAAATTCATCCAGAGTTTATATCTTTCATGTCAATTTCAAAGGAATCCTTCAAACAATCACTGTCAGATTTCTTCCTGTTGTGACACTCTTAAGTAAACAACTGTTTAATTATTTGTGCACAAACTTCATTAATGTAAATATACGACACTGTGCACCAGCACAGCAAAGGATCACTTTTTAATGCACTCCAGCAGTTTGATCGGGGAAACAAATGGCAGCAACCTCCAGCTCGAGCTTTGGTGGATTGATAAGGCTGTTTGTTAAAGCTATCTGGGCACTGTTTGCTCGCCGCCCATTTCAAGTGTTTGCTGAGGAAGGGTGAGGTCCCCATCGGCACCGTCGAAATCTGGGACGTGGAGGATACGTGACAAAAAAAAACATGCCAAAACTCTCCCTACAAGAACTCTTACGCTCTTTCTCTCACAACATCTATCTGAAGTTTTTCCTCTTGACTTCATGTTAACTTTCACAGATCACATGCTTTTGTCTCTCTCTCTCTCTCTCTCTCTCTCTCTCTCTCTCTCTCTCTCTCTCTATCTCTCTCTCCCAAACACACAAACACACACACAAACGAGAGCGAATATCATATTTCCAGAGTCACACAACAGATAAGAAATGAGATTTTGATATATCTCTCACTTTTATGAAGATGATCTATGTATATATGTATTTTTTTAAATATATATATATACACAGTATGTGGTTGAGGCATGTATGTCTGGTGTTGTGACTTATCTTGGATATATATTTGTAATATAGTGTTGACTAGACGCTCAGCCTTCTAATGTCTTTGTCTGGGTGACTGCTAAAGGATGATTAATGTCTTCATTTCCTATTATTAAAGAGCAGGGGAGCACTGCAGACTGCAGATATGGAGCCCTCTATAAATCTCAGCAAAATGAACAGTCAAATAATCGCTCATCACAAATGAAATCTGCACACATTAATACTGATGCCCAGACTCCAGTGGAGGGGGTGCATGCAGAGACTGACGCACCCGCATCTATAGTCTGTCTTCCTCCGTTTCCTCTGCACTGTGTTTGTGCCTTTTCATCTCTCACACACACACACACACACACACACATATTTGCCACACATGCACAGCACATCATATACACCTATAAACCACACACACACACACACATACACATGCACAGCACATCATATACACATATAAACCACACACACTTATGCACCCCTTCTCTCTCATCCACACATACCCCCTCTCACACACACACACACACACACACACACATAACTCGGAGCATCTTGATCTCGTCTGCTCTGGCGATGGAGCTCCTGAGTTGGCTGTTGAGAGCAATGACAGGGTAATTATTGCCCAGTAACGTGCCGCGCATTGTTGTGTCTGCCGCCCCGGCTGGCGAAGATGGATGAGTGCATGAGTGCAGCGCTAGCACAGAGCCGCTGACCTCTGAGCTGCGGGGCTCACAGCACGTCTGAATGCTAAGGCTAACGCTAACGCTAGCGCCAGGCTCAGGGTGATGATGGGCCCAGGATAGCCATACAGAAACAAAGTGGCAGATATTTCATGACATGTGCTGCTCTTCTTGCTCGCACTTTTCTTTTTCTGTCTTTCATTCTTTCTTTCTTTTCTCCTTCCTCTCTCTGTCCTTCGTTCTATCTTCCTCCTTCCCATTTTGTATTTCTCACATATTCTGTTCACATCTTCTTCTCTCTGGCTCTCTCTCTGTTCTTTCTCTCCAGCCCTCTCTCTTCTTCTCTCAATCTCTCTTCCTCTCTCCATCTCTCTCTCTCTACCCCGTCTCTCTTTCTCTCCCTCTCTCCATCTCCCTCCCCTGTCGTGTCTCTTGCTCTCTCTAGAAAAGAAATGAACTGCGCTCCCCAGGGCTGTGTCCTGGTTCTTGCGCGCTGCGGAGCCCAGAGGTGCAGACAGAGTGCATGGAGAGCTCCTAATAACATGACTAATAACATGCATGGGATTGATTAAGAACATGATTAATGGCATCTATGGCTTTCATTAGCGCCGTGACGTATGGTGGTGGCGGCGGCAGGTTTTGGGGGGGGGGGGGGGGCGACTTGAGTAATGATAATTGTGAACTCTGCCTTCGTTCAAGGCACGGTACCATTAGAGAGGCAGAAGGAGACATGGTGTGTGTGTGTGTGTGTGTGTGTGTGTGTGTGTAATGCAAGAGTATGTAAAAATGTGTAAATAAATAAATAAATAAATGATAGGAAAATTGTGAAGTTGTTGTTGCTGTGCGCATGCATGTAGATGTACAGGAGTTTTTAAGCATTTGCATTTGTCAGTCTGCTGTGTGCTTGGGCAGGTATACATGCATGTCATGATGTGTGTGTATGTAATTGTGTGTGT
>JASCQY010000048.1:6768088-6773088 GCA_030264315.1 Sardinella tawilis
TGCCTCCGCTTTCGCTCTCCACCCCCCCCCCCCCGCCTCCCACCACTACCACACCAGTCCTCACCCTCAGTGCCTTACTGTTCCTCTGGAGCTACCGCTAGTGCTAGCGTTAGCATGGGCCTTTCCTCCTGATCATAATTCTCGGCGCTGGCTAATGAAGTCCCGAGATTGGAGGAAGAGTGTGCGGCAAGGGGCCCCCGTTCTAAAGTGGACCCATAGAGACATCATGTGCTCAACCTGGATAAATGCAGACTAAATCATTTTCGCAGACGATTGAATCGGCCTGTTTTTATTGGATTATCATTGACCAGTTACTGTAATGGCCTCCTGTGCGGGGGGATGTTTTGCGCTTCTAATTTCATCTTCGGCAACACCATATGCTGATTGTGTCGCTAAATTATCACCTCCATTAAACGTGGTGTTTTGGCATAATAGTGGAGAATAACGGTCCATTCATTGATGGTCCACATCATGCAGTACTGACTTATGTCAGTAACATCTACCGATTTGTGTTTTGCTTGGATAGCTGAACTGAGGTTCAGGGGCTGCTAATTTACTGCCATCTCTTGCAATAACCCGCTAACTCTAGCATTATGTGATTACACCTGAAGCAAAATAAAAGTATTATATTTTGTGGACTGTTAGCTTCCTGATAGTAATTGTGGTGGAAGCCTCAATACCATTATACCACAATCCTATTACTCCATTACTATACCATCATAGGCCACTATTGATATCCTTATTCCAACTACCCTCATGCACACATACATTTCCCTCTGCATTCTTCCAAATAGAAACCAACTCTGTGTCAATATGTCCACTGCACTCATATATTAGCATATAATATGTAGTATGTGCTTTAAGTAAGGTCCCTAAGGTGACTAACGGCTATGTTTCTCTTCTATTCCAGGTGTCCGTAGTTCCCTCAGGGAAAGCTCCTCCCTCCGTGGCAAGTGGTCCAATGAGAAGCCCAATCACCTCGTCACGACCTCCGACCTCTGCCGATTGGACCAAGTTCGCAGTCAGTCACACTCTTCCTGGAGCACCGCAATATAGACTTGACCCATGTCCCCCACTACTTCCACATGACCCTGACTCTATGGACTTATGCCACCGACCCTCCTCCCACCCCCGAGCCTCTACGTGCTGAGCCCCATCTTCACTGTCTCCCAGCTGGGCCCAGAATGGAGGATTCCCCTCTCTCCTTCCCTCCCTCGCTCCCTCGCTCCCTCGATCCTTCCTGCTCGCCTGCTCACCTCCACTCCCCTGGACATCCACTGCTACAGCAGCAGAAAGCCCAGCTAGTAGCAAAATGTGTTTAAACAAAGAAAAAAAAAAGCAAAGACTTTTCACTATGAAAATATTCCTTCAGAGACAAGGAATGAAAGCTGACATGACTTCGGGTGATTATTTTGAGATGGAGGATTTCTTCTGGTTTTTGTTTTGTTTTTTCCCTTTTAAATTATTTATTTATTTTTTTACGATAAGATGGAGCACGAGGACCAGAATTTCCTTGCACTTTTTTTCTTGACCATAGACCAGCTGACACACAACAAGCTTTCGTTCTTTATCTTTCTTCTCTCTCTCTCTCTCTCTCTCTCTCCCCACACACACAGACACACAGATGCACACACTTTACACCAAGAATGCACACACAAATGCCATCACTCTCACATTCACATACAGTACACTCTCTTTAAAGGAACCACTGTGGAATATTAAAAGAAATGCCCCCAAATTTATGATAAATGTTATGATAAAAAGTGACCAGTTATTTTTGTTTGTTTGTTCTTTTGGAATGTGCATACAGTATATTGTTTGTAAAATATAATAGCCCTTAGACTTTTGTCCTTCACTGAGTCAGAGTGACGAGATGGCCATCACTGTTATCTCAAGAGGACCTTATGTGAAGCTGTATCGCCCCCACACAGGATTCACAACTCTATCTTGATTTTATTTGGTTTTGTTTCCGTCTTAAAATTTTATAGACAGCCATTGTGACAGACAGGGTAATGATGGACTAAGTGTAGATAGCTTGGGCTAGTCATGTCAAAGAGGACAAGCTGGAGAACTCCGTGAGAATTAAAGTAAATGATGAAATGCCTGGGGGATGTGTTAGAAATATTGATGTAAATTTTGATCCGTTCAGTCTAGTTTTATTTTATCGTTCTGTCAGATAAATGTTTGTTGATGTCAACTCCTTTCCCCGTCACTGTACACGCTCTTTTTATTCTCCCGCGGCAAAGAGAGTTTGTCTTTTAAAACATATTTCTATGAATCCATCTGTGACTTTTTCTCGTAATAAATACTTCGTTTTCCATACCAAGGGTATTTTTAATGTAAATTGATGATATATTGTCTCATTCGAATCATATAACCTCACAGTACATTGGAGATAGGCATAGTGTACTTGAGCATTGTGTTTGTAAAGCAAGGAGTCAGAAGGTAATATAGCGCATAATTTGTCACGCATAATATGCTCAAAATAGAGGGTTGCATAACCCAGAACAGTAAGGAAATTTAGCCAATAAAATAACGTGGGAAAAAATATTCTAAAATATATTTAGCCTGTATGGAATGGGTCACATTCCAGTATGTAACAGCAGCAATATTGAAATGAAGACAAATGTCCAGTTTACTTTTATTTGCTTTTTTAAAAAAAAAAACAGTGGTACACGCCGTATTTGAAATCTCAGTGTCCTAGTGGTTTGTATAACCTATCACTATGTGGAAAAGTTTTCAGTTTCAGCACACGCTGTAGTTCTTCTTGTCCGGCTTAAGCTGACGGGCGTGATGAATGGCCAAGCCGAACTAAAATAAGACAGTAGACTACAGCAAGAGATTTAAATTTGAGCGAAAAGAACACGTCATTTTACACTCCATATAGCCTATCCTCGCTTACTGTGCAAGGCTTACTGCAGCCTTTCTACATTGCATGGGATCATCTGCTTTAAAGAGCGAATTATCGTCTTTCCCGCAGACTTTTACAGTTCTAAATATACACAGTCAAGCTTACACATGCGTAAAAATAACAATCTATTACAGCATAATTCCATAAGAATATTTCCCAGCATCGTGTGGCTTTTGAGTCTTTGTTTTACATGTTGTGCTGCCATCGTTTCCTATCTGCTTTCCACAAGGAAGATAAAAAAAAGTGCCGCAGTTCGGTGATCATTTATCAATGTCAGCTGCGTAACGATCTTCTGTGCAGTATTGATGAGAGGAATTACATTAGCGCTAAAGGAGAAACCCATAGGCACTAAGAAATGTGCAATAACGCCAGGGCCCATGCCTTATGCATTTTCCTCCCTATAATACAATTATCTTATTTTCTTTCTCTCTTTCTTTCTTTTTTTCATTCCCCTCTCTGTCTTTATTTCCATTGGCCCAGCCAGTTTTACTATCAGTTACTCCTAAGAAGGAAAAAGCCGTCATAAAAAATGTCCAATTATGCTATTATTTTCTGTTAATAAGAGGAAACTTGTAGTAGCCTATTTAAGATGCTTAGAAATCCTAGAAACTGATACTGCTCTCAATTTTAAATGTAATGCAATAGGCCTACAATGTTTTATCTTTTGTTTTCTTTCTTTTTTTCAAAACGAAATAGCTTGACGAATTCAACATTATAACATGCGGAATTACCCCTAGGTCCAATGTCACATCATATGCTCGCTACATCCAGTGACGGCCGTACAGTAAGCCTTGTAGACGAAAATAGATAGGCCTATTTTTTTTTTTGTTTCTGAGGACGTTTTTTTTTTTTTTCTTACCCCACAAAATTTACAGTTCAAGTACAACATTTGCGTAACTAGATAATTGCTGTTATGGACCTAAGTCAAAACATACAATTACAGAAATCATTTTAATAATTATCACAATTATCGCAAAAATATTAGTGCAAAGATAATATTGCCTCTGTGTTAAGAATTGGGTGGATGCCATTAAAACCACAATAAAATGGGTCTAGTTTTTAAATATTCTATCAGATAGCACAAGGCGTTGGAGGGCAGATTTGAAAAGTCGTGGCTTTGTGTAATTGCTTCCCATTGCTTAAATATAGGCCTATGATAAGGCAACAAAATGTAGAAGTTAATTCAGCAGTTAACGCATTCTATTATTCCGTGATATGAGCAAGATCTGTGTGCGCCGCATCTTGATGGAGAGCTCTTCTCTGAGCAGAATATTCGAGTGCATTCCGTTTCAGTGTAATGCATGCAGGCTATTTAGATGCACAGAATCTCAAAGTATGGCCTCGGTGGCGGTGCCGGAGATAAATTTGTTTTGAAGGCTGCCGGAAACCAGCGCATATCTAAATGAAATATGGGTCATCCTTCCCGCAGTATACGGAATCACGTGGGAGCAGCAGTCATCTTCAGAAGCCCTTGCAGTCACGGGCGAACGGAGCATTGGTGAAGAACACTGACCCCGTCCGTGTTGTCAACTGCCTGCCCGTGCGAAGCATTTGGGCCTACCAAGCAGATCCATCAGTCATCCAGACAGGTATTGATCATCATGTCTTAAATTTACATTAATATTTACTTATTTTTGTCTTGGCCTTTGTAAGAGGAAACTCCTGTTTTTCATTCCCTCCTCTTTTTTTCTTTTGTGCCGTTTTTTCCATTTTCTTGTCTTCCCTTTGATCTTGTAATTTTCAATTACTGTCATTCTGCAAGGTCTGCTTATTCAAATGTGTACGCCAGTCCAAGTATGTCCACTTGACTGACAGAATCTCTCTCTCTCTCTCTCTCTCTCTCTCTCTCTCTCTCTCTCTCTCTCTCTCTCTCTCTCTCTCTGTGTGTGTGTGTGTGTGTGTGACAGAGAGAGAGAGTGAGAGAGAAAGAGGGAGAGAGAGAGGGTAAGAAAATTAAAGTGAAGGCTAGGCTACTTACTTCCATGCAGTGCAAAGAAAGACTGCAAGACTCTCAGCTTTGGGAATCCTAGCCAATACTGCTACAGTTGACAACAACCACACGATTAGCCTAATAACCACTACTTGTCAT
>JASCQY010000048.1:6775588-6778600 GCA_030264315.1 Sardinella tawilis
GACTTTACCCAAACATCTGGAGCTGGCCTGGGAATAGCTGACGGTGTGTGTGTGTGTGTGTGAGTGTGTGTGTGCGTGTGTTTGAGAGAGAAAGAGTGTGGTGTGTGTGTGTGTGTGTGTGTCAGCAGGGGGGAGGGAGGGGAGAGAGAGGGCTCTGGAAACATGAGGGGGCATTCAAAGGTAAGGGGGCCCCATGATAAGGGTGGGTTGAGGCAGAGGGCATGATATCAGACCCAGCCCAGGCTGGTCAGGACCACTGGCAGTGCAGGCGGCAGCTTGTTATTCTCCACCTATAAACAACAACATGGCAATAACCAAACACAAGGCCATGCTACGCACACACTTATTACTAAGTGCTAAATAACTAACAATGTACAGTTATAATGGGCTTAGTTTTTACAATGTCTGGTCCAGTGTGTTTGGAGATAGGATACAGGTTGGGGTTAATGTCATTAACGCATAGTAATACTTTCTTACTTGTTAAATAAATAGGATTAGTTATTAACTATGTAAGTACACAGTAATAAAGATATTACAAATTATCCAGAGACAAAAAAACAACTTGAAATCCAAATGTGATCCAATTTCCTTACATCCTTAAATCTTTCAGCGATGCTGTTGGTGATATGTTATGGAATTTTGGCTGCACAAAAGTATGAATTAGCCCGTGAGTGACAGTACTACCCCCCCCTCCCCCCACCCCCACCCCACCCCAATCCCTGCCTCTTCCTCCAGTAGAGAGTGTTTGCAGGGTGTCAGAAGGGGCCGCCGAATGCTAAAAAACGTTACGCCCGTCTCTCGTCTCTTTGTTAAATCGGATGAAATCCTCCAGTGAGAATCTCACACAAATGACAAATGCATCTGCCCTCCCCCTGCAACGAGATCCGACAAGGTCATGGCGGGGAGGAAACTCACCCAGACCAGTCCCATCATATAAATCTCGCCGTCTGACAAAAAAATGTGGAGCGATCCGCTTCAGAGTGGCCCATGACCAAACAGGCATTTATTCAAATGGCATGCCTCCACTTCAGTTTATTTTATTTGAATTCATCATTGGCCTTTTCATCTTTTGCCTCTCTCTCCCTCCTTCCCTCCCTCTTTCTCTATCTCTCTGGGTCGCTTTTTTTCTCCCCCAAGAACACAGAGTTTGTCTCGCGCTTTGTGGAATGCCGAAGAGGAAATGTTATATGTTTCTCAGGTCTCCAAATGACCTGACCAAGTATTTCATTTCGGGTCGGGTGTTTGTGTCATGGAAGAAGCCAGGCACCAAAGTTACCACAACATTCTCATCGCTTAAGTGTTAGAAATGCATAATAGTATGCAGTAACACCCACTCAGTTGCTATGTTTATTAACTGAAGCAAGAAGTGCATAAGTCGGTCAATGTGTTTTCCTCCGGGATTAGAAGACTCCTGCTTTTTTTTAATAGCTGTTAGATCTATTTTCGGCTCTCGTAAGGGATTATGGGAAGGCAGAGGATTCTGTATATGAAGGAGACTAGCGTTCTCCATGCTAGTTTGCTAGTTTGATCACCCCAAAGCAATGGGGATGAATCAGACCTTTAAAGAATGTGTCTTTTCACTCATAAGGAGAGTAACATCTAAGTAAGTTTACAGTGGATGTGTGTGTGTGTGTGTGTGTGTGTGTGCGTGTGTCTGTATGTGACACTGTGTGAGTGTGTGTTTACGTGTGTGTTTACGTGTGTGTGTGTGCGTGTCTGTGTGTGTGCATTTGTGTGTGTGTGTGTGTGTGTATGTGTGTCTGTGCATCTGTATGTGACACTGTGTGAGTGTGTGTTTACATGTGTGTTTACGTGTGTGTGTGTGTGTGTGTGTGTGTGTGTGTGTGTGCGTGTGTGGTGGGTGGGATTTCCAGCATTCTTGGTTCTTCTAGAACGTCCTTCGACACAGAAAAAGAGCGAGGAAGAAGCCGTAAAAGCAGTCAAGCAAGCAGGAACAGTGGCAGCCGGCAGGATCGCCCCCTAATGCATTTTAAATTCAGTCCAGAGAAACGAGGCGACCCTCCGCAGTCGCGGCATGAGGAAGGAAAACAAACCATTAGAGTTAATGGGGGAGCACTACAGTGCGAGAGCTGTATATTTGGGGGGCCTGTCAAGCCACAAGTCGTTTGATTCTGATTACGTCTATCGCACCGGTCGGACCGCTGCAATTATCCTCCAAAATAAACATGGATGGAGGTTCACGCAGAGTCACGGGCGACGTCAGAGAGGGCCTCGCTGGTTCGTTCGCCACAGGTGATAAATAACGCACACACACACCATTTATCTCACACCTAGTCATTCAAGAGGTTCCATCAGCAGGGGAGAGGATGGGGCGAGGGGGCAGCGAATTTATGAATCACGCCTCACCTCAAAGGAAGAAAGGAAATGTGAAGTCGGCATGTCTGTGTGTGAGTGTGTGTGTGTGTGTGTGTGTGTAACACTATAGGCAGACCAGGGCCTAGTTTCACTTTTGGCTCCAGCTCGTACTTAATAAAAACTAATCGAAAGACTTGAGACTTACAAAATTACGAAAGAATTACCTATTTATTTTTTTGGCCAGTGTGTGTGTGTGTATGTGTGTGTGTGTGTGTGTGTGTGTGTGTGTGTGTATGTGTGTGTGTGTCCACAGCACACAAACAAGTCAGGGTGGGGGTGATGAACGAGCCGGTCCAGGACTGGGTCATCCATCACCCTCGCTGTCCGCTTGGCAGCGGGGAACGTGACAGGAACGGTCAAATAACGTTTAGCACACGGGACCCGGTGTTGGGTTGAGGGTGTTGGGGTAGGGGAGGGAGATTACTACTGTCAGAGCGATAATGGATTAGCCCCTGGTCCGGCCACACTCCAACCAATCGGCAGTCAGCCACGATATTAGCATAGCTATCAGGAAGCAAGCCTCGCAGGCGGGGGTAGCAGAAGGGTGTGTGGGGTGGAGGTAGTGTGAGTGTGTGTGTGTGTGTGTGTGTGTGTGTGTGTATGTGTGTGTGTGTCCACAGCACACAAACAAGTCAG
>JASCQY010000048.1:6781799-6792645 GCA_030264315.1 Sardinella tawilis
GGGTGTGTGTGTGTGTGTGTGTGTGTGGGTGTGTGTGTGTGTGTGTGAGTGTTCTGTTCACACACACACACACACACACACACACGCTTGTAGGTTGTGCAGATACTGTATAACTGCATGTGCCAAGTGATGATGGATAGCAGCGTAAACACACTGCATCCCGGGAGCGCCTAACCACCGCCGCTCCAGTTCCCCATTCGTCCTGGCCTGCTCCAGTCAGCCCGTTTTCCAATGAGGAAAACACTTCTCATGCAGCCATGCAGTCAGTCCTGGGTTGCCACAGGATCTCATGGCGGCCAGGGCTTGGGACATGTCAGATCCTTATCTTTCCACTGGCCTCATATGGATTCTAGAAGCATGGAGACAAGAAACATGATTGTATAATTCAGGGATTTGAGTTTGATGTCTTTTCCATTTTTAAGACCTAGATTGCTTTCTTATTGCTATAAAAATCATTAAGTCTTTTATCATTGATTAAACAGTCATTCATGGTAATAATCATTTATTATTTTTGTTCCCCTTTTACTTCTGAAATTTGTATCCACACATGTGAATTAAATGCTCATTCACCTACTAATTTGAACAGTTTGTATTAACTGGCACCTGGTCAATTTCTGCATGTCACGAAAACAATGCGTGTCCTTTGTTTAGCGTGGTGTCTCTCTGGCCAACAGAAAAGGGTGTCTGGAGATGCTGCTCATGTTTGGGGATTGTGTTTGGCATGGATCAGCCACATGGAGAAACAAAGACAGGGGCCCGTCGTCATTAATCTTAGTCAGTGGGCAACGCTCGGGCAATCTGCATGACCGGGGTAGTGACAAATGCCACTATGTGACTGGGGTGTCCCATCTCCCCAGCTTCATCTTCCGTTAATGTCACATCCATCACGGCGAAGCCAACGCTGCCACGTCGGGGAAAATTAAACCAGCCACAGATAAGAGCTAATTGCAGAGACAACCTGCAAGTTGAAATAGTGACTTGATTGTACCAGTGTGTGTGTGTGTGTGTGGTTGTCTTCTTGCATTGTGTGTGTGTGTGTGTGTGTGTGTGTGTGTGTAATACGCAAACCTTTTAACAGGGCTGTGAATGACAGAGGATGAAAGAGTGGAAAAGGGCTACAAACATGAAAGATGTTCACTTGCACAGAAGTTTTGACTGATTAAAAAACACAGAATTGGAAATAAATAGTAGGCTATATAAGTTAAGTAGGCTATAAAAAACTGATAAAAAGGAAACAAGCAGCTAAATTTTGGATAAGACTGTTTAAATGAATAAGCCTTTATGGGGCTCCATTTGTCAATCCCAGCAGCAGGCAAACCATCATGGTGGCACAGTTTTATCACACATAGCTGCATAACCACAATTATGATCTGATTGAACAAGAAATAGTGAGATGATTTCAAAGAGGGTTTCCTATCTGATACATTTGCATTGTTTATATTGGAATCAGCACCCATTAATCAATTAAAATGTTCAATTTTGTGGTAGCCTAACATGTTGTTTATCATTAGAATTAATTTATTAGATGGTGAGACCTTCAAAATATTAGAAAATGTACTTAAAGAGTCCAAGCATCGACACCAAGATAATAAATGTGAAAATATATTTTAATTTAAAGAAACACTACTTGACACTTTCTTTTAACATGAAGGCCAAAAAATTCATTTGTGCATTTCACATTCCTTACGTTAGCTTCAAGTGTGCTGATAAAATGTAAGCTTCAGCTGGCGCCTTTGTCAAGTAGTTCATGTCCAGCTCCGAATTTCATGGCTCACCACTGACACCTAGTGGTTACATGACTGCAATACTGCACGTTACACTACAGGCACTCTTAAAGATTCGTTAGTGTTATTATTGGCTGTATCCCAATTAAGACTCTAGTAAAATATTGATAAGGCCTATATTTTTTAGTGAATCAGCCCTTTGAGGTCAACACCGAGCAAAACACATGGCGGACAATGGATAAGCCATGCCTAGGCATGATGATTAGCGTAGGTTAGGTTAGGCCCTAGTAAAATCAAGTGTCTTTGTTGTTGTTTTCTTTTTCCATAATAGACAGTCAAATTCTCCGGTAGACCCCTTAAATTGCTGTCTTTTTATCCTCATATGAAGACGAGGAGCATTACAAGATGGCTATTCCTGATGATTTTACCGAAATTAACACATTTTCCAAACTCACGAGAGGATGACTACAAAGGTAGATAGGCCAACGTTCAACTGTTTTGTTTGTTTGTCTGCTTGTTTGTCTCCATTCACCATGCAAGCACAGGGCATTTACAGCGCAGTTGGTTGCACAGGCTGCCCGGAACCAATGAACAAGGAAGACAGATTCCGACCGTTCTCGATTGGTGAACGGATTTACGTACTTCCTTGTTTATAAATGTTACACCTAGGCTGATGTGATGGAATAACCATGGGAATAAGATGAAAACTATGTTTTTCTTTCATATTTGATTGATACCTCAATGTCTAAAAGGTAGGCAAAGCAGTAACATTTCCGACAATGCAGTACGCTGTCTGCAGGAACATGACTAACATTAGTTGCAACTAATTTATCTGTTGACTCGGTACAAATGTAACACACATGATCGACTGATACATTTGCCGTCTTGCGGATTCTATCTGACGGCCTTCTTATTGCATGTTGTAAAACTTGTTGCTTATTACGTGCTTGTCTGATTTTTTAGGCTATAGGTCTCTCCTTTGCCTTATGATTGAGGTGTAGCTTACAGTGTATTTCTTGTCATTCCATAAGCAACCTTGAAATTTTGAAGCTATCTGTTCAGCTATTTTTTAATTGTTAGTAGCCTACAATAAACGCATAATTTCAGAGTTAAGAGTCATGCAATTGTTGTTGCCAAATTATTGTTGCTACTTATGGCTAGGCCTAACTTGCACCACTTAGAATACCTCAAATGCAGACATATTCTATTCCTACTGAAATAATGAAATAATATATTTAATTGTTACTACAGTATTGTATGTGCAAAAATACCAAATATTGTTATTAAAGCTTCCTGAATATTATACCTGAACATTTTGTACCTCTCCCCCCAGTGAAGGGCCATCTATGAAGCTTGAATTAAAGGTGCACCACCCAGAAAGGAAGAGGTTTTGTTCAGCAGAGCCATGGAACAACAGTTCCCATTTTGCCTGAGGCATTTTGCCTTTGTCTCCAGGCTTTAGTGGCACCTGGTCATGCACCAAGGGCAGAGGCCGTACTCCTGTGTGCTGTGCTCCAGAGATTTCTGCCAGCCTGCAGATCTGGAGAGGCACTTGGAGACCCATGTAAATCTTGACCCCACTGCAAGAGCTGAGGATGAGGTGGATTTATACCCACAGCCTACTGCTACACGGGATGTGGAAGTCCACAACAGCCACCTTATGGAATCCAGTCATGACGATTACCCAGGTTGTTTCAGTCTCAGTGGTCAACCAGAGAGGACTGACAGCATGAACACCACTGACTCCTGGAATAAAAATGGCTGGAATTGCTCTGAAAAAATTAAGGAAAAAGTTTACAGTGCTTCCCGGAACCCCAGCCAACAGCCCAGGCAAGGCACTGTCGCTAAGGGTAAACTTCACCAGTGTGCGATTTGTTCAAAACGTTTTGGTTCTCCGTATAAACTGAGGCGACACCAGCTCATCCACACAGGCGAGAGGCCATTTCAGTGCTCTCTCTGTGACAAAGCATTTACACAGCTGTCCCACCTGAAGCTTCATTCACAGTCCCACTGTAGGAAAGAGTCTGTGAACGCGCCTGGAGTTCTGTCAGATGATCACTCGAGAGGTCAGAAACAGAATCTTTCAGCTGAGGCATATTCCACACAGTTGCATGGTAAGACTGCTGTTTGTAGAACTACACACACAGATGCACCTGAAGTTGCACAGATTCCCCGCCTAACACGTGCAGATGGCTCACTTTCGACGGCTTTGCACCAAGATCATGCAAAGTCTGCTCAATGTGAAATTATACCAGCCAGTGAGCAACATCTTACGTTACAGTTGGAGGCCTCATATACATACAATGATGTACCCCCAACTGAATTGAGTGACTACAAAGGCAAAAAGTTGAAAGTGTCATCTCCCCCGAAAATGAGTCAAAGCACATTTGAAGTAGTCGCACAAGATAACTTGAGTGTTAATAATCTAATGTTACCATCTTATGACCAACCAATGGTCTCAAAAGTGTCACGTTCTAAGAAATCTGACCAAAGCATGTCAGAAATAGAGTCACCCAGTCATTTAGATGATGACCAAATAGGATCATCTTGTGCTTCAGAGTTGCCCAAACCTTGTGAATTGTTGGATGCCGGACAAAAAGAAAGGTCATCCCGAAAAGGAGCATATAAATGTCAGACTTGTTTCAAGAGTTTCTTGGTTCCATCCAAGCTGCACAGGCACATGTTGACTCACACTGGGCAAAGACCCTTTGCATGTCATATTTGTGCCAAATCCTTTAGGCAGCTGTGCCACTTAAAGCTTCACTTGCGCACCAGAGTTTGCCTTAAGCAACCCAACAAGACTGTCCAGAGCAAAGTGAGAAGCATCTCTCATAAATTCCAGAGAGAAAGTGGACCTTTGACCACTGTGTCCAAAATGTTTGTACCCAACTATGTGAATGGAGGCAAAACTGCTGCCCATAACCACTCGAGTTTGGGCACTCGTGCGCCGGCCTTATCAGTAGTCAACAGGGTCAGGAGAAAATCAACTGATTTAAATCAGCAGACGTCCCATCACACTGGGAGCCATGGCCAATATGAGTCAACAAATTCTAACCAGATGTCAGAGAAGAGTCGTTCAAATATACCTCAGGCTGTCAGTTTGAACACTTGCAGAATTGTCCATGAATGCCCCGTGTGCTTCAAGTGCTTTACTTCTCCTTCCAAGCTGAAGAGGCACTGCTTGATTCACACAGGCCAGAGACCCTTCCAGTGTTACATCTGTCATAGGGCTTTTAGGCAGCTTGCTCATTTGAAGGTCCACTACAGGGTTCATGAGCGATCCGGAAGAAAGACACCATGTTTGCAAAGGCAAGGGTTTAAAAATCATCACCACAATCGAGCGCCGACCCCTCGACAGAAAACCTTTACATGCAGCTTGTGTGGATGGAAATTTAAACATCAAACTCATCTAACTGTTCACCTTCACAACCACAAGAACTCAGTTGGAACAACTCCATCTACTGTCAGCACCCTGATGAAAGCTTCTGAATGCCAAAACCCAATATCTGCGGTAGTGTACAGAACCTATGAACCTTCTAAAGAACATGCTTCTGGTCAGAGCATGTGTACTGGAAAAACAAATCCAGATAATACTCTCTGCAGAACTCAGTGTCCTGCTGACTCCATTACCAACGATATCAGAGGCAACAGACAAAATCGCCACTCTTGCTCTGTATGTTTGAAAAGTTTTGATTGTCCAACAAGACTACAGAGACATTCCCTCTGCCATTCTGGACTGAGGCCTTTCAAGTGCTTAATGTGCTCCAAAGAGTTTACACACAGGACCCACTTGCAGGCACACAGGTGCCCAAGTAAGGAAAGAACATGGATCATGTTGCCCAGCAAAGACTCAAATATGACTTGTAATGAGGCCCATAATGGTCAAAGTCATTCTTCAAATCATTATTACCATTTAAATGGAAACAAAACAAATGTGGAACCCAATAATGTAATCCCGATGGAGGGATCGTCGAACAGAGATCAAGTGAACCTGGATAATTCCTTGAGAAGGTTCCCTGCAGTCATACCAGAACCCACATATGTGCAGCAGAAGACTACCCAAACACCTACTAAACAACAAAAGGGACACCTCTGTACAATCTGCCAGAGGCACTTCAGTGTCCCTTCCAAACTTGCCAGACATTTATTGATCCATATGGGTATAAAGCCATTTACATGTCAGGTTTGTGGCAAGTCGTTTAGACAGTCATGCCATCTACAGACTCACCTGAATGTTCACAGGAAGAGGAAGTTTTCAAGACTCTTGACTAGCAGAGAGAATGGTAATAGGCAAGGCAACGCCTTCAAACCAGGGCAGCAGTCTGCACATCAACACAATGTGCAAAATGCCCACTTTTCAAAAAAGCAGAACACAATTCAGAAAAGTACAGCTCAATTTGAGGAAAAAGTTAGTAGAAGTGATCTCATGCCTCCATCAAAGTCGAAGAAGAGTTTAACTAAAAATAGCAGTGATGCTGAATATGAGGAGGCAACTGTAGATCAGTGGCATGGAAGCGTAGCTTCACAGTCTGACAGTATTGCATCTGGCAGTGTAACAAATGAAGGACATGGTGGACTGTTTGTGGGTGGGGAAGTTAACAGTTGTACCCCTCAATTTGCAAACACGCACTCAATTGTACATGGACATCAGAATAACAATGCTAGTGCATATCCTGATAGTCAAATATTTATTAGGCCTCCCTGTAATGATACCACTGCACAGTATAAGTCTGCACCTCACAGACTTGAGCAGCCATCATCACCAGCAGCTGAAACGTTGAAATCCGTTAGGAAAAGAGCAAATCGCTGCTCAATTTGCCTCAAGAAGTTTGACTCCCCATCCAAACTGGCAAGGCACTTTCTCATCCACATGGGACTCAAGCCTTACAAATGCCAAGTTTGCTCAAAATCGTTCAGGCAGCTTTGCCATCTGCAGACACACAGGAAAGTTCACAACAAGAAGAACACTCAAAATACCGTCCCTGGTTGCACAAAAAGCCAGCCGACTAATGGAGATGTTGAGTCTGCAAGTAACAGTCGTGTCTTTGATCCAGCTTCTCTCCAAGGTAATCTAAGTCCGGGCTTACAGTTTACACATACGGAAGCCCCCCATAATATGGATAATTTTGAAAGTAATCAGCCGCTTGTCTCTTTTGTTGATGAATCAGGCCAATCAGAGATGAAGAGTACAGATTATGGTTTTGATAGTGTCAGTGATCATGAGCAGGAAGTCAGTCATTTCATGATGCAGCCATTGACACATCTCATGTCAACAGAAGACAAGCAACATTTCACTGATTCAAAGCAAAACTCAGCAAGGGTGTCACCAAGTCTACGGCCTCAATTGACTCACAGTCCCCAAGAGATCAAACAAGCTAGTATTTCTCCTGCTTGCCCTTCATTTTCAATCACAGATACCACACTGGAAAGCACTGGAAATGTTCAGAAAGCAGAAGAGTTTCATGGAGTCGATCAGTCAGACCACTTCATGGGTAAGTGGAAAAAGTCAGAAGATGATGAGCATGGTTTGGCTGAGGGCTCTCATATTCCAAGCACACGTGCCACCCAGGCACAATTGAAAGAAGAGGTTTTCGAGCTGCAGTTTGAATTGGAAGGGGTGGACAGCCGTCTGTCAAAGCCTCCTAACGACATGCTCATCTGTCCAGGCTGCAGTCAGTGTTTCACGTCAGAGTGGAAACTCCAGACCCACAAGTGTGCCTCAAGGGCGACAGAGGAGCTTCAAAGTTCAAAAGGTGGCTACCAATGTGCCATTTGCTTCAAGAGTTTTCAGGTGCCGTCTAAGCTAAAGAGACACTATGTTATCCATACAGGACACAGGCCTTTTCAGTGCTCAGTTTGTGCAAAGACGTTTACCCAGTCGTCTCATCTAAAGACTCATCTTAACACTCACAAGTAGGAGAGAGGGTCAGAGCGAGAGGTCATTAAAGCAATCAGAAATGTGCTCATTGTTTCGCCGTTAATAAAAAAAATAATAGATTAATTTTGATTCTGATAAAAAATATATTGTGGTTTCAGTATTTATAGAAAGTTTGATCATCCTCAAAATGCACTATTTTCTATTTTTTAACATTCTGCGGTACACAGTATGCAAGCATTAGAATTTTTTTGTTCCTGTTTCACACACGATCGTATGTTCTTGGAATCCTGATATAAGTTTTGGGTTGAATTTGTTTGTGTGCATATTTGAGTAAAATAAGCTCATTGTAATAAACATGGCCATTAAATAACACACTGCATCTTTTGTATCTACTGTATTTGGGGTAGGCCTAGATATAGGCTGGTCTTTATCTGACTCTCCAGCTTATACTTTTCATCGCTGTGCACATTTATAAAATTATTAGGCTTATAATTGTGGCATGGCAATCACAGTGACCCAAGTCCTTCTTGGTTGTAGAACTTTTTCACATAATCATTCGCATCTTACAATTTTTTGGCGTCATGGATATGACTGTTTTGCATGGAATTTCCCCAATCTACTTTTTATAGGATAGTGTCTACAGTATAATCTGCATGTTAAGCCATGTAGTGACCGTCACTTCCACTAGGTGGAGACCTCTTACAAGCTCAACTTAGCAGTTCCCTTACAGCAACAGCTGTAGGAGCTCATGCATTGGTGGACCCATTTATTTAATTATCTCAGTATTTCTATTATAAAATTAATGGGTAACATATATGATCTAATGGTTCAACAGAATGTCAGAAATTAAAACTACGGTCATATAGTCCAATGGAACAAAGACTATTACAGTACCTATGCTTCACATATGGTATCTCTGCAAAGGATTGTGTTCTTGGTGTGAAAATGGTAAATGTGTAAATATAAAATTCTAAACATCGGATAAGAGTTTGTCTTTGAGTGCAGAAGTCTATTTAGCTGCTCTGTAATGCTGTTAATAAGCTGACTGTCAATCGCCTATTGTTTCAGCAGTACAACAGATCCTCTTATGCAAAGCCAATCCTCTGAGATCTGTGTGTGGATATTACAGTTATTTATGTAGCATCCTGTTCCAATAGTGCAGTATAGCTGTCAATCTTTTGTCATTTTATATGGCAATTAGAGGTATGATATATTTTTTTATTTATTTATGACAAATAAATGTTGCTCACCAACATCCTATAATGACTACATAAGGAAAGATGCTGGAAATAATGTTTCTAATTATAATGTTTTTTTTATGTAATGTAATTTTTATGTAATGTAATTTTTATAACCATCCTCAAAATGTTTTAAATTTATTACTGCAGCAATAAAACAATTATGCATTTTAGAGATAATCAAGCTGAATGGGCAGATCCATACAGATCCACCTAAACTCACTGCCTGATCCACTTAATTAATAATGCAGATAGATCATGAAAATAGTGAAGTGTTGCATTAGGATAAATGAAAAAAATACACTTCAAGTCTATTGCTGACCTAGAAAATATGGACAATTAAGGCTAAATGCGTTGCTGAGGACAATTAAGGCTAAATGCGTTGCTGATAGACACTGCACAACTGAATCTCCATAGAAAGTAAACATCTCATAACACTCCTGCCAATGAGCATCCTTATCGTGTGAAGCACATGCAAGGCCAGGCAACGAAAGGAAGGTTTATTTATACTGCGCAATTTATACCAATTGGTGAATCAAGTGTGGAAAGAGGGGAGGGCAATCCGTCTCTTCTGTCTGGGCATAAATCCTCTCCATCCCAGGCTGTGGGTTTTGGCTCAGTGCTGAAGGTTTCCTTGTGTCCACTATCGCCCTCGCTGCCGGCTGCCATCATGCCACGGGACCTGGGGAAAGACTGAGCCGAGGATTAATTTTGGTTATTGTGGCAATCTAAATTAAAATCTCCCTAAATGAAATGTTTTTCGTCTTTAGTCAAGGCCACTAGAAATCGCAATCACTGTAATGGGACAGTTTAAATGTGTGTGTATGCTGTGGGAGTGAGTAAGTGTGTGTGTGTGTGTGTGTGTGTGTGTATTTGTCCCCATCTGTGTGTGTGATGTGTGCATGCGTATGCAAGCGAGAGACTAGAGAGAGAGAGAAAGTGTGTGTGTGTGTGTGTGTGTGTGCGTGCAGTACAGTGCACCTGGGGCCCATGTTTCTGCTAGTCTCAAATTGCATTTCACTCATGATCAAATGGCATCTTGTCCTCTGTGCTTCTGACAGATTGAGCACAAACGAGTCGCACAAAATTTCACCACAGTACAATAGCCTATGTAAACAATGCGGCTGGTGATGGTGAGGTGAGGTGCACTGCATAACCCACTCTCTGCAAATTGTGTTTTTGCACGTTGGTAGGCTACTGCTCTTGTGTGCATCAGCAAGCACAGAGGCAGCAGGCCCTGTCTGTACCATTTAACTTGTGTGACTGACATAAACACGCCATCAGAGATCATTTCATGTTCAACCCTCCCTAGCGCCGTGTTTCTCCCATGGCTGACAAAATCACCAGATTGTTTTACTGGTGTTACCAGCTGGAAATATCAACTAGGCCCACAATTCTGCCAATTCTGTGCTATTCACAAGAGACTAAATGACGATTAAATATCAAATTAGTGGAATTGATGTGATAACAATGGAATGCTGAGCAGTGACTGATGCCAGTGATGATGTAATGCATCAGTGCCATCTAACTATGTTCTAAATAAGCTCTCATTCACCTTGACACCATGACAGTCAGTGTCTGAAGACGTACCAGTGTTGCACATGCCATTCTCAGAATGGGCTATTGCTCTTGTCATGGGGTAAATGGCATAAAAGCCTGTGTCTTGTACTAGCAGACCACCTTAGCATCAAACATCGAGTCATTATGATCACTGACAATGAGAGCACAATGCTGTTCCCTATTTAGAGGTCATGTATCGTGAATGTGTACTGTAGAGCATGGCATCTACTACTAACTGTGCACAACATGATCACTGAGCTGGAAGAGACTGCAGAGAGAGAGAGAGAGAGAGAGCACACTCAGCTTTCTCTTTTGTTTTTAGTTTTATTACAGCTGGAACCAAATTGTCATAGTGGCAGTGTGTATGACAGATAGATAGATAGATAGATAGATAGATAGATAGATAGACAGACAGACAGACAGACAGACAGACAGACAGACAGACA
>JASCQY010000048.1:6841556-6857407 GCA_030264315.1 Sardinella tawilis
GGGTGCTTCAAATTTGAACCACGCACTTTTTTATATTTGAGAACCAGGTTTTGTATTATGCTTGGCCAGACTATGAATGGAGCCAAAAGCTTTTGGTGGAGAACATAGGATGGCGTCGCCAGGCTACTAACCTCCCCCTCCCACGGCTGGGTTGCCAGAAGAACAAACACACAGAAGACTGAATGGGTCCCATTCCTTTTATTGCACAGTTAACAGGAGGGTTAACAGCTGTAGTAGAGCACAAATACATGTGACAAGCCACACCAAACACACTCCACTGGGGCCAAATCTAGAATGAATCCAGACGGAGACAGAGAAGGTCAAAAGGTTCACTGTGCACGGCTCAACTCTCACCAGCATGTCTAATTAACCATCGAAAACAGCCTCTGGCTTATTAGCCGTAATTGGTCGCTTCCACTGTCAATCAAACCACATCGGTGAACATAATTGGTGTGCATTACAATATAGTGGGCTTCACTTTTCAGAGTGACAAGGAACACAATTGGTACCTGTGAAGAATGGACATAAAATAGACTGTACAGCAAAAAAAAAGAAAGAAAAAAAAGAGAAAAAAGCAACAACAGGGATTTAGACATTTGTTCAGTGCATCGTTTGGAGCAGAGAGCATATGCAGGCTTCTCTTTAACCCTAGGAGAGGATAAGCCACCAGAAACAGCTGGGTGCTCTCTGTCAAACAAATCACTGCATGCACACACACACGCGCACACACACACACACACACACATTTGCACAAGAGACAAACATACAATATACAGTATGTAGCGCTAGTAGGTGAAACACAGAAGTGACAAGAACTGCACACACGTTTCGACTTCATCTCACAATTTCTATACACTTATGCACAACTCACCACCTGGGTAACACTCACTTCCTGTCATGTGCAGTATACTATGACCATAGTATACTGTGCATAGTATACTGTCATGTACTCATACTATGAGCATAAACCACCACCAGCCATAGGCTAAGCTACTAGGCTATCTCTCACTCCTCTGAAATGGGACCAACAACTAAAAGCCAAATGTAGTAATCACATCATAGACAATTCACATCATATGAACACATATCCAAAATACATGTACGTTTGGGAGGCAAAATGCAAAAGGCGTTGTCAAAGCATGACTGTGTGTGATTACAGTATAATCCAACGACACAATGAGTGTGCATATGACTCACTGCTGACATTTAAGCTCCTTAAAAAAGGCTTACATGCATAGAATAAAACATTTAACTCCTTCGAAAAATGCATTAGCCAGCCCTTATGTTAGAACAAGCTCAAAAAAAGCTTGGCAAAAAAGCTATAAATTACTGAGGCCAACGTTCTCATACACATGACAGCTGTGAGAGAGACTTGCCTGTTTGGCTACATTATGTTCATGTTGCCAGACCTACACTGGCAGACATTAATCTTGGTCGGGTCAGATAGAAGACATGGATGATGTAAAACGGGTTCAACTGGGGTCACTAACATGTGATACTACGCCCAAGTGCAATTAAATCGCCCAAATGCAACAGTTTACTTCAAAACTCACAGAAGTTCAACCCTCATACGTGCATCTTCACCCTACAAGTCAAACAAACCCAAGAAGAACCACATAATAACAGCCCAACAACCACACAAAACTAAGGTGACGTGTTCCAGAACCGGTTTCAGATGATCAATTTATAGCACAAAGAACCATGTCCTGGATGAGAAAATACTTCTAATCAGATCAATACAGTTCTCTCTCTCAACAATATACCGTCAATTCAGTGTATGTTTAGATCACTCAAGCATGCATCAACCCAAAGCAAAACAAAAGATTTAATTTAGACCCAGATAGATACAAATATTGATTGGCTTCTCTAACTGGAGGAATTTGCTTTTGCAAGATCATTAAAAAGTCCTCATGGCTTCAGCCAATACAGACCCACTAGGTCAACATCGCTTGGGAGACTGGGAGCGCATTGTGGCTCACTGGCGCCACCTAGTGTCAGCCGGGCCATGCTGTGGTCACACAGTGAATCATGTGCTCCTCCTCCTCCAGCACTGACCAGCTGAGTAGAAGTCATGCTTTTAGCTGGGGGGGAGATGGTGGCTCTCTGTCATCTGTGCTGCCTAGCGGGGACAGTTCTCTCCGCTGATGCACAGATTCAAGTGACACAAAGAGGAGCAGTCCATGCATGCATGGCCCGTTGACCACCACGCTCCACAGATAGATAGATAGATAATACATAAAATAAAAACATAAAATAAAAACAGAGTAGAGCCACTCACATGAGCCACACTAGTGCTGTTATGAATGTGAACTATATACACGGATGATGGCCAGTATGTGCAATTGGCATTCACCAATACTCCCCCCGTCAGCAGCTGTACTTCAGAGCCAACTGGAAATGGAGGAGAGGGGAGTAGAGTGCATTTTTAACATATTATCAAATTTCAAAACCACTTTGGTTTCCGAACAAAAGATGAGTTGTAAGATACTATTAATAATAAATGACCACTGGAATATGACGAATGATAATAGGAAGAGATTTTAGAGCTGAAGAGCCTCACCAATTACATAAATACAGGCAGTGAGGAGTCAAGTAGACATTATGGGAAAATAATGTCCTCGCCAAAAAGCTTGACAGAGCAGAGGGCAACAATTTATTTCAGGTTGAAAGCCTTAGCTTGGCAGTTAAATGGACAAACTACCAGATAATTATAGTACGCATTAGAATTCCAATTGACTACATAATGTCATCCAGTTGGAGAGGTCTGTGTTGAGCCGTAAAAGTGCTTTTAAATGAACTGGGAGGAGGAACAATATATTCCCATCACATGTTGTGAATGGCCTTCTCAATGTGGACATGACGAGAAAGCCAAATGATGCTCAATTCTGACAGCGAATGTACATAGGCTCTGAACTAGAGAAACCAATAGAAATTATTTTGATATACCATTGGATATACAATAGATACAAAATTAGGCTTGGATAATTGTTAAGTTAATGACTTGACAAAGAGTAATCAGTAATCAACACTTATGCTATGATTGTTGGTATTTTAATACCTAGCCTAAGGGTACAAACTTTTTTTTCCCCTCAATATCTTTGATCTTATTTTCCCCAAAGCCTGGGATTAGTGTGTACTTCAGTGTCAGGAAAGAGGAAAGAGGAAAGAGAGACCAATTCAGTGCAAGTGAAAAGAGACGTTCCCGTTATTATGAAGAGAAGCCCTTTGGTGAGAAACCAGCGAGCCGCAAGCCAGATGTTTGTGTATGAATGGGCTGCTGCTGTAGAAAGGGGGCCAGGGTGGGCCCCTAAACCGTGCGTGTCCTAACCTTGTGTGCCGTGTCTGAGAAGAGCCTGGCACTGTCCCTCATGTGGGCCGTCTTGTCCTCGGCGCGCCACAAGCGGTCGCCCCGCTCACCCAGGGCCTGGCTGGCCCTGCGGACGGCTTTTTTCATGCTGCCGCGAGCCGGGCGGGCCGGGGACGGTGTCCTGGATTTGACCCCAACTATGAGGGGTAAACAAACAAGAAGACAATCCAATTAAAAATAAAGACCTCACATGATTATTTAGCATCTGCGTAAACGACATCAACTGGATATTATGTGTCCATAAGTACACGATTCAATTTGTGAAGTGACACACTAATTACACTCACAATTTGCAGTGTAACTATTCTGCATTATTAATTCCGTCCCCTGTAAAGTATCAGTCAATTTTAACATCCCCCATGAACATTTGAATAAATAGAAACTCTGTTTCATAAGCCATTCTCTCCTCTCATCTTGTCCTCTTTCATGTACAGTATTGTCACCTATGTTGTAGTTCTCCCTGGAGACGTTTGCAGTGTCAAGATACATCACTCTACTACAGTAAAAATCTTTTAGCGGGGACTTTCACTTTCAGAGAGGAGTCTTGTATCGTTACTTTACAACAGATTAATATGATACCATTTATTCTCCCCAAGGACTTGCTGCATTGATTTTTCTTTCACCGTTGTGCTGTTTTATCCTTCCTTAGAGTGCAACCCAACAAACAGTGTTTGGATTTAAAAATAAATAAGTAAATAAATAATAATAATTAAAAAAAGTGTCAGACTACTTAAAATGATGCCACTCTGTGAAGCAAGCCAGGCAGTGTCGTTTTTATGGTGTCAGGGCTGCCTTGATGCTGTTGTTCACCTGGCACAGGGCTTAAGATATGCAGCAACTGGCAACAGGCAGTGCAGGCACATGTATGCATTAAGAAGATAATACTTTCACAAGTCTGTAATCCACCTTGGACGCACGAGTCTCAATGTGTGGAAACGACTACAGTAATTGCAGGAGTGTTGCTATTCTGAAAAGAGGTCGCAGAAATTCAAGAGGAGAAAAAGAGGGGACCGTACGATGGCAGCACAAACCCACATGGGATCCCTCTTGTCAGCGATGTAATAAATATAGCCCAATAATAAATGGCACTGTCAACATGCACACACCGAGATGTGCTAAATGATGAGAATCAGCCACTGCTTTACCCCCCACCCCCCCTTTTACTCTACCAATCTTTTTAGTCCCTCTTCCCCTCCCTCCCCCTTTCTCTCACTTCCTCTATCCACTCCCTTTCTGTCCAGACTCTCCATCCCCGATTCTCCCTTCTCCCTCCACGGCCCAGCTACAGCCTGGCACCTCTCTGGGCGCATTACACCACCCTGGTCAGTCAGCTCTCTTTGTTGAGCGTGGTGCCACAGCACGCGGCGCGGCGCGGCTCCTGCTCGCGCCCCTCAAGGCCGGCCTTTGTACCCATCCGACCCCCCCCTCTCCTGCCTCCTGACGCCAGAACAAAGTGTCCCCTGTGATTTCGCCGCCTCGCACCAAAAAAAAAAGGACCCTATTCTCCACAACCGGCGTCACCAACACCACAGAGATCCATCAGCGTCCGAGAATAACAAATGGCAGCCCCCCCAAAAAACGACCAGAGCTCGATCAAATGGACTGAGCTTTTCCTCAATTCACTTGGCTTTCAGGGAGAAAATAATGGTTTCTACCTGGGAATCCATGACGGACTACCCAAAGGGGTGCGATAGTCTATGATTGCTGGAAAATACCCGAAAGCACATAAGCTGAGAGATTTGTACCTGCTCTTCCTTGACCAGCAGGACGACGACGTGGAGGGGGTAGCATTGTGCTTTTCATTCGGTTCAGGAAGATCTTGCAGCGGTAGATAACCATGTTCATTGAGCAAGCATCTTTAGGTGAAAAAAATAATCGTTTTCATAAGGGAACAAAATCCTTTTTCTTCAGAAATAAATAATTCATGAAATCAATTTTCAGAATAAATGCATTTTTTTCCCAAAGAGAAGATTAAGGAGCAATAAGAGTAAGAGCCTTGGGTTTTAACAGTTACACAAACTAAACTCATGCCCTTACCCTCCATCAGTTTGGACTGGCAGTTAATGAAGCTTGTCCGTGGGGCTGCCGCTCCCTTGCGGGCCTCTGGTGCACCAGGTTTCTGTGGGTCCCTGACCTCCCCTGGGTTGGCTTGGGCCTCCTTGCACAGCCAGTAGTTTTGACAGGCATGGTAGAGGACCTGGATGAACATGCACTTCTCTGCATCAGAACCGGCCACCCACTGGTCAAACGAACGCTCAAAGACCAGGTCAAACTCGGGGGAATCCTGGAAAAAAAGAATGTTGGGAGTAGGCCAAAGATAGCCAGGCTTCACTAATGTCTCGTTATTGACAACAAAGAACCCTTCTAATAATCTGTTGACTCAACTTGACCACACTTTTACTCATCCATATTCAACACATTTATCAAAACTATCAAACAGTAGGCAACAAAGATGACATTTTCCATTTTCCTACAATTAGCTATTAGCAGCTTGTTAGGAAAAACAATTGGGTTTCATCAACACTATTATATATACCTAACCATGATATTAGAGTCCAGACAAATAGCTGTGTTAACTTCAGAGAACATGTTTGGCTCACTTTGTTTGGATTGATGCCATTGACCTGACGGAGCTGATCTATGTTCCACTGGGACCTCTTGGAGAACCGGGGGGAACCCTCAAACTGCTTCACCTTTGTGATGAAAAGCTGAGCTGGGAGCTTGTTGGTTGCTGTGCATGTGGAATATGAAGGTCAGAGAGGTGGCCATTAGCCCTCAGCTAATTAGCGATGTACGCTTGGAAGGAAGGGAGCGCTCCTGAATCAAGATTACGCAGCCCATGTATATCGACTGTCTTTTACTAGGTTGCAGAAAATTATTCAGAGAGAGAGGGAAAAAAACACATTTTCTGGCAGTTCAGCATATTAAATGAAACAGGTTCTTTATAAACCAAGAGGTATTTCATGACTGGAACCAGTGTTTTTATTTCTTCATTTTATCTAGACTACTAAAATCTGAGCGCTGAACACTGAATTTAACAAGTGTAGCCTGGATGTTACCTGACAAGCACATAAAAGTTGCGTATTTCCCCTTGCGAGCGGCAGATAGAAATGGGAGTCTTCTCTTATTTCTCCTTTTCACCTCAATGGCAACCAACAACTTCTGATCAATGGGGACAAAGATCTCTCTGTTGATGGTGGACTGGATACTCATCCTTGAACTGGAATGAATGCAACGTTAACATTATACTGTACATTTTCAGAATCTGACAAGACAGGTGGTGTGACAACAGGCCTATCCGAAATCTCCCCTATCTTATCAATGTTACTTATTCATTTAACGTAGGCCAACATGCAAACAAATGCTACTGGCTGCTTTGTCAACAGACTTCACAAAAAAACTGTTCTCTTTGGGGGAAAAAACCCCCACTATAAATCCATTATTCATTCACTCACTGTATAAACTGATAGAGGCTTGAGCAATGAAATTTTATATATTTTTAAGCACATGCGCCTACCATCTAATGTTGAAGTGTATAATTTGGCGATGTTTACATCAAAATGCATAAAAACAACAAATTCAAGCTCTCAGCTTGAAAATAGCTAACGTTATTTCATTGCAGTTTTGCCCAGATAGCATTCTTGAGGAGAACAAAAATAACAGTCATCTCTGCTGAAGTCAAAACGACAATAATAACTTTTTAAACAAGAGACACAACTGACTCGAACTTACCTGTTTGGTGTTGACTCTTCTCCACACAAAGTAACGTTAATGTTACTGATAGATGTTAGCCTAACGTTACCCCTTAAACCTCTGGAATCCCGATAAGTGTATTAAGTTGGTTTGAAGACGATCAAGCCATTTTCACAATTAAGGCAGAGAGGTTAGACTGTAAGTTAACCAAAAACGCTGAACGCACCCGCTTCCACCAAAGAGTTTGTTAGTTGTATGATACCCCATTCACCACCTCAAGCCTCTTGTGGTCACGTGGGCTGAGCCCTGCTCTTGCCCTAATTTAACCCTAAATATTGGCCAGAAAGGTCATTGGAGTTACCAGCAATTTCCTGACATTTTAACATAAACGCCATTACTTTGCGTTATTACTCAATCATCTCCACCTTTGACAATTCCTATTTTGACAACTGACTGTTGCTAAACTGCTTGAGTCTGCCTGTCTGACAAAAATTTGGCACCTGATGTGGAGATCAGTGAAAGACGGACATGTACACCATATTTCATAAAAGTGGACTGTCATACCACAGCATTTATTTGGTGATGGAACAGAACACGTGGAATACATAAAAACGGTAAACAGGACACGTTTTGATATGAAAGGGAAATGTCAACATAAGGACAAAAGTTTCCTTGTTTGCTATGCAGGCAGCAAGGCAGTGCCGGGGGAGCCCGCGACCCAGCTCCTCTCCGCCTCGTGTGCTCCATTGTCAAGCATCGAGAGATTTACATTTTCAAAATGGAGAATCGTTTTATGTCGTTGGCACATTCAAAGGTAAGTCATTGTCAAGGTGAGGTAAGGACAAGGTAAGTGCTTTTTACTGTTTTTTGAAGGCATAAAGATGTCACTAAACTTAAAAAAAGAGACAAACAAAAGTGTAATGATGCTGCATTCTTGATACACCATTACATGAAACCTAATGTTTTCTATTAGGCATGTGTAGGCCTACAAATGGAAACGTGATGAGTGGTTGTGGTGATAGTTACATAATCAGTATAATCAATAATTTTTACTTTCTCACAAATATAGAATTCTTAATTGTTCAGCTGTTACAGATGACACCTTGGGTAAACTTAAATTTTCTAAATGTGATGTCAAAAGAGCCTATTGAAAGTGAAAAACTCCTGCATGTATGGTATGATGTTGCCATGGCACAAGACAGGATGTCTTGTGCTCAAAGCACACCCCGCCTTACATGACCGTGCATCATAACTTGCATTCTCTCTGCATTCAAATTGCATCATGCCCATGTGATGAAATGCAAAATCTACATAATGTTTTTCATGTTTTTTTTTTTTTTTTAAGGAAGAATCTTGGGTCAGTCCCAAACCAGAAGACCAACAAATCTATAGTCTTTAAGGTCTTCGGGTGGATATGTATGTATGTATGTATTAGCCATTTTGCATTGTGTGTAATCAGCCATGATCAATCTCAATCTCTCAGTAAAATAAGCCAATCTGGCAAACTACTGGAATCTGATATTCCAA
Organism: Sardinella tawilis; assembly: GCA_030264315.1. Taxonomy (NCBI): domain Eukaryota; kingdom Metazoa; phylum Chordata; class Actinopteri; order Clupeiformes; family Clupeidae; genus Sardinella; species Sardinella tawilis. Next base: position 6,850,144 of record JASCQY010000048.1, read on the forward strand.
ACGGTAAACAATTATGACAGTGACAACCTTCCCACCACTACCTTCAACTCATCATCGCTACCACTGTAAACAAAAACAGAGGTGACAGGCCAACAAACAGTGGCCTTATCAGATGACCACAAAAATTGACATTAGTTTTTGTAGTGCAAGAACCTTTTTTTTGAGGGGGGGGGGGGTGGTACTTTGGGTAGTGTCTAGATGGTACCTGTCCAAATGTCCACACACCTGATCCGCACTGGAGTGTTTAGGCTCAGAATGTAAGAACAAGTGGCTTGGGTCTGTTCTATTTCTAAATCAGGTCACCAGAAGAGTGTGCTTGATGTCTACTTTCACTGCATTGCTAAGACCACTAGACACTTGAGACACACAGTGCAACAAATGAATTGCACCATCAAAGCATGTAAATACCTAAACACACTCCCAAAGTGTAGACACTGGAGGCAGGCCTTCATGTTACAGTTACAAAAATGTAGCACTGTTCATTTAACAAAGCTCGGCTATGCAGGTTCAGTACCTACCAAATATAACGGAAAGCTTGTTGAATAGTCATACAGGTATTAAAAAAAAAAATGTTTTCGAATCGTTTTCAGTGCACCTGGAGTCAAGGGTGTAGGTACATGGAACATGTCTTGGCTCCAGGCTACAAAAGACAAACAACTGAAGCAGGACATTTGCATTGCCGGATTGCTGCCTGGAATAATTACCACCATCCACTGTAATGGATGGAACTGGCCACACCCGATGGGACACCACAGACATTCAAAAAAGAGAGCGAGAAAAAAAAAAAATCCCATCTTGTGTGTACTGTGTGTACATTCTGCTTCCGTTGCATTTCCAGTGTAGCCTAGACCCTTGGTCTACGCTAGTTTGTTTTTCTCCACTGATTAAGCCAACTGCCAACAGGTGTGGTTTCGTCTTCCTCTCCGGGTTGACGGGCTGTCATGTGACTCCCACGTTTCTTCTTTCTTGCAGTAACAGAGGCACCACAGGGGGGCACAAGGTTGGCTTGGGACTTTGGACTTGTTAAGAGACGGGCAAGAACACAGCTGCTTTAACAAGAGAAACCGTGATGTGGAGAGATGGCACAGGATGTACAGCACAAGAGCATGATGGTCACCACTGAAATGAAACAAGTCTCTTTGTCAGTCATGGCTGAGACAAGACCGCTTGTCGAGGGCAACGGGTTCGGTGTTGGGATGGTAACAGTCTTCACACGAACCAATCAGGATTTATGGCACAATGTGGAGTCTGGGACAGGGGGAGAAGCTCTGGAGAAGTTTTTTTCTTCTTCTCTGTGTATGTGTATGTGTGTGTGTGTGTGTGTGTGTATGTGTGTGTGTGTTTAGGTGAACTCCACAAAATGAGGAGGAAAGGCTCTTGGATGCACAGTGAGCAGGGTCTGTGTGGCCCGTCAGTGGGCACAATGTGTCAGAGGTGCACAGGTCGTCCCGGGTTCAGCAGGATTGGGTGAAGGGGGGCAAGTGGGGGGATGTTGCTGGTAAAGGAGAAGAGGGATAAGAGGATGAGGAGAAGGAGGAGGAGGAGGAGAAGTTTGTGGCGGGAGTGGGGGGTTAAGACTCGGCATTGGCGTCGTCCGCAGGCTCCTCCATCTCGTTCAGCCCATACATGAAAGTCAGAAGAAAGAGAGCCACGTCCAGGGAACACCAGTAGGCCGTGTGGGACGTGACTGCGGACCAGTACCGACTCTCCACCAGACCCTCCCGTAGCTCAAAGTCAATACGATGCTCCAGCTCCACTGCAAAAACAGGGGCAGTGCATATGGATAAGCTTTAGAATTCACACTGTACACAAACAATACCTACATATTATATACAGTAATATAATATAATATGTCCGTATGTCCCCTTTAAATCAGTTTGAATATTATATATATAGATAGATTTGGGCTGGGTCCTTTGGTTCGCCCATATTTTAGTGGCGATTTCTAAAATCACAATTATCATATGAAGGAGGGCATATGACAGTTCTTTTGCCATGTACAACCTTTCCTAATTCATCAAAGCCAAGGCAAAAAATGTTTCCCTTTTATTCTCCTTTAAATTAAGTGGTAATTAAAAAAAAAACATTGTCTTTCCTCTTTGATAGGCTATGCAAGCTACTGTATTAGACACAGTTAGTTAGTCACATATAGATAATGGGACCCCATCCTTCACGCTTGAAATGGCACTGAAATTTGTGACAGGTTTCCTAAATTCGGAACGCATTTTGTCATGCGAGTATCTGTCATGTCCTACTTGTCAATGCATTTGTGCCCATGCCACCTTGAACACAGCCGACCGACCAGGAAATGGTCCTTGCACCAAACTGCTACTTGAGAGAGGTTGCTAAGAGACCAGCACTAAACAGGCTTACATGTACTGTAGTCCAAGATGGCGGAGGCCGACTGGGACATGGAGGGCTCCTCTTTTATGGGAACCGCCTCTTTCCTCTCCTCCTTTCTCTCCTCTATCTTCTCCTCTTCTTCAGTTGTTCCTCCTTCTTCTCCGGAGGCGGGGTTGTCGGGCTCGTTTAGGCCGCCCTCACAGTCCGAAGGCTCCTCCTCCACCCCGCCCACTTGGCCGCTGGATCGCGAGAACCGGGAGAAGAGAATCTCCCCCAGTCCTTTCCCAATGCTGGCCGCCCCTGATGAGGAAAGAGAACCGGTTCATTAACACACACACACACACACACACACACACACACACACACACACACGCACGTTCACATGCACATAACAGGGTTCCCACTCTAAGTCAGATTTAAAAATTCCATGACTTTTCCATGACTTTCCCTGACCAAAAAGCTGAATTTCACACACACACAGCAAGAAAGACACAAACACACACTTGGAGAAATTACTGTATAAGAAACACGCAAGTACATTATTCTCTCTCACACATTCAAAACACATAGTACACACACACACACACACAAATTCCTTCCAATACACATACTGTATACAAACACAAATATGACTCTTATAGCCTACAGGACTATCCGTGTGACAAAGCCAGAGTGGCCCCTATTGATCTGTGTAGTCTGACTGTGCTGAGTGGTGTCTGGCTCTGTGCTTTCGTATCCATTACATGCCAGTCTTTCGTCCTCTTTCACACTTTCTCCTTTTCTTCTTTGTGGGAACCCATCTTCTCATTCCCTTGTCATACACACTGATCCACTATCACTGTTTTATTAATTTTTCTTTGCTTCCTCATCCTCTTTCTCTCTCTCTCTCTATCTATCTATCTCTGTCTATCTCTCTCTCTCTCTATCTGTCTCTGTCTATCTCTATCTATCTCTATCTATCTATCCATCTATCTATGAGTCTACTGGATCTATCTGTGTCAGTCTGTGGCTCACCCATGATGCTGGCCTTGCCCAGGCTGGTGATGGACTCTCCATAGTGCCTGCGGGGCTGTGGAGGCGAGGTGCAGGGGCTGGGGATGCTCTCCGTGTCGGATACCGAGGCGCTCTCTTTCAGAGGGTTCAGCAGGCTCGGACGGATCTGGTCATACGGCGTGGGGCTTGTCGTGTTGTACCTGACAGGAAAAAGTATACAGTAAAGTAACATGACATAATATACAGTAACATAACATGACATAATATAACAACATAACAACATAATCTTTAAGGAATTGGCTCTCCCATGGGTACTATATTGCAGTATGGTACGGACAGTACCGCAACTCAGGTTGGCCATAAAGGCAGAACTCTTTGTTGCTATTTGTTGTCTATGCACTTTACAGACACTCCCTGCAAAGGATGTTGTGGAGAGTCCACAGTCCCACGGCTGTTAGTGAATGAAGCATTTCCTGCGATGCCTCACAGTGCAGTGCACCATAGACTTATAGAATATAGTATTAATATAGCAATATAGTATACTTATAGATTATAGTATTCTATAAGTCTATGCAGTGCACCAGCACCAACTGCATTCTGATCACGTGGAACACATAGTGTCACGCAGATGGAACACGTGGGGTGGAACATGGAATCGCAAGTCAAGAAAACAGGGACAGAGGGCAGTTTAAAAAAAAAAAAAAAAAAGTGCCGTGTTAATTCTGAGAGACAGTATCTACTCCACTGGTTAAGGAAAGAGGAGGGGGCAAAGGGGGAAGTAAAAAAAATAAATTAGTGGGTTTATAAAGTGTATGTCTTCCAACTAGGGCATAAAGTCCCTAAAGGGCTCTTTGCTGTTTTCTGCTGCAAAGCACATCTGCTGCTTCTTGAGTCTGTTCCAGGATATTGCACAGGAACAGTACCTCTGAACTTACTGTACATGTGATTCTACTGCATGAGGAGGAGAAAATCTTCCTGAGCCCAAGCTTTGCCAACTAATGATCAAGGACTCCATCTCACCCCAGCTGAGATGAGCCAGAATACATCTGCATAGTAATGTTTAAACTTTAAAGCCATAGTTTGGAGAGAGTTCCAGTCCTAGGCCTCTTGTCTGGGCTCATCAAGTGCTGTTGACACGGAGTGGAATGAGAGAATTTGGTGCAGCATTGAATGAATGGGAAACAAAACTAGAGCTTATAGCCCCATTCATTTAGTGTTAGTTATCGGTTACATATTCGATCTACGCTGTATCAAATTCTCTCATTGGTCTAAGTTGGAAGTAGTCCAGACAATCCCAGGCTTGGACAGTTACAATGTACAGTACTTTAAATATATTATGTTTGGATGGGCAGACACAGACACAATACTGCTGTTACTTTCAGTATTGTATAATTCATAAATTACCTCAACATGCTCATTTCACCTCAAAATAACCCCGCAGCACCTGCAGGCAAATCGAGCCTTTTCTGAGGTGACAACAGCTCCACTCACTCACTCACCAGTGTATTTGAACAGGGGAAATATTACTGTAATGCTTCAAGATGAGGGGCTCCAACCTGTATGCCTGGAGACAAACAAAAAAGCAATTACCTTTTGATGTGTGCTGCTCATAAAATATTCATGAGCAAGCTCATTATGTTGGCTATTCTCTGAGGCTCACCACCGGGTCAGTAGGGTGAAAGATATTGAAAAGGCGCTGGCAGATTGACTTAGGTAGTATATGGTCCTGGCTTCCATCAGTCCCTGGTCTGATGCCTCGCAAGGCCAGAAACACCGCCAAAGGTGACCCCATACAGAAGAAGTTCTCCACCTGAAAGGCAATCAGAAACCCATCAAATACGTAAACAGTGTGCAGTACATTAAATGAATACAAAATCATTTTTCTCACAATTCTGATTTCATACAGAAAATGTAGATTATAGTAAAAGGGAATTGACTTATACAAATGTAGCAGTAGAAACATGTACTGTGTATACATGTAGAACCATGTACAGTATATAGTGGTAATATAACAGACAAGAAATGACCATGCCACAGCTGACAATCACATCTTGGGCAATCAAAATTGCCCTTAAATCTCTGTAAAATTCAAGGGCCAAGGCTGGATCAAGATAGCCTGGCTAACACCAGCCTAAATCTCAGGTGAGATTTAGTCTGGGGACCACCTATACATTTTCTCGTATGGGATTTCAGGTTTCATTTGTCCAAAAGTTTGCGCATCGTCTTGCCATCTCTCCACGTTGTGTGATTGGTTCCCAATCACAAGATCTAGGATCAAGATCTTTCTTCATGTACAATACCATCCCATCCACCTGCAATTGTCCAGCATATTTATGTACTGCTGTGAGAGCTACTTTCAAAACTGAGCCTACCTTAAATTTGAGGGCTGGAATGGCCACTAAAGATGAAGTCTGCAGACCTTGAAACTGATCCTCCAAATCCCTCAATCTGCAAATTATCAATCATGCAAATGATCAGTGATTTTCCAATAAAACCATTGATTTTTATACACTCCATGTATAAAACTGATAGAAATGCTATTGCTGCTTTGCCCATCGATGCATAAGAGCTTTATTGCTCTCAATGTTGCAGAGCTTTCAAAGACAACATATGGAACGAGCTACAGATCTGATTTATCCACATAATCTCAGATTAGGACAGCAATATGGCATTAAAAATGCCACATGACAGCCATGAAACAAAAATAACAAACAGTGAATATGAAGTGAGTGAACAAACATTAACAGCACACACTTTGTTTCAAATACACACACACTAGACAGCAACTGACAGCTGACAATGTGCAGCCAGACACTATCTTGGTAAAAAAAAAAAATACTGACCTTTGGCTGGTAACCAAAGATAAACTTTTGTCTTGCACCCTCCTGATAGGAAATTCCTCAGACATAATGAATGTGCAACCCACAGATAGTGAGGAATGCTCTCCAGAACAGAAGAGGGCCTCTATCTGCCCCACAATTGGCTACTGTCAAACTAGACCTTTGATTTGGGAACAAAAGTCCTGTGTGCTTTGTTACTGTCGGCCTGATGTTTCAGACAATGCAAAATGGCTGATGAACCACCCCAAAAAAGAAGCTTTCTCCTTGGGAGGTGCTGTGCTGTACTCTACCTGAGCCGGGTGAGACGCAGTTGCTCCAGCAGCCGGCGCTCCTCGAAGCCCGGCCTGCCCGTCTCCAGCTCCTCGGGGTCGGGCGCGTCCATGTGGTGGAAGCGCACCGGGTCCCAGCCCGTCATGATGTCGAAGGTGATGACGCAGCCCAGGGAGTGGGACACTATGGACACCTTCCCGTTCTCCTCGAACTGAGGGTTCCGCTTGCAGAAGAGCGTGTAGAGTCTGTTCAGCTCCTTGGTTAGACCCCTCGTGATCTAAGGACAAAACAACTAGTATGCAACAACCTGCTTTTTTCACAGCAGGTCTTGGATAGAAAAAGGATCACTTTTGTGCACTGTACACTGGTGTGATATGAGTGTGTTTGTCTCTGTGTTTTTGTGTGTGTGTGTGTATGTGTGCATCAACATGTTGTGTGTTTGGACACCAACCTGTAGTGTGTGTGTTTATGTATGTGTGCACCATCCTTTAGTGTGTACTGTATGTGTTAAGTCAAACCTCATTTTAAGCGGTCATTTAGGGTCAAGAAATCAAAGTTGCATAATATAGGAATTATAGTGAATAGTTGCTTAGCAGTTGGGGACGGGACTGTTTGGGTAGCAATCTGACCTATGACGTCGCACTCTCACTGGAGCCTGGAAGCAACAGGTGAGCCAATTAAGTGGTGGACCGGCAGAGAAGTCTGGGAAGCCGCCACGAGAGCTTGTATAACATTCTTGCTGCTTCGGCGTTTCATTGAGTATTGTGCACTTTGGATAACATTTGCGAAGACTGGAGAGGCAACCGGTAAGAGCAGAA
>JASCQY010000048.1:6860007-6872444 GCA_030264315.1 Sardinella tawilis
CATTGGCCCACCCCGCCCCGCCCGACCCTACCATACACGACAAGCCCATATGGAAAAGCCCTGCTGAAAACATGATGTTATTCCTTATCTGTCTCAGTAGAAATATGTCGGGGCTGTGTAAGTCTGAATAAGTTCAATGTAATCCCAGCCAACATTTTTTACGTGGGCCCACGCTGCACTGGCATGACCATGGGCAACTTTACCATCCTTGCTATCCACCGTTGTGGTCACCACTTCGGTCTCGAAGGTGTCCCGCATCTGTTGGCCCCTGAAGCGGGCAAGATGCTCCAGCTCGATAAGGTCGCTGTCCTCCTCCTCCAGGGGTAGCCAGGTGCCATCGATGAACCACTGCCCCCGCATCACCGGTATGCGGTCTTGCTCTGGGAACAATATCACAAAACCAACTTGGCTACAAGAAGACACAGCTAACTGTAGACATATCTGTATGATGTGAATACATGAACTGCAATTCAGGATGCAGTGTGTAAAACTTAAGTGTTTGTTTATGCAGAACATAATTTAGCTGATGCATTGCATATTATTGGTTGGCGTTGCAATATCTGCATTAAATGAAGCCTAGTGTGTCCATATGTCAGCAACAACTGAGCGCGGACTCCTCGCCAAAGGACAAATGCAGATCAGAGGCCTCGAGGGCCATACTTACGATTCCAGTAGACTGGGTAACATTCTTTCTCTTTAATGTCAACTTCATAGAGACCCCCTCTGACACACACGGCGTCCACATCCACATCCACGTCTATGGTGTCCAGATCCACCGTCGAACAAACACTGTCCCCTCTGTCCCTGACGGGCTGTCTGTCCGCATCGGAGGATCGTCTCTCAGTCTCACCCCCCGCCGGCTCAGACCCCCCAGTCGACCCACTTACATCCTCCGATTCAGACGGTCCCCGGCGTCTGACCTTGTCCGGATTAAGTTCGCAGAATTTTCGATAAGCGACCTCGATTTTGAGAGAATCGTGTCCGACGAAGGGTTTCCAGGTCCTTTTGTCTTCCTTGTAGAACCACCGCAGTTCCTCCGGTCCAAGCTCCGTGACAACCTCCCCGCGGTGTCTGGAACTGTTGGAGCGATTACGCTTTTTCGTGGTGAGGTTGCCGTCACTTTCGCTGTAATTTGGGTCGCCTGAGATTTCCAAATAAGCTGTTCCTGGATCAGAACTAAGTCGTGCATGATAGTCGGTGTATGCTTCCTCTAGGCCTAAAATCATACCGTCCTGGGATAGCCCACGTCGATTTAGTAGCGGCAAATGTCTATCCATACCCGGCTGCACCGAGTCCATTCCACCATGTATAGCATCGCCCATCGGCTGTTCATAGCAAGACACAAACACATCACTTGCCATATCCCACTCACTGCCGCTCACACTGTTATCTGCGCTTTCAGGTGGAGTATTAAATGACTGCTTTTCCCTAAAATTGCTCATTATTTACAAATCAGTGAGCCAAGAGATTTTCAAGTCTTATTTGCCCAACAAAAGTAACGGTTTAACGTTACTAACCTCTCCCTCCACCTTGCCAACCGCAGTCACCACCATCTGTCCGAAAAATTCTATCCAGTTTATGGACTGTACATCGGACCTCAGGCGGTCTTTTTCTACCTCACTTCTGTCGCATTCTTGCATTTAATAAACTTAATCGAAGCCAGCCTACCTGTTCACCTATAGACTAAAATAAATTCTGCTTCTATAGCCTAGTGCTTGCGAATCTGGCTTGGTTGACATCAGTGCAGTGGTTGCTCCTCCCCAATGCGTGCCACTGAGCGCATGTACCTCTCGGCTACCGTACTTGAAAAGCGGAAGTGTGAAGAATGGTGCGGATGTGATTGTATTTGGCAGCTAGGCAAACTATTTGGTCGAAGTGTTATTTATTTATTTTCTATTGTTTTGACATGTAAATATAGACTTGAAATGGCTGCAGTGTTTTTAGTTATGCTATATGAATACTCTCCGCCGTTCTATATCACCGTGATAACGCTGTGTTTCATCGTTACCGCAGCGATGGTGTTGGGCTGGTAGGTGAACTGTCAACAACAATAACAACTGTCAAAGGGATCTGCAATGATCAAAAACTTGATGCAAATATAACGTTGATGTAACGTCATGGACATTGTGGATGGCACATGAAAAACCTCTGTTCCGGTTAAATAAGCTAACGTTATTACAGTTGAATACATGCCTGTAATATCATCTCCACTGAGCTTCCTATCTTTAGCTATCCTGTCAGGAGAGGAGGGAGAGATGATGATGTCATTAATCTGTTTACATTACAACTGCGCAATCACGTGCCCACTAACACAGACTTGTCTATGAAACACACTTGAAGTCCTGTATAATTATGTCAAGTCAAATTTCCATTGTCAAATAGTCTAGGTTCTCTTCGTCAATAAAACAACTTAGGCCAGACATCAAAATGTCTATGAATTCAGCTAGTCCTTTTCTCGTCTTTGACAGGTTCGGGTTTGATGTTCCTGTCATCCTGCGAAGCTCTGACGAGGCAGATTCGCTTTCAACTGCCCCGGAAAAAAGAATGGTCCAGGTGACAAATCCCTTTGCGCTGGAGTTGGGGAGTACGACAGCGTCAGTTACTGGTAAGTTTCACTGGTACAAATTCCTTCTATTGTTCCTCCTATAGTTCTGTTACAACGGGGTTATTTATTTATTTCTTTACTGGGTGATTTAGTGCATGCATTGCTAGCAGTATACGCAAAGGTCATAGGCCAACTGTTCTATAATCTTTGATATACTCATTGCCAGAGAACTTTTAGCATGAGGCATGGCCTGCAAGACTGACATGTGTCTTCCTGTGTGGGCTTGATTAGAGGGTATTACACTGCGCCCTGGCTGCTTGGAGGAAGGTGTCCTGACCTGTTTCTGGGGCTGCAATATCCAGGCACTGCAGCTGGCAATGCAGAGCCACCAGCGAGGACCCCGGCTCACCACACCGCACCTGTTCCAGGAGGCCCTCCACTTCCAGTACCAGTACTGCCAGAGCTTCATGTATCCTCCCCTCCAGCAGTCAACAGTCTAGAGCACCTACATAGTGTTTGTTTGTTTGTTTAGGCCATGGATACCTAAGAGGAAATGGAAATCACAAAATTGATCCACAAGAAAATTACAAAATTGATCACGAGGAAAAATGCTCACATGCTGGCCAGTGAGTAAGTCGTGTTCGATGCATAAATGCATTAACTTCTCCCCTTGAGCGAAGACAACGGCAGTCTTTCAGGATGTGATTGCTTTTCATCATAGTCTAGCAGGAAAAGAACAAAGTGTTCTACAAATGTTAAGTAAGTTATCTGTGAGTGCATGTGAAATATTCTCCCAATGTCCTTAGAGGAGCTTAGTATCCTTAACTCCAAGTTTTAGCCTCGACAAAGACAATAAAGAGGAGCAGTTTAGCCAGATTCCTGCAGACCTGGGCGTCACAGACTTTGGGCCAATGCCAAGGGAGCGCTACCCTCTGGTAGCTGTAATGACCCTGGCAGAACCTGAAGCAAGAGAATCATACAACATTGTAAGTATCGTAGGTCTGCTAGAATAAATGTAGTTCACTTACTGTACTTCCGAATGATTATAAACAATATGGTTCAGAGAATTATGTTGAGACTGCAAGATAAATGAATGTTTCTCCTGCTCAGTATAGCATTTTGGTGGTGAGGCCTTCTTGGTGATCTTCATTTTACCATCTTAGCTGAGCAAGAAATACCGTACTTTTCCTTAGAATTTGGTATGAAAAGAGTAATCTGTATTTATTATGTAAATGCTTAATAACAGGAGACAAGTGTGATCATTTACTGCTCCTTAGCCATTTAATTACATAGTCATACCTGCATCATGACACCAGCATGACCTTGTTGATTTGACCTCCTCAGGTTGCAAATGTTGCCGTTTTTCACGTTCCTGATGAGAAGTACAGTCTCTCAGCGCGAGTCCTGTTTCAGCATCTCCTCACGGCGCAAGGGAACATGTTCGAGCTGAAGGTACGCTATCACTAGGTATATATATTTACCTTCCATAAGGGTAGCTGTGGCCTGGGTTAGGGTTAGGGCCTGCACCTGGTAACCAAAGGCTAGCCCGTTCAGTCCCCAACCAGTAGAAAGACTGTGTGGGGGAAGTGATCAAACATCACTGTCCCGCGCCTACATCCACCCCCCTAGATGCTGAAGCAGGCTGCTGCCCACTGCTCTGGGATAGAGTGTGTGTGTGTGTGTGTGTCATTCACTGTGTGCTGTCTGTATCACTAATTCACAGATGGGATAAATGCAGAGACTGAATTTCCCTCACAAGATTAAGAGTATATATTCTATTTAAACTTGACTCATTTTTATAAAAGGATCTTTGGTTCAGAAAGTCCTCAGCCTGACTTTAAATAATGCTCAGCGACTCCTTTAGGGCAGTGGCTGTCCTTAGAGAAAAGCAGCAGTAATTATGGAAAGTTAAATGTGCCGGGGCCATGTTTAAAAAGGAGCTAGCGACAGTAGGTTGACATGTTTTAGAGCCTAAACATTAGGCCTTTACTTCCTCACAGCCTCTCTTCATGTCATCTGAGAGCGAGGGGTCAGCCAGGGCGACAGACCCCCCCACTGGTGGAGATGCGTCCGAGACGCAGGCCAGGGGCCCTGGAGAGGAAGGGATGGAGGAGGAGGAGGTGGAGGAGAAACCGGATTCGGAGGACGAGTGGTCAGAGGTTCAAGGGAAGGATTGCGTGGTGTGCCAGAACGCGCCGCTGAACCGCGTGCTGCTGCCTTGCCGTCACGCGTGCGTTTGCGACAGCTGCGTGTCCCGACTACAGCACTGCCCGATGTGCCGTGCTTTCGTCATGGAATCCTTCGCCTTGTGCCATACGCCCCCCGCTACCGCTGTGGAGGAGGAGGAGTCGGAGCCCGAGCCCAAGGAAGAAGAGATCAAAGATGTTGGAGGAAATGAAGATCATGAAGAATGAAGTAGTGTGACTTGTGTTACTGATGCCATGTCCCCATAGTCCCTATGGGATACTGAAGAATTGTAGCTTTTTCCCCCTCCCCCAGCGAGGCTATGCATCAGTCATGGAGTTCTTTGACAGCAGAATTGATTGTATTTCATTCCTTCAGATTTTTATTCAGGTGTTTATTTTTAGCTTTGTTATGCATGTTTACTGTTTGCCATGGATAGTATTCAGAGGTTTTAGAAGAAGTATCACAGGACTAAGACTCTTTTTATTTGTGATAAGACGGGCAACTCAATTTTTGTAGCTTTTTTTTAAATAATTTAATGTAATGTTTCTGTAAGTGTGTGTCCAATGTCTTTATTTGTCTAAAAGCTGTGAATTACAAGAAAGTGTAATCAATCATTACGAAAATACTAAAACGCTAACATCTAACGAGATGTTTCAGATGTGTGATGGTAATAAAGTTATCCCAGATGCAGAACCTGTTCAGTATCACAAACTTTTAATGACATGGTATGATGCAAGCCAGGCACACTGCTTTTCATATGTTCAAAGGGAGGAGGTTTTTCATTTTTTTTTTTGCTTTAGTGAATATAATAGATCTCTAAATACTTGCCGCATGGATAAAATAATAATAAATGTGAATATCAATCCATTAGCATTGATCTGCTACTGCATGAGGTCACTTGATGGTTACTGCAGAAACGGCGTCTCTACAGCTTTCTAAACTGGGGTTGCAGACGATGGCTACCATTTAACAATCTGAAGGAAGCTGAAACAAAATGCCAAAAATTTGAGTAACAAAAAGAGAGGAGAAAAAAAAATCAATCCATAAAAGACAAAATACACTGGATCAATAGATCTCTGATGATGACATAACGCAGTTATATGATACAGTACAACTCCAGCAACTCCACCAAGGGTTTCTCAAGGTGTCTGGACAAAAATGGGGTTTTCTATACAGGCTTGTAGTCCAGCTTGGACTCCAGTTTCTTGGAGTCGGCCACCTTACGCACTGCCTTCATGAAGTCCTCCTGAGTGACGTACTCGTGGTCTGCACGGATAGCAAACATACCTGCACAGAACAACACAGTCATCACAAACTGGGACTTGTTTTTCTGCACTACACAAGCAGGTTTACAACCACTAATTACAAATCCAGTTGGACAGTCTAGTGGTGTAACACAGGGGCAGATCTCTTATTTGCCAGAGACTCATCATTTTGTGAACAATGTGCAATTATGGTGGCACAAAACCACCACTATGCACAGTCAGTTCTCACCTGCTTCTGTGCAGACATTTCTCAAGTCAGCGCCATTGAATCCATCCGAGAGCTTCACAATGGCTTCATAATCTGAAAACAGATAGAGCAATGAGCCACAGTGCTTGCCAAGTTACAGGTCTGCTCAGAAAGCCCACACTTGTTAAAACAGACTTGTTTAGGACAGTCTACATACTGACCTATATCTCCATGCTTGGTGATGGGACCAGAGTGGATCTTCAGGATGTCCAAACGAGCCTGTTCATTGGGAAGTTCAATGTCTGTTGAGGGGATAATGACCACTGTTAGGTTACACAGGTCAAGTAGCATCAGTCATAAGCAGTGCTCATCCGGGAATACACGCTTTTATGTCCAGCTGATGTCCTCCTTTCTAAGGAAATGAAAAATGAACTCTCTCCTACTCAAGGTAGCAGCTCTGAATAGCAATTGCATTCATCACTACAGCGAAAAGGAAACAATACCCTACTGTTCAAAAGTTTAGAGTCACTTGGAGACACCCTTGGTTTCCATGGAAACACTCATAAAAATAGTGTAAATAGGAAACATAGCAAATGAACTGCAGATGCATAAGTAATAATTATTATCTTTGACATGAGTGTTCTTTCATTTTAAAAGCCACGTTTTACAGCAATTACAGCCTACAGTTCTCTACAGCTATTAATCTGATGGGATTTCACACCACGTCTTCAGGAGAATCACCCACAAGGCAGAGTTTAAAAGAATTCATTCATTACAGATAAAATCATTATTTCTAACTCATCAAATATGTCATGCTTCCTATTTACACTCATTTCATGCATCAGGTGAGTTTCTGTGGAAAACAAGGAAATTTACAAGTGTTCCCAAACTTTTGTCTACCATGTGGGGAACAAAATGTAATATTTTAAACTCTTTTCAAGTTACAGAGCTTTATGACAAATTAAATAACAAGAAGTGAGTTCTCTCCAAAGTAACATATAAGCAAAGGTTTAAAATAAACAAAACAAAACAGTATAAAAGGTTAAAAGTATACGTACGAATCTTCCTGTCCAGCCTTCCAGGGCGCAGCAGGGCTGGGTCCAGGGTGTCAGGCCTGTTGGTGGCCATGATCATCTTGACCCTGTGCAGGGTGTCAAAACCATCCATCTGATTCAGCAGCTGGGCAGCAAGAAAAAAAAAAAAGATACAGATGTTACTCATTTGTATCATTACTGTGCTTCTTCCCACCAATTTGACAAGTCAGTTCCCAATAGCTATGATAATGCAGCCAAAAATGACTGTGCAGCCATCTCTTCAGGGGCCATTTGAAAACGCATTCAAGAGATGATGAGCGCATTTGAATACAGAGCTATGCTCACCTCCATCAGCGTCCTCTGAATTTCTCTGTCCGCAGACGTCCCTTCAGAGAAGCGACGACCCCCTGTGGAGGACAAAGGGAAGTGTCAGGAGAGGAGATGCAGGCAGATGATGAGGTTGTCTGGTTCTATTTTTTGTTATGGCGCTGTTTACTGCACTGTCTACACAGCCACAAAGACTGCAGGCTCTATAATCAGGGAAATAAAGGTAGATCAAACTCTATTCCACCTCTCAGTTTCAAAAGAAAGCAGCTCAGGTCGTGGGGTTGAGGAAAACTGGACGTCTCTTGGTCCCTCTTTTGTAATTCATTTGTAGTCTAAAGTATATGGTATGGTAGTGTATGGTCATCACTAGGCACAGAACGTAATACCTACCAATGGCATCGATCTCATCCATGAAGATGATGCAAGGCTGGTGGTCCCGAGCATAGTTGAACATCTCCCTGATGAGACGGGCACTCTCCCCAATGTACTTATCCACAATGGAACTGGACACAACCTGTTTAAGGAGAGCCTATTAGGTACCTGCATTGAAAAAACACACACACACACCTTGTCCACAACAACTATTGTATAGAGAAAGAAACCTTACCTTGAGGAAATTGCAATCAAGCTGGCTGGCCACAGCTCTGGCCAAGAGAGTCTTTCCAGTACCTGAGAGAGCAGACCGAGGTTACACATGAGGACACTGCAGCCCTAATAACCCCCGTGTAAATAGTGAACTACTGAGCCATAACCATAATCATAATATGGATCTCTGACATCTCTGCACAAAAAGCTAAATATTTAATATAATATTTCATGCATTTTATCAATGATAAATCCTGACATGTACTCATGAGCTTGACAGAAGTGAGACCTCATGACTGAATGATGACCTATCAGCTGATCTGTACAGAACACCTGACTGTGTTTGGGAAAAGGCCCTGCAAACACCCCGACAGTAAAATCTTTACCTGGTGGTCCATAGAGCAGACAGCCTTTGGGAGGGATGATGCCCACCCTCTGGAAAAGCTCAGGATTGGTCAGAGGCAACTCAATCACCTGGGAAAACAAGCCACCATCCAATCAGACTCATTTCTGGGTCACTGAGGGAATGTTAGGTTTACATAATCTTTGTGTATTTCTCAATTAACACATGCCAGTGTACCTCTCTAAGTTCTCTGATCTGCTCAGAGAGTCCGCCAATCTCTGAGTACGACACACTGCCAGGGTCTTCATGAGACATGTTATACACAAGAGGATCCACCTCACGGGGAAGGTACCTGTGGATCAGGATAACAATGAAACAGTCAAACAGGTGCCGTGGATAAGATCACCTTCTGTGAAGACACTGATTCATGCACGCATGGAGCACCTCACTCTTTGTAGTCTCAGCAAAGTGCATTCAAAATTTTGCTCTGTGTCCTGGGCCGGACCACCCTACCCCACCTCACCACTATCTAGCATTTACTCCGATTCCCAGTACATCCCCATACCCAAAGAAAAAAAACACACACACAAAAAAACAACAACAACCTAATAGTAAACAAATCTCTTCACAGTCTGACCCTTCCTGATCTATCCAATCGCCCGACTCCCTATACTGTGTCTTGCAACTTGTACTATTCAGATCACCCCTGCAGGCTTTGCTCTTTCAGTGACTGGTCTTCAGCTGACCTTGAACTCTAGAATGCACTGTGACTAGCACAACATGAATGTCAACATCATCAATCAACTTCACTCTTACCAATGCTGAAAGTTACAAGAAAGTTATAGAATTAACAAAACATTTAGCAATACTCACTTTACCTTTAATTTAATTCTTGGGACCACAAAAGATTGACAGATCACTTTCAAAGGCCTTACCTCATGATGGTCAAAGTAGTCATGTCCAGGGCCACTCTAGTGCCAGGTTTCAGCTTGGATTTATCCAGCTACATAACACAGAGAGATGCATAAGACGTCTTAAAGGCATCAAATGAAGCAATTTAAGGATGAGTGGGCTAGTTGCTGTAAGTGCATACCTGTCTGCGGCAGCCCACCACATAACGAGGTCCATTGGTTGCCTTGACAATGACTGAAAACAAAAGATTTATGAGAATGTACAGTGCTGCTCACAAGTACATTACAAACAGAAGAATTTTGTGTGAGAAGGTGGAAGCAAGCCACAGATCAAACTTACATTTCTCTTCAGTTAGCTGCTTGAGAACCTCACCAACAATCTGTGAGAGAAAATCAAGTTTAGACATTTGTGCACATGCAACCTTTATTCAGTTGTACACACTGACATTTTATAAACATCTTTTATCATCTGCCATTATTTGCCTGCAAACTTAATCAGTGTGAGAATTATTTCTTACCTGGCCAACACTCTGCAAGGCCTTTAGGTCATTTTCAGATTTTTCATACTGTTTTGTCAGTTCCTTCAGCTGTTCTCTCACTGAAAACAATGTGGAAAAACACAGAGTGGTAAGTTGGAAATTTCTGACAAAACACAAGCCTAGTATAATCTTTGGAAAGATCTTAGTTTTCTCGATTTAGATAACTCAAAACTTCACATGTTCTGTTTAACTCCTAATACCATAATAAAGGTATGGAAATGTACATCTAAACTAACTTGTGTAACTTGTCAAATAAACCAAAATATTAACGTCAATCTTCCTTCGTCATTCCTCGTCCGAGAGGCCTAATTCAAGTAAACTTTCAAGTAAGAAATGCTAACGCAACATCCAAGTTCACATCAAGTTCACCTCGAGTTAACGTTAACACAAGCATCTTTATTTTTACGTTAATCATCTTCACGTTGATTTCCCAACAATCATAGCCTCTTGTCAACAACCGAATTCAACCGACAGCTAATGTAAGTTAGGTGAGATCCCCAAACAGGTTAACCGTTAACCAACTTCATTTGAAGAATAGCCTAATTGTTAACATTAGCTACAGTTAACCAAGTTGATCCAGGTCAGGTCTAAACCAGACCGAGATAATCGTAAGAATATAAGTCAAGTTTGATTTGATTGTTATACATGTTGTCATTTTCTTAATCCAAATAGCCAAATGCCAGACTGTTAGCAGGCTATCGTTAGCTTGCTAACTTTCCATCTCGATAACATAACCAGAGCATGACAAAGCGTCTTGCGTTTTAGCCAGTTAGCTAGCTCTCCGGTAGTCGTTTTCTCAGTTAGAACGACAAATTCTTTATTTAGGGCAAACATTTATTACATCCTATAGTTCCCATGTGATATTCAAACTTACATTCTTTTAAACGTCCGTCAATTTCCTTGTGTTCCAACAATTTTTTTCTGTAGTCTTGCAAGCCCTTCTCTCTGGTGTCAGCCATGTTTCTCCACTGAATGAACCACAGAGTACCGGAGCAGGAGTTTGACGCTACATTGCAGATAGCAGACTCATAGCAATATCGCCCTCGTGAGGTGTGGCGGATACCTACAAAAGGGTGTCTTTATCGCGTAATTTCACAATTTATTATTAGACAATAATTTATTAGCATGACCAGTTGTTAGATTTGATGAATTTTGGTAGATATGATGAGAAATGTGCAGTGAACCAACAACGTTTCTATACCTTTCACACTAAAGCTACCACAGCATTTAAACTTGTCCTATCCTGTTTTTATTCACAGTTTCCATTCCAATATGAAGAAACATTTCAGCAGAGACGTAAAAACAAATAATTATACTGTCGAATATGTCGTTTGGCTCTCTGGTGATCGGATACCGGTTTTCATGTTACCCACAATGCATTGCCAACGGGCGTGACATGCAACAATCAACCGATGTGGTGGCTGGTTGCGCCTTCTCGTGTGTAGCGGTCGCTCGCATGGTGCTTCTACAGTTTACTTCAGACAGAGAGAGACTGCTTCGGCAAATTGTGGATACTTCTGAGGGGGGTCTAAATACCAAGCGATTGTCTCTATGCTCCTGCTACAGTTTTCATCAAATCATCTAATTTGCACAAGGTAACTACCGTCATGAGTTTGATATGTTCTGTAGATGGGGCGCTAGCATCCAACTGTCCGGTTGTCGGCATTGCTAGCCGTTTTTGGAGCTGAACGTAAACTAAAAATTGCTCTCCAGTGTAGGTAGTTCATTCAGTGCACTCGCCATGATAATCACCGACTTGCCTCGTTACCTAGTCAGATTACTTCTTTGCTTAAAATTTACATTTTGTCCAAGTCCATTGCTGCTGTAGCCAACTAGCATGATGTCGGAGGGTGTTTTGCTGATTAGCGTTGGCCCCCTAATCAGCTGCCGAATGCAAGTGTTTGCTGCATATGATTTACTAGGTAACCCTAATGTGAAGTAATTTAGCCATCTTGCTAGCTAGGCGGTTACCTACTCGGATTATGTTGTTATGTCATCGTCTATTTATGGTGACATACCTATTTGTATTGTCTTTGTAACATTATTCCGTTGTGTGTGTGCTCTTGGTTACAAAGGAGCTAGCTGCTAATATGAACTTAAAAGTTGTAACCTTAGGTCTCCATATAACCGTTCATTTTTCATTATAGGCTCGGCGTCTATCTATGACAATTGCTAGTGTATTCAACCTGGATAACAGCTAGGCTACTAAAAAGAATGTCTTGCAGGGTAACGATGCAAATGAACAACGATATAGCAGCACGGTCGTACAAACCTTAGTAGGAAACGCGTTGTTAAATAAAGCAATTCAGATGTAGAAGGATTAGCGAAGGATTATTGTTCTGCAAGGGACAGTTGTGCTTACAGGCCACAGTAACGATAGACTATCTTAAATCGTGTAAATATTGTCACAGCCAAACCTCATCCTCCACCACCAAAACGTGACATAGAGCATGTTTGGTGGGGTTATTACGTGTCTAAGCACCATGTTTTCAAAACCTCAAATCTGATGTTATT
>JASCQY010000048.1:6904926-6918258 GCA_030264315.1 Sardinella tawilis
TGTGTGTGTGTGTGTGTGTGTGTGTGTGTGTGTGTGTGTGTGTGTGTGTGTGTGTGTGTGTGTGTGTGTGTGGGAGGCCATGAGAGAACAGAGGAGAGAAGGTGCTTTACAGGGGAAGTGGGGAAGTCTGGCTGTGTGTGTGTGTGTGTGTGTGTGTGTGTATATGTCTGTCTGTCTGGCTGTTAGTGTCTGTGTGCTTGAGCATGAGTTAGAATGTGTGTGTGTGTGTGTGTTTCAGAAAGAAAGAGTGTGAGTTTGTGTGGGTGGCGCTACCTCACGCTCGCACCATTTCATCAAAGGTCAGCAACCACTCTGAATCAACAGGGTGATCCTGCCGTGGTGATCCTGGCACCTCCCCCTCCCAAAAGACACACACACACACACACACACACACACACACACACATACTCTCACTAACCACACAACAACGCACACACACTCGCACGCACACATACTCACACTGACCACACAAACATGTAAACCACACACACAAACACTTGTCCACCTCTCTGGTGATCTATATACGGCTCATGTCCAAGCTGGTCAGTCCCGGGGTCACAGGCTCAGCGGTGTCCAAACTGTGGGCAGCCTCAGACCCCTCCATCCTCCTCCTGGCAGGCGGGCATCACCTGCTGCCCCCGCACCTCTGCTCTGTCCCAACAAAGAAAAGAAGAAGAACAACAACAAATAACAACAAAAAAATGTGTTGAGTGTTTAGCTCCTGCGAAGGGAAGCCTGCGGAGAGCGTGATGAGCCGAGCCAGTTTGAAGTCTCCAGGCGTGGCGAAAGGAAGAAAAAGAAAATGAAAACGGCCTCCCAGGGGTTAGCAGTTAGCGGTAGCTCAGCGGTAGCTTCAGCCTCACGTGGCCCCATTCTATACGCCGGTCTAGGGGCCCCCCAGACCCACGATCAAGTCTGACCTGCCCTGGTCATTTCTGGAACCCCGTCTCCATCTGTTTCCATCTGTAGTGATTTGTGGTCTAATCTTTGCCTGTCCGAAGGATAACAGTCAGGAAATCCCAAAACTAAAACTAATACAAAACAAGAAATGCAACAACAACAACAAAAAAACTCAGTTTCTCAGATGCACTGGATGCCATCTCCATCTGCCTGGCTTTCAGCAGTCTAGAAGCAGACAGACCATTTTTGAGGTTTGGGGGGGGGGGAAAGCTGGTGCGTTTGATTCCTTCCTCAAGTCAAAACCCTGCTCTCTCCCTCTCCCTCTTTCACCCATCTTTCCTCAGTCTGCTATCCATCTATCTTGCTGGCGATCTCTTTGCTTCTTCCTGGCTCTGGGCTAGTGTTTGAGTGGTGTTTCTGTCACCTTTCATTACTTAATAACCGCTTCAGGCTTTACCGCCACAATATATGGCCCTGGGACTCGGCCTGAGGCGCTCACAGGCACCGACCTTGTCAGCATGCCTGTCAACCCAACCCAACCCCATTCTGCCCCAGCCCAGCCCAGCACTCCCACCCTACCCCTACCCCTAACCCCACCCCCACCCTCTCCGGGGGAATTGATGGCGGCTGTGCAGACGAGCTGACGGAGCTGACGGAGCTGACGGAGAAAGAGGAGTAATCGAAGGGGCGACATCAGAGGTGGCAAATAAGTGCATATCCTCACATGCCGGAGGAGAGCGTCCATGCTGAGAGTTGCTAAGCGGTCACAATGACATGGTATAGGTCAGCCGTTAGAATGTTTATGTTTATGTTGGCTTTTGCCTTTTACCCAACGACCCAGCTGATGTTTTCAGAAGATTTGGGTTCATGGAGCATTAAAAGAACTGTAGTCTAGTCCCAGTCAAGTCTTTAGTCGTGTGCAGCGACTCTATATGCGACTATGTCGGTCCGTCGGAAACCGTTTTGCTTTTTTCAGTGAGAGCAGTCACACGAACGCGACTTAGGTCTGTTGGCCTTGTTCTCTTGACACACTTACACACACACACACACACACACACACAGCTTATGGATTCAGCGTTAACTTACATGTCATGCTACACAATCATTCACCCGCTTAACCAGTGATTGTAAAATATTCTTGTTCCACATGGCAACTGCATGTTACAGTTATATTAAAGGGCCAGTCAGCCAGCTGATCTATACCCCATCACAGGGTAAATCAAGCATGGACTGTTTAACTGCATCCTAGAGGAAGTGTGTATGTGTGTGTGTGTGTGTGTGTGTGTGTGTTGGGGGGAGAAGGGGGGATGGCATCAGGCGTTAAATTTGCAGTCCCTTGCAGATAATTGGTGTTTTCGCAAGGCTCTGAACACGGTGTCTAATTGCGCATGCAGTCAATAAGCACATGATTGGATTATATATGCTCTGTCTCGGCAAATCTATGTGATTGGTTCCTGGTGGATGCAGGGTGACTCAGCTTCATTGAGAGTGACTTGACTATTTGCATATCATCTCCATTAGCGATACAGTTAGCATGGCACATTACAAATTAAAACAATCCCACGGGCTTTAAAGGAGCGGTTAAGCCAATGGAGAATGTGATTACTGGTGAATAATTATTAGGCTATAAGCAAGACATGCTGGCCTTGTGGGATTTATTTGCTTATAATAACCCATTTCATTGACTTGTGGTGTGCAGGGTGAGTGTTGGCCAACAGGGTTTTATTTTCGGCGGCGGCGCACATGCAATGTTCACGCAGTGTATGACTGTAACAAGAGATTAAATAATGTGTGTCCTTATTCAAAAATAAGGCGCATTGAAATGTGATCAAAGGTAATTAAGACTATTCGAATGGAGCCAATAGCCGACCATGATGTGCATCACTGTACTGGACTTCAGATGTGAACATGGACAGAAGTAAGCAGGAGAGGCATAGAAATTGTTCGATACGGAAAGGAAAGCAATCAAGTTGAGTATTTTCCTTAATAACGGGCTAGGAATGAAAAGTGAGGCAGACTGTAAATCAGGGCAGAAATAAACAAATAAATGAATGAATAAATAAATAAATAAATAAATAAATAAAAGGTAGAAGCTACAATGACATCACAGACTGCACCTTCTTGTTAGAATTTGCTGTCAAATGGAACTCAATCCCCCCCCCCCTCTCTCTCGCCATACCAGTGGAAGAACTAAAATGATAGATACCCGCTTGAGGATGAGATCTGGTTAGCACTGCCTCTGGACATGTGGTTTGGCACGTGCCACCAGCACCTGACAAAGGATCGTGACATGAAAATAACTCTTTGGATGAAGTCCACTTTCAAGTTTAAGACACTCTGAATGGACACCTTACTGATGCCTGAGGTGGCTTGTTAGACAGGTGCCATTTGTCCGTATTGGTAGAGAGCGTGCTTATTGGTGCAGGCGAGGAGGCCTTTGAGGAAGTGAAATCACTGGAATTGGGCTCTGGGACTTTTATGTAATCGCCGACAGATTCCAATCTTTTCCTCTATAAGCTGGTTGATTTAAGACGAGACATTGTAAGGGTTATTCACTCAACGCCCTCTCCTCACCACCCACTGGCCTCTCCCCCAATATCCTCAAGACAAAACCAATGCAAAAATAGATCACGTCAGACAGAGAGGACAATACTGCCCATTTAAACCAATTTGAATGTAATCTTTCCTCCTCTTTTTCAGCGTCGTAGGGCATCTTTTTTAAGGATGACAAAAGCACTACGAGGGAGGCTTTCCTTAATCCCATCGGCACAACAAACTGGAGCTTCCTTTTTCGGTTTGGCGAAGCGCGAAAGATGAGCTTTAGCTCCAAGACATGCATGATTCAAGCGATATTTGGTACATGATGATACTGCTGTACTCCCCTCTCTGTGTTATTCTGGGCTTGAAGTCTGCCTTGCTTGTTAGCTTTGTGTGCAAAGTCTGCAGCGGTTACTGGACACACCTACTGTATAGGTTCAAACCAGATGCAAAATGCCATTTCCTCACTTGGTAGCAGGTGACAAAAAATAACATGCACAATTATGTAATTCCATGTCATGGGTTAATGCTTAGAGGTGTTGCAAACAGGACAAGATAAATTAATTAGCTGGATTAGTCATATCAGTATTTCAATAAGGTTTGATAAATTAAGGTTTGCTATTTACAGCAGAAATGATTAAATTAACATATGCTCACACATATGCTTGTACTTTTTTTTTAACAAAATAAACATTGATTTCAGATAATTACATTGTTCACATTGTTTTCATTGTGTATAGGCTACTGTATGTTTGTATGTATGCAAATGGTTTTAGCCTATTACTTGTTTGTGTTTTTTTAAGGATTGTTGCAGGTTTTAGAACTTTAAAATCCCAAACTGAACAACATAAAAAATAAATGAAATAAATAAATAAATAAATTTCCCCAACAGAAATGCATGGACCCACGGGATTAGAACGACTGTCAGTATTGGAGTACCAATGCCTTCAGATGTATGAGTTGCCTATACTGTATTTCAAATGGTATTCACTTTTCATGTCAGATAATAAAAAAAAATAATTGCATGTATGTGCATTAAATGGCATAACATTATTCTTGACCATCAGACAGATCAATCACTTGTGCATCTAGTAGTAAATAGTCATTTATTTTTTATAACATTTTCATATTAAAATTACAAAGTATATTCAGCATTTTTTCCAGACATGGTTGTTTACAGCATGGACAGCAATATACACTATGTACTTTTTTACAGCAATCCTGGGCAACTTACACTGGGTTCTAAAAGCAGTAGGCCTGTTTAAAAGAGAGTTGACACATTTTGGTCATAGCTTTTGATTTTAATAGCTATTTGTGTATTCCAGCTCAGTTTTTACTGAACATAAAGACATTACAGTGATTCAGAGGATTTCATTTGTACATTGATGGTGTTTTATGACAATGATGGTGTAGGTTCAGCATATGAGGGCCCCTTTGCAGACAGACAAACAATAGGCAATGGCTTCAGCTCCCGCTGTAGATGATGTGCACCTCGGTAAAGGAAACAGGCATAGGCTACACACACTGTAAAAAATGATTTGTCATGATTACTTGAAAAATGGGTGGAAACTCGTTGCCTCAGTTAAGGTAAATAAAGATTACTTGTCTCTTTCAATTTATCTTTACCATAACTTGAAAGAGACTAGTTATGGTTACTTAACTTGTTTGAGGCAACGGGTTTCCACACATTTTTCAAGTAAGCATTACAAATCCTTTTTTACAGTGCATGGGGTGAACCAGGTTAGTCAGGTCTCAAACACCTTCCTCCCCAGTGAAATAGGTCTGAGCAGGTCTGATCAGTTTTATAGATTTTTTTTTACTGGTCCTTTTTATGTAGAAGTTATAACACGTTTTGGTAAATATTGCTGGTGATTGGAATTGTTTCCTCCTGGTTTTAGGTACTGACTGGGTCCGGCATGACCACCTGTTGCACTTCAATTCAGTGCACTATGTAATTTGGAGAATTGTAAAATTTTGTAAACCCTCCAAAACTGCTACTTATGCACCCAGATGTGCTGACGAATTCTTGTCTTGGCAAATAATCACTTAACCAAAATTTCAAATTTGACTGGTGGGCATCATGTAGTCCAAAATGAAATGACAACGACCAGATTTGACAAAACTTGAATTTAGCGCACTGTAAATAAGATATCACTAAATCTGATTCAAGACACTGCATGCCTCGGCGCGTCATTTCTGATCAATGTATATAATGAATCATTATTAACATAGGCTACATCACAAGCAATGCGCAATTAAGCTAATGACCATATACATATCCGGTATGCTGTATACTGTACTGTACGGTAGGCTATATTTCTTAGCAGTTCTGTCATCACGTCGCAAATTATAGTCCTGTCCTGAATTGATGGGGAACTGTGTCGTCTTTGAAGATGGAATGCATTTTGATGCAGCGCTGGTGGGTACGAGGGTGAGCGATGTTCCTCCTCATGTTGGAATAGAAATTTTGACACAAAATTGCAAAAACAACTTAAACATTTTGGGGCATATAACGTGTTATATCTATACTGCATTTGTTTGGAAAACCTCTTCTTCACCACGGTGTCAGTTCATCAGGTGTCATCACTTTCCAACTTCATCTAGATATTTGCGATTTAGCTCTGCCTGTTCCCTCTGGTTCTCGATCCGTGCCATTTCGATCATGTTTCTCAGCAAGTGGAAAGTGAGATCAATTGAAATTGGGGGATCGTCGTTTCTCTTGGACAACTCCACGAGATCTTCCAGACTGTTTCCCTCCTCCGACGAGTGGACATCTACCCGCGGCGTCAAACTGCGCGTCAAGTGAGCAAGTCCATCCGTGGCAAGTGGAGTTCCGATGCTGTCAACGCGAACACGAGAAAGACCTCGCTGCAAACCGGGGTTCTTCTGCAAATACTGCAAAATCTTTTCTCCGATTAGATACGACACCGCAGAGTCGCCTGTTTTTAACAGCACTTCGTCCAGTTGACTCTTGTACCCATGACCGTCAAAAATGCTCAGGGGTCGACAAACATTAGGGGGAATGTGGCTGGACAACAGGACCGTAGCTATTAACAGGACCAAAGGAGTTGGCTTCATAATGGACTGACTGGGTGTGGGTAGCCTGTAAAAGAAAGGCACGCGAAACTGTTACTGTTAGGTGTATGAGAAAGTACAGACATGAAAGACATCTCTAGACCATGATGAGTGGGACATTCGCATTGAGAATTCTCAGGATAGACATGCGACAAAATGTAAAAAAAAAAAAAAAAAAAAAAAAGAGAGAGAGAGAATAGATTCAGATAAGCCCAAACGTAAAACTTATTGCAAAATGGTCGCTTCACAATAATTTACCGTCCATTCCGAAATAACTTTTGTATGAAACATTTGAGAAGAAACTGCCATTGGCACTTTGAAATGAGGTGGAAAATACAAAACTATCAAATGAAACTAGTAACCCATAAGCCCATATACACATACCGAGTTGTCTGTTGTATTTCAAAGTTTCTTCAAAGAAGTGTTTCTTCCGACAACCGAATTAGAAAGTCCGGCCAAAGAGACTGGACCAGCAAGCATCAAGCTGAATGGTTATATACATCCAAGATACCACCATTGACGTCAGTCCAAGTGCATAAACTGCTTGTAAATTAGGAGACAGAGAATACAGGGAAGTATTTCAGGGACATTTGACGGTGTGCATGAATCCGACGGTTTCATGAAAAAAACTGCATTTTTTTTTTCTTTTTTTCTTAAATTCAGCTTCCACTGCCGCTTCACTGACTCGATACCATAGTGGGACTAAACTATAAGAACTGGCAGCGGAAAATAACTGTTATTTGTTTCTCCCACAGCGCCCTTGGAAGAAGCATTTTTACTACACGATAATTGCATTACTGTATTAGTGGCAGAAGGTTTGTATTGGTCTTATGTCAGATTAAATCACGTATAAGATGAATATTCTCAGAATACAGAGACAACAAAATAAGGAATATTGTTTTCTATAGCGGTGGTTGTCGTGATGCCTTTCTGCATGGCTAAGCATTGCAAGGAAAGCGGAGCATAAGCGCGCAACAGGGAGATGTGGCTGGCTGTCCGGAGAACTGTCCATGGTCCTGAAATGATAAAACAACAAGCGGGCAGTGTGTGTTCATATGCTCCGTTTCTCAGGTTGAACCTTCTTTTTCATCATCTAAGGTTTCTAAAAGTTAGCAGCTATTATTTGGTTATGATTTAATAGCCAGTCATTTAAAGGGGGTTGAGAAATGAAGGTGGGACCCTTCAAGCCTATGGAATTAAACTCCGAGTCTCTTCAAAAAAAAAAAAAAAACACGGAGTGAAAACAATGGGCTAAAAGCTGGGGCATTGCATGACGTCATGTATTTTTTTAGGGATGGTAAGTAGGCTGTCATCAGCAATGTTCAAATACAGATGTAAA
Source organism: Sardinella tawilis (assembly GCA_030264315.1). NCBI lineage: Eukaryota > Metazoa > Chordata > Actinopteri > Clupeiformes > Clupeidae > Sardinella > Sardinella tawilis. Next base: position 6,912,779 of record JASCQY010000048.1, read on the forward strand.
GTGATGTTTGCCTTTGCTGCAGATGCACAACTTCACAGACACGCGTTTTATGCAATATAAAATGTAATTAGTCAGGTGATAAAACAATCATTACATATTTTTTTGTAATTAAACACACATACATGAACGCTGATGCATTTTCAAGTGAAGTATGGAAGCCTCTGTAAGCATAGGGTCACACTGTCCTTACCTGAAGGACTTAAACCCATGCTGCCCACCAGAAAGGTGGCCTAAAGCCAAATGATCGGTACAACCAAGATGACTCCTTGTCTTAATACTGCTACGATCACTGTAACTATGCATTGAATGTGCCTTACATAGATGAGCCAACAGCTCTTTGTGAATGTTGACATGGATTCAAAGTGTTATAATTACAGAAATAAGCATGATCTATTCTATATGATTCATTAATTAATAAATTGAACTGTTTTAATACTGGATTGTCGTCTATGTCCGATGACGGCCTAGAGCACAGTGCTGCCCTGCTAATGAGGTAGGATCATGTCTGAAGCCACCCGTCACATCTGGTTGGCCTTCCAGGAGAGATAGGAGTTCCAAATCACTGCCACAATCTGCACCACCGCCAATCTGCACGGGGTCAGAGGAGGTCAAGCGTCACTAATACAGTCGTGCAACTGTGTGTGTGTGTGTGTGTGTGCATGTGTGTGTGTGTGTGTGTGTATGCGTGCATGTGTTTGTGAGTACCACCACTCTCCATGGGTTCTCTAGGGAGAAGCACCAACATGAGAGAGCACTGTTCACATAAGGTATCTACCACAAAATAAATTGACAATGAGCCCCACATGGATACAAGTAAAGGAAGTAGTTTAATTAAATCTGAGCGCTGACTAATTGTTGTGTAAATGTCATCACTAAGCCTTTCTTTGTAGAGGATAAAAAGGGGGGAGAAAACAACTAAAACTTTCTATCTTGAAGGACACAGGCACTATCTGAGTGAAATTACAAGCCTTTGAGGACACTTGAAATATGCTGTTTAACAGAGAAGCATGAGATTCGCCATCATTCGCGCCTACTAGTAGAAAAAAAATACTCTGAATTTCAAATTATACTCCAAATTTCACTGTTGGGTATCTCTACCCATCTTACATCAGTCAAGGTCTAACACATCATTACCCAATGACGCGTGCATGACGCAACAACACAACCATGCAGCTAATTGGCAAGTGCTTACCTGTGATGCAGTGGCACGAAATAGAAGTTGGCTATCTGGACTGGAGGCCACAGCTGGTGGAAGGAACAAACAAAGGCAGAACAGATTCAAAAAGATCTCTTAGGGCAGAAGATCTCTTAGGGCAGAAGTACTGACACAGGATTCATTCATTCTTTAGCTTGTCATGTAGAATGTACAGTCTCTACTCAGGATCAACTTACATAGTAATTTGAGATCAAAGCATCTGTATAGTCCTGTGGGTAAAAAGAGAAATATTCATATCAGATAAACTATAGACATTTGTCAATCACAATCACTTCTACTTCCAAAGCACAGGAGTCATAAATATCCTTAACCTAGAGTCAATACCCTATCTTGAGTTTTTTTTTTTTTAATGTTTAATGTTTTACTACTTATGTCTCTTTTGTTTGTTCTATGTCCTGTGTCTGATTGTTGATTATGTCCTAGTGTGTGTTTTATGTTAGTTAGACTAATGTCCTGTGTCTGATTGTTGATTATGTCTTAATGTATTTTATATTAGTCCTTGTCCTTATGAATGATGTGTATGAAACTTTCACGCCGCTATCTTGGCCAGGACTCCCTGGAGGATGAGATATTGTATTTCAATGGGACCTTCCTGGTTTAAGGAGTTATCCAGAGTGAATCAAACCGAAGCCCTGTTGTCTGAGGCTGCCGAGTCTTTTTCGCTATGCTTTCGTTTTCATATGCCCTAATCAGTTAGCGGTAGCTGGCAGTTGGCAAATTCGGTCCACGTTGTACCTACTGCTGTCGTTCTGATACCTATCGACAGCACTCGGCAACCTCAGACAACAGGGTTGATTCAATTTGATTCACTCCGGATAACTCCTTTAACTTTTTTCCAACGAGTTAGAAATATTCCTACCATACTTTTACAAGCAAGATAAAGGAAGACAATGGGGTACTTCAGGCCTTCGTCGTTGGAGATCACTGAGTGCTAATGCTAATGCTAACTGACTGGGGCACAGAAACCCACTCGAAGTTTCATTTTCCATGCCCTGTTCATTTAGCCTTAGCTGTTGTTGGTACACAATTTGGTTGGTACACAATTAGGTTGTACCAAATTCTATGGTGCTTTTTCGCCCTACTGACAGTTCCCTACCGAGACCACAGGGAATATGGGTTGAAATGCTCTGGAGTTTTCTGCTAAAGGCCAAGTATTTTACATCATTAACAAATAAATATAACCTGTTTAACAAACAAAACCAATCTAATGGCCCAGAAGTTGCGATGGCTGTAGTTGAAAATAGGACAAATGGGGCACACTTGGGGCACCATGAAAAGGAGAAGTAAGCTCCTACTGTGTTCCAATTTTCTCCTAAGATGGCTGTGTTTGTGCTGCACGGCGCTGCATTTGGCTCTACTCACGCTTTAGTTTAGGAACACCTGACCCTAGTCTGGTGGCAGACGGAAGCACGTGTAGTACACGTACGCAGCCCGTTGCGTCTGCAGGTGGGCTCTCGTGTTAACAGCTCTGCGTCATGGGGTGCTGCCTTACCCTAAGTGTTTACAAGTCCTCTGTAAAACAACTACGTATACTTTTATAAAAGACCAATTGCTTGGGACATGTTTTGAAAAGGTCACCTGTGCCCTTTTTTGATGCGCTTTTTAAAGTACCAAGATCTACCATCAGTGAAAACTACACATGCAGTAAAAATTTCACCGCCCTTTGGGGCCGAGATGGATTTCTATGACAGAGCAGGCAGAACAATATGCAGGCTACCTGCTGAGTGGTTGCCTGGGGTCAAAAACAGCATCACAGTTTTCTGCTGAAGTTTGACACAAGATGGTAAAAACAAAGTCTCCCCTTTTGGTTAAACCCTCGTATACATGTAGTTCCACAGCAGTTGCCGACGGAAACCAAGAAGGACCTCAATCGCACATTTGCGAAGAGAAAGAGAATTGTACAGTAAAGTCAATAACATCTGTGAGGCACACATACCCCTTAGCTTCCTTTGGAATCCCCAGCAGGCTGCATGGGTTTAGCTTAGCTTAGCTTAGCTTATTAGGATCTCCATTACTCCATAATCAAGGCGCCCTGAGACATTACTTTGTACTGTACAAATAAATTGAATTGAATTGAATTGAAAATTGAATTAGATGGGGCACTATTCTACCTGAGGCCCAGGAGTAAAAACATATGCGTACAGTGAAGAATCAATGCCTTCATTTAACACGGGTAATGACATGCAAGCAAGTTGAATGCATCATGAACATTCAAAATAAAAAAAAAAATTAAAAAAAAGAAGAAAACAAAAATGGCACAAGTAGTCCATGAAAGCTCCATTTCCATTTTTGAATGCTGCTGTGCCACTGTTCTGTTCTGTTCTGTTCTGGGTGGAATGGCCAGTGCTTACTCCTCAGGAGCCAATCCACAGAATGGGCTGCCATTTTTCTGTCTCCCTCATTAAGCCATGCCAGGCTGCATGGCCGCACCAGGCCTATCAAGTGGCACAGACCACCAAGGGCAATAGACAGAGGGGTCATTAGCCCCAACATTTGCCCTCCGGTCTCACTGCAGCATAATGCTCACTTAACCTTTCCCCACTGATGGCTAACACAGAGAAATACTGTACAGCAGGAGCGAGACGCTTCTCACCACAACACACAGGTCTGCACCATCTGCATCTTCAACAGCTCTAGTCTCTAGTCACAAACTAAGGCTAATGCTGCTAATAAAAAAGTTGTCATTCACTGTTAAATGAACGTAGTCCATGAAAACAAAACAAAAAGAACATTTTTGGGGGGGTAAATGTGGGGAAAATCTGGCAACACTTCCCAGCACAGGGCTAGGCACAGTCTAGTTCCTCCAAACGGTTTGCAAACTGGGTAACTGCTGCCACATCGATGTGAGGCAACCTTTTAATGGCCTGTGCCATGGCCTGGGCATCCCTGTCTGTCCCCTCCGACCACTGACCACCCTTGCCCTTCGCCGGCGCAGTCACAGGTTTCAGGCCGACTTGGGAGAACAGAGCCCTGATTGTTGCCTTTCACCTCTCAGTGCGTCCCCATCAGTGGGCCGACCTAATGAGTGCATTCTTCATTAGTTTTCTGTCTTTTCTGACATTTAGGTGATTGACCTTTCCGCCTCATTTTAACGCCGCCACCTAGCTTACATAAATTATAGATGACTCCCGCACCAGCGTCCCAGCTATAACGAACCCCTACCCTACCTACCCACCCTCCCCCCCATTCCACCTGCCCCAAAACACCCCACGCCACACGCCCCCGACACCCCACCCCCCTTTCAACCCATTCAGAAATCTTGTTCCACACGGCATGAGTCACTGTTCACTGGCTCAACCCTGCGTACTCCCATCAATGAAAATAGTCTCTAATTACAGTGGGCCAAGATGGAGGTCAATAGCTTTTTGCTGGAGCACTATGACACCCTGCAAATGGCTGAGGAAAAAAAGCACAGCCAGCCAGCCAACCAGGCAAGCAGGGAGGGAGCAAGAGGAGCAGAAGAATTCCCACGGGATGAACAAGACTCCGCTGCCGCACCGCACCGCACATCGCATCGACGCCCTGGACTCTACGGGGAATAGCACGGCCGTCTCCGCAACAAAAGCAGCTGTTGTCACAGATTAGACAGAGGACTGGGCGCCTCGTCCTCATTTGTGTGTCGGGCGAAATGCAGCGGGTTGTCAACACTCATGGGGTGGCGTGAAAAGGAATCCGCGCTCAAGCTGTCAGCTCACATAATGTCCTCTATGAACAGGGTTAACAGGTGCATTGCTGCACATCTTCTCCATGTAGATAATAAAAGAAAGGTTTGCATAACCTCTTCATTAGTCTGTCAGTCTGGACTCCCCCAGAGGTGGACTACTGACCAGTGAATGCAACAATCTGAGGGTAGTTGTAGAAACTTTGTAATAAAGAAGATCATTTTACACTTTTGCACAAAGGGAAAAGTTTAGCTATTAATCACTGTCTGTTCCAGATGTGCACCCTATGGCTCTGCATCTTTTCACTGGTGCCTCATTCATGAATACTTCTCCCAAGATTTGTTAGCAGCCCTCTCCCTAAAATGAGTGCTCTCACACTTACCATTTCTCTTTTCGAGCCAATTTTCGAGTTCTCATATGCATTAAAGCAGTTCCCCGGAGTGAATCAAACCGAAGCCCTCTTGTCTGAGGCTGCCGAGTGCTGTCGATAGGTATCAGAACTACATCAATAGGTAGAACGTACAAGTAGACCGAATTCGAGAACTAGCCGCTACTGCTAACTGATTAGGGCATGTCTTTTTCGCTGTGCTTTCGTTTTCACA
>JASCQY010000048.1:6938655-6949498 GCA_030264315.1 Sardinella tawilis
GGTCTGGGTGATGAATCACTTCTGAATAGAGCAGCTTTTGCAGAGGCTCGTACAATTAGGCCTACTCACGTTTTTTAATTCGTATGGATTTCTCAAAACGCTTGGGCTCCGAACGATCGATCCACACAAGAGAGCCAGTCAAGTGCTGCTATGGATGAAGGGGGGGGTGCCTGTTCTATTCTCTCTAAGGTGACTGGTCTCTACAAAGCCAGAAGAAAAGAAAGGCTGGTAGATAACTCTTGTCTTTTGACTCATGATTCAGTGACTCTGATTTGCTGCTCCTTAGGCAGTTTCTGGGACAAGTAAGTACCAATAAATGAAGGATCAATTCTGTGTCTTTTGTGGGAGGCCATGCAATTTACATGCAACTTTCCATGCATGCCAGCAGCAAGAACAATATTTCAACAACAAGAGGGTTGACGGAGTTGAGAATAGACGTATTAGAGAACAGGTCTTCCCTTTTCTCTTACCTTTGTGACCGCTAACTAAAAGCCTGCTGAAATAACCCCAAGAGAGAGCTAATGAGGATTATTATCCTTGTACCATTCGGTTCAATTAATACTTGGTACTTTGAAAGCTTTCCAAAGCACACAATAAAAATTACAATGAGTCATATCAGAAACTTGCCGCACAATCATCACTGTAATTCTAAAGCAGTTGAATCATATCTCAGACCTCACGACTGAATGGAAAAGTCCGATGAAATGGAGCTGGCGATTCCCACTCCTACACAGAGGCTAATGCCGAGCCGAGAGCACATGGTTTCCTCCAGTGCGGCTCCATTCATCAGCGCTGCTGCCATCTCCGCTGACTGGCAGCCTCATTAATCAGCCGGCACAGCACAGCACAGCACAGCAACGCTGCTTGGAGCAGCTGTGGCGCCACCCGATGGACAGGGGCAGCACCTGCATTCAGTCAGAGCCCTCCTCCTTAGAAAGCAAGAGCTACAAAAAAACAGAGGAGCCACCCCCTCCTTAAATCTCTCAATGGCTTCATTTTCATTCTCTTTTGTGCATCTTACTGGCATTCTCTTGGCCATATTTCTTTCATTCTCTAGGCCATATTTCTTTCATTCTCATTTGTGTCTGTCTGTAGACCCCACAGCTTGAGTTCTTAAGTTCTTCCTTCCAACTACTCACTGGTTTTATTTTATTTACCAACTCCATTGCCTCCTCCCATCTCCCCACATCCTGGATTCCAGCCCCAGCTGACCCCCTTGGACGCGTGCGTCACGAGACAGTGTTTGAAAGATAAACAACACACACATCCTTACCTTCAATAGCTCCTTGTTGGCAAATGCCAGGATCCCTTCAAATATAACAACGTTGGCCCCATACACGGTTTTCTGCAACATAAAAATGTGGAACAGCATAAACTTACAATCAAAATGTGACTTCAGAATTTTCAACCCATTTTCAACCCTCTGCTCCGGCCTAAATCTGGCCTGAACTTGTGCCAGCATGCCCTCAGCATGCCCTCAGCGTCAAAGCCCCTGCCACACAGCCAGGCCAAGGGAGGTGCCAGGGGAGATACTGGAGCACGGCTGCGGAGCTTTTTCTGCGAGCATAAAATTCCTAGATGTTGGGTTCCGCATGCAACACTCCTTCGTGCCAAGACATGTTTACAGCGGAGCCAAGACTTTATCCTCACCATCTCCTCTGCCTGTTGTGAGTCTCTCACCACCCCCACACCCATCGGCTCTGATTTACAGTGCTAATCGAGGCGATGCGCTCAGTGTAATTACCCTACTCCACAGATATCTGACGGGACGATAATGCGACCCCCCCCCCTTCTTCCCCGCTGCCTACTCCCACAACAACACACACACTCCCACTGCGACACACACCCACACAAGCACACAAAGGAGGCAACCTCATGAAATTCCTCAGATGAGCTACTGTGCTACCGACCAGAGGAGAAGACATAGCGGGCAAAATCACTGTCTGTGGAAGGAAGTACGGTGAAATGTGTAACTACTGAGCAGAACACAACGTACTACTAAAGATACTGAATAACCCTTTTACCAACCGTCTCTGGCACGACTACGGTCACCATAGCGTGTGTGAGAGAGAACTCTGTGCCGTTCCATTTGATTCGGTCTCATTCCGTCTCGTCGCGCACTCTAGTTAGTTGCTAATTAAATAGTGTCGCGCACTATTTAGTTAGCGACACTATTTAATTAGTGAGTAGCTTGGTCTCTGCATAGGGATGGTGGAGAGAGATAAGCATAGCGAAGGTCAACTCAGACGATGCTCTTGTTTCTTTTTCTGGTCCTGCTGAAGCGAGAATTTAATGGCGTCACCATCCCATTAAAGCACAGAAGAGGGAGAAAGAGGACTGTCAATGGGCCGTTCATCTTCCCATCGATCCCTTGGAAACGAGGGGGCCGAGAGAGGGGGCATAAAAGGGTGTGCAGGAGTGCGCGACACTGGCCCCCCTCATTCAGCCCCGTTCCACCTACCGTACCTCCGAGCACGCCTCCCGAATCCTAACCGACTTTTCAGAGAGTGCGGCTGGTGGGTGTGAAGGTGACCCCTGCAAATCTACCGACGAGGGGAAGTGGGTGGCCACAGGTCACTTTTCTTATTCACGAGTTGAATAAAATTAGAGCGCTTACAAAACCATAAACACTGGCTTGGGGCGGGCGAAAGCCACTGGCTAAGTTTATAGTGCCTCCCAGGATGAGTGGAGATATTATTTGCGTGCTGTGCACCTGGAAAACAATCGTAAAAATGAATCTGTCTCTGTGCCAGCACCTTAGATTCCCAAGAAGCAAAAAGAAAACGGCTCTGGTCCTCTCAGCCATGAAATTGCATTGAGATGTGATGGCATAAAAACGACAGAATCGTTTTTCATATGCACATCTGACTGCCATCTTCTGCTACAGTCACAGCTGTGGAAGCACAACGCGTCTTATTATGCATCTTATTTAACGATTATGATCCATAACTCATCAGAGGCAACAGAACACCGCTCCAAACGACACCAAAAAAAAAAAAGTGTGAAATTTAGCCTTGAAAGCACATCATGTCTATATAGTGTACAGTAGTGTGTCTACCTTGCCCTTATACATGAAGCCCACGACACTACATATCAAAATAATTACAGGAGCGCCATTTGAAGCATGAATGTAGGAATAGAGGTGGATTAGCCATATTTCATGCCAATGGGGTTTATATTCATATCAGTCCTTAGTCAAAATACAAAAAAAATATTGTTCAAACATGACTAAACAGATGAAACAACCTCAAAACAGTTCAGACATGATTACAAACCCATAAAACAGTTCAGACATAACCACGCACACATCAATTCCCCGCCCCGACTCTCACCCACTCCTTGCGGCGACTGTGGGTGGTGAAGTCGTAGACGGGCACTTTGACACTTTTGCCCTTCTTCAGTTTCTTCAGCACGTTCACCAGCAGCTCAAAGTCGAAGGCGTCCGGGTGGTCAAAGTTGTATTCATTCCGGGCCGCCAGCTCCTGTTCCTCTTTGGTCAACACCTGCGGCGAAAGCCAAAACAAAACAAAGCAAACAAACAACAAACATTTACCATGCTCACTAACCCACAGCATGGAATGCTGACGCAAGGAATCAATCACACCTTAGGCATGACACCTTGAAACACCTAGTATTAAACACACACACACACACACACACACAGACACAGACACAGACACAGACACAGACACACAGACACACACTACTTACAAACACTTAACTGAAAACGGTTCAGGGCTCCACTTGTGTACTGAATAAAAAAAGGGGCTGATGTATGAATGAGCTATTAGTCTGCTAATCGCTGAAAGGTTGGCCAATTATGGAGCAAAATGGGGATTAATGGCAGGCTGAAGTGAGGCAGAGGACCGAGCCAGAGGCACCCTGGAGACTGGCATGCTTTGTGGCTGCGCTCCAGTGCCTGTGCTGTGCTCGTAGTTCGCTTATTAAGACAGCCAACCAGACCACTAACGCTATGTAATGTAATGGATAACAGAATGCGACTCGCCACAAGGATCTGCGTTGGATCCGAGTGCCTGCCCACACACCTGGTGAGCTATGCTTCCTTCCAAAGAGTGACATTAACGGCACACTGTGCGGATATGACAGTAAGGAACAAGGAGGCCTCTACAAACTCTCTGCAAGCCTCGTTTTCCCCCTCAATATGTTTTGAATCCACTTTCTCGTCAGATACATGGCGGCGTAATTCGTAGCCAACGGTCATTTACTATGGTGGACAATCTGGAGTTTACCTTGTAAAAGGAGTCCATAGACAGCAGCACTACCCATGGCACGTCCAGGGCTTCAATGATTTTATTGGCCACAGTGGTTTTTCCAGAGGCACTACCTCCACATAGACCTGCAACAACAGTAGAGAGCACACACACACACACATACACTGTTAAAATTACAAGCAGCAAATTCCATTGGGGGATAATGACTTAAGGCAACTGACACTGAAGTTGTTGCTGAAATTTGAAGAATTGAAGAAATACTGTCTGAATCGCAATTCCCCCACCAAGCCCCAGTCCCGAACTTTCAAAGACTTAACTGGCAGGAATCAGCCAATCATGAGGCAGTCTTTGAGGGTTCAGGGCAGTTTAGTGGGCACATTAAGAGTGTCCCTCACAGGGGGTGAAGGATGTTCTAAGGCCACACTGATGTTAGGAATTTCAACTGTTCCAGTTGTACTCATTCCGGGCCACCAATTCCTGTTCCTCTTTGGTCAACAACACTTGCAATGAAAGCCAAAAACTAAACCAAAACCTTTTATTTTTTTCCCACTCCCTCCAGAATTTTCCCTCTCTCTCGTACCCGTTCCTCAGTCTACGAGCTGCTTGTCACGTCAGCATAGACAAATCTATTCTTGGCTCCTCCAGACCGAATAAGTCAGTCGTCTCAGACAGAAGAGTCTCTCTTGTCTTTTACCTCCATTCTATTTTCTTTTTTCCCCTTTTAAAAAGAAAGGACCAATCGACCCAGACACGCCAGAGTGTGAAATTGTAACTCATCAGCTGGACACAATGGACACGGTGGACACAACACACTGAATACAAATGACTGCGGGGGGACTGGCGCCACGGAAACACCTCTGCCAATCAGTGATGCAGCAGTGCCACTCATCCATGCAAAGCTCTCTCTTGCTCATTTGATCTCAAGGCCCCATCTTCCTCTCTCCCTCCCTCATCCATCCCTCTCTCCCTCCCTCCCTCCCTCCCTCCCTCTCTCCCTCCCTCTCTTCTATGCGTCCGTGAGATTCACAACTCCAGCAACACTGACTGTGTTTAAATTAACGGCCTATTCCGCAATATTGACTACATTTGGACTGTATGAGAGTTACGTAAAGGCCTCATTCTAATTGCCCTATTTTCACATATTTCATTTCATATATTCTGGTTACTGAAAATCTGAATGAAAATCTTTGCATATGTCTCTGTTGCCTGGAATACTGGACCAAGTAAACATCAAAGAATGCTCCTTACTGAGACAGGTTTTCATTTGTGCACATATTCAATTTCTAAGAAATTATTGCTGACTGATTATTTTCAAGCACTGAACGTGGTTTTGGGGAACAAACTGTCATCAGAAGGAGTTAATTCTTCTACTATCTGGGGGCTTCTCAAAGGAATAAAGACCATAGAGTCTTAGTTCAGCTCTGTGCTATAGTGCCATTGCCTGCTAGTTTATTCAAAATATTGATTAACATTTAAACTGGAGTATTTTCACATCAAATCTCTTCTCAAGGACCCTGCTTTAACCAGAATGTTGACCTTATTGCAAATATGCTGTGGGTGTAGTCATTCACACCGATGGTTGACACTGGAGGACACCTTAGTGATGGATTGGCTCTTAGTTGAAGGTGGACTCCAAATAAATCCAATAAAATGCCTTGAAACACTCATTATTTAAATCCAATACCTTAATATATCTGACATGAATTTTAAGTGGGTTAACACATTGTGACTCTGAAACAAGCAAGTTTTTTGTTTGGACTGACCAATGACAAATGCCTCCTTGAAGGTGGTTCCAGTAACATTGTACCAGGGTGGACGGCCCGCCGTGTAAATGGTCCTCTTGTTGGTCCGCAAGAGAGGTGGTTCGGTTTTACTCTGACTTGTGGCCCGCTTCTGTGGGGACAGTGAGGGCGTTGGAGGGCATCTGTGCTTCAGCAGACTGTCCATGGAATCATCCCCACTACCACTGCAGTGCAAGACAAGAGACAAGGAAGGTGTAAGAAAAAGGTTTCTGGACCTACGCAATTTGAGAGAGGGATACCACGATGAGAAATGGATATCATCCTATTTGCCATCAGACATGCCTTGTAAACTCACTGTTTACCCACTGTGACTTGAGCAGTTTGATTATTGAGGACTGTGGGGTGGGCAATGATGAGAGGATCCATGTGCTCAAGGATCGCCTCATGAACAAGTATCTACCCACCCGTTTCAATTAGTATCAGTGCGGGATGAGGGAAAAGGTCTGAACACTCATAACTCCTTTCCAGGAAACCACACAATGGCTCAGCCAACAATGGATACTCGTCTGAGTAAGGCCGTCATCATTTGGTGTAGGATACTAACGCAGAAGGACTTTGACTAACGTTAAATAGTGACAAAGTGATAAAGACCCAGCAACCACAGCTAGGCTGAACTGGAACATCCCATCAAAGGCCAAGGGCCTCTTCTTTTCTCATGAGCTTCAACCGAGATATTGAGTAAACTGTAAGAATTGTATGGGGATATCTGCTTAGTTGCGATGCTTGGAAGAAATGTCGTTGCTGTGACCACCATTCAAATATTTGAAAACACGCATTCCCATCCCATTCCCAATTGCTGCCATTTGCCATTTGTTTAGCAGGCTAGCTAGCTAGCTAGCTAGGTTGCTGTAAGAGTAGAACTCGTTCAGGTTTGAGCTGAACGAGTTTTGTTCACTTCCATCATATTAATAACCGAATCACTCGGTTTGCTCAATTCGTCCAAAACTCTTTAAAATAATGTCAATGACAACATCACTCCTATCACGCAGACAACTGACAAACTCCTGCTTCTGTCTGCCCCTAGAGAGTAGCTGCCTGGCCACGCGTTATCTCGCCACGTAACGTTCCTTGCAAACTAGCCTTGCACAACATGCGCAGGTAACGTTACTTGCAATAATGAGGAGCTTCTCATACTTTCGTCTATCGACTACACAAATAGCAGTTGAATACAATAACGTTAACTTGATTCAGCTTTCTCTAAAACAGCCGATTCATTTAATCCATTTTCACAGTAGGTTAGCGAGCTAAAGCCGCATACAATGGGTCTTAGCTCATCGCATCCTAAACAAAAAGGCCATCATTTAGGCAAATCGAATACATAACCGTTTTGATAAAGTACTTACCTGTCAGATCTAGACATAGATGGCTCTTCGTCTTCTCCCTCCTCCTTTGGCTGCATTTGTACATCGGCTTGGCTCATTGTCACTGCCATGTTTTCATGTCAGACAGCGTGTACTGTACACACACATACACACCGACGACGAGACGGAAGTGCGTCGACGTCATCGAACACAGTGGAGGCGCACAGTGCATGGAAAGCAGCATCAACTTTGAAGCTGTCTGTCTGCTACTTTCACTCTTCAAAACGGATGTAGGGAGCGCAAGTTAATAAAATATGATCTTTTTCCATATTGAACAGACTAAAAAAAGAGTTAGTCTAGCCTGCTTCGCTTCCAAACAATGTCCTCGGGAAATAAGAGAGCGCTCACAATAAAAGAGCGCTTTTACTTGAAGTCAAGATAAAGTCGTGCATCATCCATTATTCCCAAAACATAGGTTAGGGTAATCACAGACTATGCTGTTCGTTTTCTCACGGGTTACCTTGATTGAATAATTAGCGTAATTACAATCATTTTCTACACCTGCAGGAATATAGCCTACTGTGTAAAATAAGTTTATTGCAGGCTATTTACTTCTAGTGGGGGGAATACATGACAGAGGAGAGCATCTCACAGATGGGGAGAATAAATGTGCATTGGTGCTGTATTGTCACACAATACATTCGACAGTCAACCGCAAAACAGAAGCATAGGCTACGTGAAGGTGCGTCAAGAGCTTGCGCGCTCGTGTGGACCCGGCTATCCTAGTCTCAGCTGCGCCACTTCACAGCAGGTTCGCTTCGATCTACAGTTGCAGCAACCATAGACAGACGGCAGCTACGGGACTCGTTTCACCCTTCGTCTCTCAAAGCTTCAGCAATGAGGGATTTCTTTAAAAATACGTTCATACTGGAATGGAACGGAGGTCATTTCGATTAATGAGACAGAGGTTTGCCTATTTATGTGCTGGCTCCAAAACTCTGAAGAGTTTAGGACAGGATATCTTCACAGTATATTCACACAAGCATGGATGGGACCATGGAGGCTCCTGTAAAATCTGAGAAATCACATCTTATAAATGAGAAGAATGCAAAGATGTATTCACTAAAACTGAAAAGGTAGGCTTGTTTTCTTTCGTTCTTTTTTCTTTCTTTTTTATATATAAATCAGCCTTCTTTGTCTTACTTCTTTCATAGTAGCCTAACGTTAATTGGCTGCAGGCTGGTAAAAGTCATCGCACTACAGACAACAAGGCTAAGTTTAGGCTATTTGTTTAATTAAACCTCATCACATTGCTGCAACCAAACACAATTTTTTTTTTTATGTAGCTGCAAATAGTTTTAAAAGATATTTAGCAATTATTTGAATTTGTGGTCACGACAATTGTATAAGATCTTGCGCTAGTTCTCACGTGAAGCGGGGTTTGCGACTGCAAGACCTGCAGTGGTGTTTCGCTGGCGATATATAAAATACGTATGAAATAGCCTACTTAAATAAAAAAAATATCAAGTTCATCCGTAGGCGTTGCGTGTCACGACATTTAAACGGGCTAATTCTACAGCATACTTTCAATAACACCATATGTGCCCATCACAACTACCAGACTACCCTAAACATCCAGACATGAGGCTTCCCTGCTCCAAAAGAAACCTTTGTCATGCTTCCGACGCGCTCTTATTAACCAGACGGTGTGTGCAATGTTTTATGTGAATGAACAAATTCATTTTCACGGTTCACTTCATTGTGGACAGTATTTGACGAATGGCCGCAGGGAAGTTGAGGGAGTATAGCCTGCAAGCCTATCATCTCTTATTATGGGATACCATGCAGAAAAAGGAACATCCGTTCGGTGCTGGAAAAAAATGAAACCACACAATAAATATTTTTGCTTTACAATTAAATGAAACAAAATAAATGTTGAATGGATGATCGCCATTAAATATGTTGCATTTAGCCTAGTAGTCTTAGAAAATTTAGGCATTTCGTCTACTATAGTCTTTATATAAGAACTAGCCTGTACAAAACCTATACGAAAAAATAGCTTTACCTGCATGTGACAGTAACAACATTTTGCATTTAGGTTAAGTGTTATATTTAGTCGTATACGTAGGCTATACTGTTTGAAACAAATTAATAAATTGGCTGATTTATCTATGCTTTTCGTTAATAAAAAAAAACAAAGACTAGGACATATATTATTTTTTATGTGCTTATGAGAAATATAACGTATAGTTTGAATTCATCAATACATGTTGACTGCAGAAAGCAAGAAGACGTGAATCCTTCAGATGCGCAACAGACGGCGCGTTACTTTTCAGCACCTTGGACAGAGTCGTCACGTAACCGTGAAGTTAATATTCTGTCGATTGCACTGAAGATCTTCTAGCCTACCTTTTAAAAACGTTATCGGAGGGTTTAGTTTTTGGAATCTAAATATGTATCTGTTGTGCAGCATCAGACAGTGGCTCCATACAGCGTTAAGTTCAAGGCAGGTCTGGATTTAGACTTCCAACATAGCACTACATTTCAAAATATCCTTGGCAAATGTGTGGAAATAATACGATGTCTTGGTCGTGTCATAATTTAATTGGTATGACCTCTTTGTTGGCTTATTAGCCTTTGTGCAGTGCCACACTATTAGGCTACCGATTTAAATCTAGCTCTAGGTTATGTCACAGAGCCTATGATTTTAGAGATGATAATACACTTGAAAGCTATCCACTGGAAGAGCATCATTCTGATCTTCATAGAGTAAGAAAACAGGTAGCTACTATGGTGATTATTTGAGCTACAGACAGGCGATACAGGCCTATTTCCTACCTCTTAAGTCATCTTTTTTCTTTACATAACACGCAACAATATTTGGCTAGTTAACCAATTAAACCGTATTAATTATGCTGTCTTTCAGAGACTCAAGAACAATTCATCTTGTTAAAATTTATATCCTGTCAAAAATAGCCCTGTAATTTCGGAGACATGTGACTTCTTTCATTAATAACAAGACGATATACAGTAGATTGTCCACTGTCTCTGACAAACATCAAAATGTTACTCAGTATTTTTTTTTTTTTATTCCTTACATTTCAAATACATTCATGAATTGTAAGGGTCTGCGTTAGAATTGTGAAAAGAAGAGAGTGGTGTTGTTTAAATCAGATGTGCTTGTTGTGACTTTAGGGCTTGAAGCCCGGGCTTTCAGTAAGTGCTTCATGAAAGAGATGAGGATAAGCTGTGTGCCCTGTGAGACATAGAGTGAGCCGAGCATGTCCTGGTTGAGTGTGTGTGTACGAGTGTGTGCCTGTGTGTGTGACAGATCTTTGGGCCAGAGAAAGCCAAACAACGGGTATGCACATGCTTTTTTCTGTGTGTGTATGTGTCTGTGTGTGTCCTCTATGTGTGTGTATGTGTTTGTGACAGATCTGTACTGTATGGGAAAGTAAAAGGTAGGGAGAGTGTGAGAGAAAAGCCAGAGAAAATTAGTGGATGAACA
>JASCQY010000048.1:6988682-7007779 GCA_030264315.1 Sardinella tawilis
AGCCGCTACCGCTAACTGATTAGGGCATATGAAAACGAAACCATAGCGAAAAAGATATGCCCTAATCAGTTAGCGGTTTGGGCTTCGGTTTGATTCCCTCCGGAGAATTCCTTTAAACCAGGCTAAGGAAAACTACATGCTGCTATTTTTCACACATGATGGCTTTAAATGTCATTTCAGTGTGAATGTTCCTGTTGTTATTAAACAAATTTAAAACCATTACAACTTGGGATGCCAATTTCCTCAGTGCTTAAGTCCTGACTCCTCAGTGCTATTTTACTGATACACCTCCCCATTCATCCATCCATGTATAGCTACCAAGGTTACCAAGGCTACCAAGGTATACCGAAGCCGAAGTCGTGACCCATCAAAGACAGAAAACTCACCCGTATTGGCAGACCTGAGGAGAAGTTCAAGGTCCTGTGAAAAATTGGAGCTACTTTACGCCCACTGTGAGAGAACTCTTCATCCAAGTCCTCATCTTCGTCTTCATCCATCGCCTCATCGCTGTCATCCTCTTTCTCCTCGGGCACGAAGTCGGAATCTTCTGCCATGTCGCTATCAGGCTCAGGGGCCTTCCTCTTCTTCCGTTTGGCTGTTGCCTCTTTCTTCATCTTTGTGCTGCTAGGTGCTGCATCCATGCTCTCATCCTCGTCCTTCTTCTGATCATCAGCATGGCCATCATTCAGGCTTTTCACAATATGGTGGAGGTACTCAATTGCACTGTGAAAGATGAAATAGATCAAAACCAGTGTGGATTTTTTGTGCAAACCTACAAGACCAGAAGAGTTAAATTGACATTACCACAAAAATAATACTTTTTCCATATTTGTGTGTGCTAGCTGCTAGCGATGACGGCAGTGGTTTTGGCCTCCTTGCCACCCCGTTCACCTTCCAAGTGCTGCTTATTTTTACTTTGTTATCGGGTGTTTTGCTTTTCTATTTCTATTGGTTATGCAGACATCTGAATATATGGTGAGCAATTTTCATGTAATGTACCAGGAAGAGCAATACTAAAACATTCTTCTAGGGTGGTGGCTAAAGTAAAGCCCTACTTTCTCCCTTTACAAAAAATGCTCTAGGTATCCAGATAATGCACAAGGCAAATGCTATCTGTTGTTGTGCTGTTAAATAACAACAAGCAATAACAAGCAACAAAATGCTCTTCTATTCAAACCACGTGCACACTACATACACCTTAGCCGCTCTCCTCTTGGGCCGCCCACCCAGCGTCACCTCTGAAGGGTCTGGGGAAGATGGGGCGTCCCATGCTGCAGTGGTGGTCTTGACCTTGGGCGTGCTAGTGGCCTGTGGGAAAGGCACGCTAGGCTGTTTCTTTGTCACAGCTTTCGGGGTCGCTGGCGCAGCTTTGGGAGTTCTGGGAGTTTTGGCTTTGGGGCTTTTCACTGCCCGTTTCCGCTGACCCTTCGCCGTGGACGGAGTGCGCGCTTTGCCTTTTGCCTTTGTTGGTGTTGCATTTGTGGACCCTTCAGACCCTTCTGGTTGTGTGCCTGGAGGGATAAGTTTTAACAGGAATTATTTTTATTAGTCAGCAGGCGTTATCGCTAACTTCTTCTGACTCAGACAGAGATAACTGTGAAAAGCTTAATTTGGGGTAGGAAACAGTGGGTTTCCAGAACTGTAAGAGGGACTAATGAGTGACATGGTTGAATAGATATACAGTCTGTGACAACCTTGAAACCAAGATGCAAAACAAGCTTTCAGAATACCTTGCTCACAGTCATGTTGACCCGGTCCACAGGTGGAGTTGGTCATGTTGGAGCCAATCGCCGCCACGGACTTGGCCTCTTGAAGGATGCTGTCAGATGCTTGTGAGACATACTTCCCAGCAGCCTGTTTGCGAGCTTCCGTTGAATCCCCATTTGTATTCGGCGGCGACTTGTTGGCGCTCGGACTTAGCTGATCCGCTTGCTGGGCGACATCCTCTCCTTTCGGCAAGCCCATACCCCTGTTTCTGCGTCTGCCCAACTTCTGGACAGTGGATGCCATGAAACAACTGCCGTGCCCGCTCTTGCAAATTTAGTGGCAGGTTTCAGCAGTTCATACCTTGGAAATGAAGGATGGTCGACTGTAAGCCATACGTTATGTAAGGTTATTAAGATGAGAAACTTATTAAAATGGTCACAAGTATGCACACTGCCGGTTATGTTTCAACCAAAACATACCGGTAATGTTGTTGGGTTTGGTTCACTAAACATACAGTGTAAGCATTATCATGGCACCCAATTTTTCAACAACGTTACACTTTAGCACTAAGTTACCTAACCACTGACCGCTTTACAGCTAATTACATAAGAGGCTTAACATAGACAGATAGATTGCAAATAGTTTAAATGCTAGTAACACATCACAATCTCAATATAATGTAATAACGTTACTCAAGCATCCATATCGGCCAAGTTCACTAGCTAACGTTACACATCATCCAGCTGCCCCACGTCTCATTGTAACTTTGTCATGCTAGCCTGCTAAATGTTATAATGTCACAGATTAATAACTGAACTACATCTTGCGATTCATACAATGCAAATGGTATATGAATTTAAAAAAATAGTTATAAGCTGCTCAATGAAACACTAAGTCTACATAGAAAACACAAGAGACATTGGATCTTTCCACGCACGGAGCACATTATTTCAGTAGCTCAAGCCTTTAAGCCCTAGCCGCGAAGAGGCCCTCTCCCCGTCAGATCACCGGTTCGAACCTCCGTCATCCTCGTTGAAATCCAACCAAAATTCCAACTAATTTACAGCCCCCAAAACTTCAAGGATTAAACTAAACATTTCGCAATACTTACCTTCGTCGCTCCTTCGACGGACTCAAAGAAAGTGCAAACGGTAATATCAACTGTTCAATATACACATTCTACAGCCACGAGCCTTCCGTGATTATGTGCACCGCCATGTTTGTTCAGTCATCCCATAGACTTTTATGTTACTCGTTGCTGCCCCCCACCGAATGTACACTGTCCCAACAAGATGTTGTGCCTGTAGGTTGCCATCTCACCACTGGGTGTCACATCAAGTCTCTACAACATCAAAACAACCCTGAAAATGCTAACATGATTATGATAACAGTACACAAACTTTTAATTACACATGTTGAAAGTACATTTCCTTATGTTGCTGCAAAAGGTTACATGTGTTCTAAATAAAAAAAACACAAGTAGTATACAAGTTGACTAACCTAACAATATACTTTCATTATAAATAAAGCTTATTACAGGGCAAGGAAATTACTCCTAAAACCATCTGTAGACTAGAGACATATACCATGAGGTTACGGTGTTAAGCTGACAACAACCTAAGAAAACTGTAACTGTACGTTAACGTCAATGCAACTGTCATCTAATGTTACTTTGCAGACGAAACAAGGCATATTGGGAAACAGATTTACAGACCACAGTGGACTTCTTTCCTCTCTCTGCACAATAATATGCATGCATTCCTTTCATCATAGGAAGGACAACACAGTCATATGGTATGAACTGAACTTAGTAATGTTCAGCAATGTCCAAGACTTATTTTTGGTCCTTTTGTATTTAAAAACTTTACAAATGACAGTCAGAAAAAAAAGTGTTTCAGCACTGTTATGTGCAGCAGTCCGATATTCTGTCATACACAGTGGCAGTCGGACAAGAAGTAACCCATGCAACACCCTTGCCACTAATCTTTACCATGAATTCATGTCTCAAACTTCATTTCTTAACAAAATGCTCACCCTCCCAGAGCCATTTGCCATTTTAGCTAAGGCTACTGCCCATATGCAGAAAGTGATGATTAGCGTTCCTAATATCATCTATACAACAACGATACCATCCCTCCCTTGTTTTGTACAGCAGCAATGAGCATCACTACCATTCAGTGGGTTCGGGAAGGAGCATTCTGTACAAGACCACATCACATGCAGCTGGTTTAGACACACATTGAGCGGAAGTCTGGAGGGTGATCATAGATGGTGGAACAAAAAGCACACACAGGGTGTCACTGAACAAGTTCAGCACACTCCCCCTTCGTGTTCCACTCCCCTTGAATTGGCTTGAAGTCAACTGGGGGAACAAACAAACAAATAAACAAACAAACAAAAACTGGCACACGGATGTCAATGTGTCAAAAGTAAACACAGTTATTCTTCGTTGGTTAAAATTCACTGTAAGCAGCAGTACTACTTGTAGTACATTACTGTCAGCTGTACTACTTATAGTACGTGAATGTTGCACTCGAGACGGGCATGACAGGAGGTCTGAGAGAACCCAACATTGCTGGCTCAGACAACAAAGAGACAGAAGAGGCGACGTGGCGAGTCAGGGGTTGCCCCTGATCTGCTTGGCAGGAGGAGGGGGGTGGATGGCATGGTGGGGTTCGGCGAGTGGCGCCCTCTTCAGGGCCCATGCGTCATGGTGCATCGCTTGCGTGGCGGCGGCGGCGGCGACGGCGGTGGTGGCGGTGTCCTCCGCCTCCGACTCGCTGCTGGAACTGCCGCCGCTGCTGCTGCTGCTGTTGCTGCCGTCAAAGTCGTAGCAGTCTTTCTCCCGAACGCCCTGCTCCTGAGTCACCCGCTCGCTTTCCTTCTCCCCATCCTTCTCATTGGGCTCCCTCCGCCTTCCCTCGCCGGCGTCCGCGGCCCCGGGGTTGGCCATGATGACGGTGGAGGGGGCGACGGGGGCGCCAACAAGGGGGGTCATCTCCTGCCAGGCACTGAGGCCTGGCGTGAAGCGGAGTGCAAGGTTCTGCTCAGGTGTTGGCTCGAGCACAATTGGTCGAGGCTTCGACTTCAGCAGTTTCTCGAAATTCTTGGAGGCTTTTTTGCTCACCACAAACCACTCCTGGGGGGTTGAGCACACAGGAAAGCCAACAGTGGGTAAAAACAATTCCAGACATATTGAACTACCCCCGTCAGCAAGAAAACTACAAGCATTAAGCACAGCATCCAGCAACTTTATACAGTATAACACTAGTGTGCAATCTACAGCATACTTAAGTTTTAAACTTGTATAATTATACAGACAAAATGGAGCATTAATTGCATTATATTAAATGAAATACAATAAAATAATTATTAAATAAATTAAATAAGATATCCATTAAAATGTAAACAATGACACATTGAGTCAATTATTCCAGGCGTTCTGGGTTGATGTAAAGCATTACTAACCTGAGAATGGACAGAGTTGATGTGATACTTCACCCCACTCTCAGAGTTGAACTCCTTGCGGCATATCAGGCATTTGTATTTGCCAGCTTCAAACTCACCCTGTGCAAGTACAATAATAACATAAAAGTCATCTTGATGAGAAATCTGAGCATGCCATTATATGCTCATGAAAAAAAAATTGGATATTCTGTTCTACTGATTTTTTTATTGTACTCAACAGTTTCTCTACCTGGAAAATATTTCAAACCCATTTTACTGGGTTTGGCCAGTTGCAGAGTTGTCAAATATAAAATATGATTTCTAACAGCATATTTTAAAAGCTGGAGAAAATTTAAATGGCAGAAAATTCCTCACCATTGTACAGAGGCCTAGATGAGCTTTCAACCCAGATACACTTGTGTAAACCGCACCACAGCCCTGTGGAGAACATTAAGCAAACTAATGTTTGCGAGATATTCACAATCACATGCTCCCCAGATACAGCTCTTTGGCATGTTTAGTCATTGAGTTTTGCCATCATTAATTTGACAATCAATAATCAATAATTGAACAGGTCTGACCTGATTAGGACACTGAACTTTCCTTTGCAGTTTGACCTCATTCTTCCACTTGCGCAGAACCTCCTGACTGAAAGCTGGCAATCCAGGACGGGCGTATTTGAGCTGCCAAAAAACACATCAGGAATATTAACCAAAAAAAAAAAACATGCAGGCACACTAACCAAGAGAAGCCTTAGCGTCCTTTTTTGTGTACTACAAAAATGCTAACAATTACATTCAGGTACAGTACTGCACAAAATCTTAGGCTTATAATGTCAGTAAAGGAAGTTCAATTTACAACATGTGAGAGTGGAAGGCCACGCAATATGGCATCTACATTGTGGATGCCTGCGACCAAAGTCATGACAAACTCAATTCATCCATTGCGCTGTACTTGACTGAAAGGGCCTGTACCTTCTTATCGTCTGGGACCAGGTCCCGTTGCACCTTCCTCTTGGGCCACTCCTTACTGAGTTCGTCGTTGGCTATCTCCTGCAGGTGGTAGACGGCCACCTGTGCAGACATGCGCTTCACGCGGCCACTGTTGGTCCTCTCTGGGCTCAGCTCCTGCTGGCCCTTCGCCTCCTCCTCATCTGCCTTTGGGGGCGACTGCAGACACGTCACAAACTTCACACGTATTCAGTCCTTCGTCTCGTTTCCACTCAATTCATTATCATGTCCTATTGTTATTGACTGAAATTCATTTCAATTCAATTCAATTAAATTCTATTTCATTTGTACAGCGCCTTTTACAAAGTAATGTCTCAAGGCGCCTTACAGCATGAAGCACCCAAGAGCACCAGGGGCAAGAAAAAACTCCCTTATGTGGGATTAGTTAATGATATTTCCATTTATTTGGCTCATCTGTGTTTATTTCCATTCACGGAGATGCTAATTAAAAATAGACATTAGCCTAATCCAAGGGAAGTGCTCTGACCAACTAATGTTGTCAGGGAAATGTCTATGGATAGAAAGGTTATTAAACTTTCCATTACCTTTAACTGCGTTATACTCTATGCATATCAAGAGTTAATCCACGCCACCTCAAGCATATTAAATTTATATTCAATTTTAGGAGATTGAAGAGAATTTGCGGGAGGGAGGATAATGTGCATTAACAAACTGGATGGAAACCTGACTACCATATACAGAATTACATGGTTGTGAGATGACACTGGGCACTACAGTGAGTGAGTGCACCAGACTCCGGGAACATCATAACAAAATCATTTTTTTCTTTTTCATTAGCAAAATGGTGCTAGACTAGCATACCTCCTACAGACTCAATACAAAGCACAAACAGAGAGAAAAAGATTTTAACATCGTATACTAACCCCACGCATTACAATATCTCTCCAATCACCATACAGTCACCATGCATGCATCTAGTTATGTTGCTTACTTGAAACCAGAAATGATAAATTCTAAATAGTGAATCCAATAGCATTGAGGGAGAGAACTCACTGGGGCATGTTCAGACTTCAGGTGGTACTCCAGGCCTGCCCTGGAGCGGTACGGCTTCCCACAGTGCTTGCAGTTCAGCAGCAGCTTCTCCAGCTCAGACTCCTCCTTGCCACACTTCTTGGTGTGATACAGGTAGCCCATGATGCTGGTGAAACTACCTGTGCAGCCCTGACAAGAGCGGGGAAACAGAGGGTACAGCAGGCCAACACCACAACATCAACATCATAAACAACAAACAAATTGACAATGACACAAATAGCTGCTATGACAACCACAACATCAATTTCTATCTCAGCGATAATGCTGAACATGCGGAGAACCATGCCAGGTTCTGTCAACTGACATCACTACAGTAAGTGTACCTCTTTGGAGCATTTCAATTTGCCCATCCTTTTCAGAATCTTCCGGAGCTTCTCTTTCAGCGCCTGCTCATCCATCCCACTGCTCTCCTGCAGTGCAGGCTGAGGAAAAGCGGACGGAGAAAAAGTGAGGCCAAGGTGAGCCAAGGTGAGACACTCACACTAAGACCAAAGATGATGGAGTTATGACCAAGACAGAGCGACATAATACGCTACAACGGGAGCAAACATGAATAGTTCCATAGTTCCGGTCTGCATAAGATGGCATGTGGCATGTGACTTTCAACCAATCTTTTGTATTAGCGTATCAGGGCTCAACTTTGGTCTGCATGAGGGCGCTGTGGCTCAGCAGGCTAGTGTGCCGTACCATGAATCCGGGGACCCAGGTTTGAGTCCGACCCCAGGTAATTTCCCGATCCCTCCCCTTCTCTCTCTCCCGATTCATTTCCTGTCAGTATCTACTGTCCTATACGAATAAAGGCAACAAAATGCCAAAAAAATCTTAAAAAACAAAACAAAAAAAAAAAAACAACTTTGGCCTGCATAAAGGGGGATTTTGCCGTCCCTCCCCCTTGCGAAAATAGAACACGGAATTTAACAGACGTTTGTTCCTCTCACTCCACTTCCCTCTGTGCTAAGATTATGGCAAGGCTAGGCAAGACAAAATAAGTGTATTTGTATAGTGCATTTGATATTCAGAGGCAGTTCAATGTGTTTTACAGGCCAGGAAGGCCTGAATGGCTCAGTCCCAAAGGCTACATTTCCCCCCCAACCCTAAGGCTTGGGTGACACAAATAGAACACTGGCGTAACCAATGCTGTAGTGCCTGCTGTAGTTGTATAGTTTATGAGATTGGGCTTGAGTCAGTAGCACTAGGAAGTGAATGTCTCCGAGACTGCCGCTCTTACCAGGTTGTTGTGGTCAGCCATTAGGTGATACTTCATCCCTGTGGAGGACTTCAGTTGTTTTCCACAGTGCGGGCATGTAAAAGGGTTCTGCAGGGAAACAAGGTCCTTACTGAGTGACTGACTCAATGCACTAAGATGAAATGTCCTTGCTGCAGGCATGCATTTGAAAGTCTCACTGCATACAACTAGATAACACTATGATCAATCACGACAAGAAATGATTCAAGCCAGCACTGTCGTCATCATTTTAGCTCGTCTTTGGCCCACCTATGTCAGAAGCAACACTCTGATTGGTTACCTCAAATGCAAGTGCATTATTGCTGGCCGGAATATCTGCAGAATATCTGCTCTCGCAAGATCTCTGGACTTCCAGGGTAGTGGTTACCCTTTTCTGTCTATAAATTGTGAACCTGCAACCCACCAGCACCTGGCTTCAAGCCACAGTTTGCTCTGCAAAGAGATTTTGTTATTTTTTTTAAGTTCTATGTTCCTTTATGTTCCCAACTTCCTTTGTGGTTTCTGTTCTAATTGCAGGGCAGTTACATTTTGGACCCCCAGACCAAAGTAGTCTTTCTGGACATGAATGGACACATGTATGACAGGGATGATGGTGGCGCAGGTGGTAGAGGTGCTGTTCGGCAACCAGAGGGTTGCAGGTTCGAGCCCCACCCTGTCAAAGTGTCCTTGAGCACTTTACCCCAGATTTCTCCCGGTGGTAGGATGGCAGCTGCCACCACTGGTGTATGAATGTGAGGCATACATTGTAAGTCGGCAAATGTAAATGATGTAATGTGCTCAGGGTGCAAAACACACTAGCAGTGCTTACCATACTACAGGCTTCCATGTGTTTCTTGAGCCCCTCCACAGTCTTCCTTCCAACGGATTTGCACTTGGGACACGTCACTCTCCCCTTGCCCAAGATCTGCAGCTGCCACCTCTCTTCCTGGCTCCCTGGGCCGCAGCGCAAGCCAAGGAAAATGGGGTCAAGCAAAAGGGAGGCACTTACAGCAGTGTACAGTATGTTGTAGTTCTGTGTGTGAAACACTTGAGCACTACGGCACACCTGGTGGATATGTCGGCGGCTCCTTCTTAGTGGTGAAGATCCTTGGCCGCGGCTCCTCGGATGGCAGCATCAGGTGACTGCTGTCTGTACGCTCCACCACAAGCACTGAGTGAACATAAAAAATATAAATAAATAATGAAAATTAAAAATATATAACTTGAAGCATGATGTACAGTATCTGAAAGGAGAGGTCCAACGTAGATCAACCCACATTCCTGCTGCTCACTGAGTGCTGGCAGTTGGAAGAGGAATGAGAAAATTTGGTGTAACGTCACTTAATGCCCCGAAATGAGGCCAGAAAACCCAGTCAGTTTCCTGTGTGTGTTTCAGTTAGTGTCAGCTGCCAGTTTGCAAACACAATACAGTATGTTGCATCGCATTTTTCGTTCCTCTTGTGGGATGTTTTACGTTGGACCTTCCGTTTGTAGATAGGTAGGAAAAGTTTACATTACAGTACATATCATATTGGGGTGGAATCCCAATGTGCATCTAACCTAAACTGTGTGAACCCTCAAGCAATTAACTGGTATGAATCTGGTATGAAGCTTCATGATTTGGCCGACTCATGCCATTTGAGGTCCTGTTCACACGCATCTACTGTAGATCCAGCATATTTCTATAAATGGATATGTTTTTTAAGTGCAGATTTCACAAAACGCTCTACTTTTTCGGATTCCACTGGATATGTGTAAACGCAATAAAAAAAAATATATCCGTTTAAAAAAAGTCTAGATAAGTGTAAACAGGGCCAACGTCTGGCCTTACAGTATGGTTAGAGGAAGCACTTGGATTAAGTAGTGTGTTGATGCGGTGTCACTGAGGCACTGAGCTCCTGCAACAATAATACCTGATTCTCTGATGACACCTGGAAGGCTGGTGACGGGGGACCGGCATGGCTCTTCCACAGGCTGCTTCCTCTTCATGCCACCACCTGAGGAAGAACCACTGCAGTCAGGTGTGTGTCGTCATATCTGTTAAAGACTTTCAAATGACACAACGCCCTGTGCTTTGTGCAGACTTGAATACTGTTCATACATTTTTACATACTGGAAGTCTGTGAACACATTTTGAACACACTTTTGTAATATTTGACACAAGCCCTTGAAGCTAAAGAGCACCTGTCTTTGGTACTGTACATACTTTATCACAAGTTAAACAGCACTCCTGACTGCCAATAGATTGGCATTTGGGCAATGCTGTGCTGTCTGTAGATCTGACAAGTAGCAGTTACTGCATGTTTCCTAGGAAGGGTTCAAACTCCTCCAGCAGAGGTGGCATGTGTGCAGCACCTTACCAGCCCCCCTCATGCCCTCCAGGCTGTGGCAGCAGGGCTCTCTGGCGGGCATGCGGTAGGCCATGTGGCCCAGGTGGCCCAGATGCCCCAGGTGGGCCATGTGGGGCTCCTCCGCCCCGTTGATCAGGCTGGAGGCGATGACCGAGCAGGACGACGACGACTCGCTCGCTGGATCCTCAGAGGGGCTCATGAAGACGGGCTGCAGGTCGTGGTACCTGTGGGACACGGCAGCACACGGACGGGGATGTGGACTTTAAGTTGCTTGGAGGAAATATAGGGCACACTGAGCTCACTGAGGGTGGAATTCTCCATTGTGCGGAAGTTCAGAAATCACGCCATTTGCGCCAATGGCGGAGAAGCGCGCAGTTAAGTGATTTTTCACATCCCGGAGAATTCCACCCTTAATGACTATTTGGATGAAGCAAAATTTCATGGATTTTTGTTTTGCTTGTATTTCATAGATACAAGTCACTCCCATTTATAATAATAAAAAAACCCAACACAACACGGCATTCCCAGCACAAAAAGTGATAGAAGGTGAAATAGCAGTATATGCATGGACTCACTTTTTCCTAGCGTACGTCCTCTTTATGTTTTGAGTCTTCTGACAACAGGCCTCTTCAATCTAGAAAAAAAGGGGATGAAATGGGGATGCTTTGGAGAGGTTGGGTGCTTTTTCTGAATACCAAAAAGTAGGTTAATGTCAATGTATCTTCAGCTTTTTTAATTACTTAAACTAATTGAATTCATCTGAGGACGGATTTTTGTTACATTACAATGCTTGGGTCCCTCGGATATTCCTGTTCTGAAAGTCTGCAAATGAAGCAGCAATTTACCTTTGATGGTCCAATCCCCCCTGATTCGTACTCCCGTAGTCTCTGTCCAGGAACTATGGTATGAATGGACAAGTCTTGTCAATTTTAGGCAATATTGTAGGTGTCTGATCATTTGTATATGTACATTGCAACCTAGTAACAATTAGAGACTTGTTCAAACAGAGCCATTGTTGACACATAGAAAAATCTTGATTTTGTTGATATACAATGCTATTCATGTTAAGATGGACATGTTTTATTACCTTGTGTATTGGGCTTTAATTGTGGCCTAGGGATCTTCTTTTTAGTGGTCACATACGTGACAGACATGTTGTTATGCATGTGATCCATTTTCTCTTTGGACCTAAACAAGTCAGTAAAGGTCAGTGAATAGCTACTCAAATGTCATTGCAAAGCATTTTAAAAGCAATCCAACAAGTAACAATTACACATTTCAGCACCGCTGAGCCTGTAACGTTATGCATTGTCCCGTTTCAAATACAGGCCAGCGTACAGAAAGAAAAATCAGGTCGTCCACACACTTGACTTATCAAGACTCTGCAGTAATCAAACGAGGACTGAACTATTTTTATTTCTCTGCAGAGCGACGATCACAGTGTACAGAGAGCGAGAGCTCCACTGAGCCACCATCATTGTCCGCCGACCGAATAGCCTTTTCCAAGGGATCCTTGTAGCGACATTGGGGTTCACGTTCCCATTCGCTTACGCCAGGAAAAATAAAATATTCGCTTCCCTCTGTGGCCCAGCAGAGGTTTGCAATGCCACACAAAATACAACTCGACGAGAAACACGTGCAAACCGATGCATTCTTTTTGGAAAATACAGAGCTAGGTTAGCTACAATGTGACATGTCTACCCTACCTCACACCCCTTAAGTGGCTACGGTTCCTGTCGTCTTTTTGTGCGATCGCACAATTCCTCCCTGCCAGCGCATACTGGTAGTTGCATGCTACCCAGGAGTATGTTAAAAACACTGCAATTGAACGATGTTGTTGAATATGACTTCCTTTCAACGTCCCTTGCCAAATTCAGAGGAAACCATTACCAGCCCCTTTGCTCGATTACTTCATGCTGGGAACGCCCTCTTTTTCCGTGGCAACAAATGAGATGCACGTTCCTTTCGCTCCCAGAGCAACACGGTTGTTAGCGGTGGGCGGTACGCACGGCCTAAGAACGCAGTCTCCTCCTTCAGGGCGAGTTCACAAGGATCATCACAAGTGAGCCGAACTTCAAACAGCTGTATGCTCGCTTTCGATCATAATAGGAAATGTGCCTAATCATTCAAATAACTTGAAACTATGAAATGTAGGATAAAAATCACAGTGAACTGACACTTTTTCCTTAAGAATATACCTTAAATAAAGTTTTTCTTTATCTTAGAAAAAAGCCCAAAAAATATCTTAAAAAAAAAAAAAAAAGACAGGTGTGATGCTCACACTTGGATGCTCTGGTCAGGAACTATACCACAAGGTTCGGAACTAGTTGAAGCCTTGGCGAAGAGGAGCAGCTAAGACCAGAGAGACCATAGAGAGCATTGCAAGACCATAGAGCATTGCAATTACCGTTTGTTGCATCAATACGTTTATTTGTTACATTTCTTCTCTACTCCATGGTCAACTTCATTGCAAAGTGTAAGTGTTTGAGAACAACAGACACAGACAAACCTTCTAGAATCAGAGCACTGAATGCTGATAGGTCGTAAGTAGTAATACTGGGCTCTGTGCTAAGGTTAACAACAGGTCCCATATTTGAGTCTGTCAATCATTCCTAGGCGTGACAATCACCTCTGAGCAAAAATTAGCCTGAGTAACGGGCCAAAGGAGGTGGTGTAACGGCCTTCGGAGGATTATTTGGCAATTTGCAGGTATCAAATTTGCCATCAGTGCTGGAGTCAATGAAATCTTTGTGGACTGACCTATGATGTAGCCTAAATATCCTCGTCTTTTCATTCATTTTGTTCAGTCTCTGCATTTATCCCATGCACTCATGAGTGAGACACACAGTAAAGCACACACTCACCCAGAGCAGTGGGCTAGATAGAGAAATACTTTTATTATCCCATGGCATACAACCTTACAGCACATACATTATAAAAATAGAGAAAAGTCCTATTAAGTGTATATACTGTATAGGGGTACGTTGTTTTGTGTGGAGAGTAGAATGCACCAGAGGATGCTATAGTACCCCAAGTGCAAAGGTGTCAGTGCAAGTGCAGATTCTGTAGGCTACTATACTGTACATTTACTGTACATTTACTTACTTTTATAAAAATATAAGCAGTTAAGAGAGCATGTAAAAACTTTGTAAGTAAGTAAGTTCAAATTTCAGTAACAGTTACTGAATACTGATACTGGATTATTTAGTTACTGTAGTTACTACACTCCATGCTACAGTAAAACAACAATTAGCCTACATAACATTGTTTTTTTTTTTTTTTTTTTACAGTTTTGCATTAATTTACAGTAGATGCATTGCAGTGGACTGGCCAGACACAATGAAATATTCCATCTTACAGAATCTCCAACAAAATGAGGGAAAAGTTGAATATTTGTGGACTCAAAGCCTCCATAGTATGACTTGTTATGAAATAAATATGATGATAAAATATGATGAAATTAAGATAAAATATGATGAAATTAAACTCAAATATTAGGCCTATACTGAGAGACAAGTCTACTGAAAATAAAAAAAAAGTCATGAAGAGAAGCTTTTGAATGCATAATATTTTATTTGTTTTTGTTTGTGTATTTTATTTGTGTAAGTGTGCACATGTGCTCATGTATGTATGCATACAGTATGTGTGTATCTAACCGGCATCTTGTCCTTCCCCTCTTCTTCTCCACAAGCTCTTCTATCATTCTCATACTCACTGTTTTTTTGTTTTGTTTTGTTTTGTTTGGTTTTTGCATTAACTATTCAGGTTTGTGGCTGTTCTTCCACTCCCTCTCTGAATTGCTCTCAGACAACCTTTTCTCCTCTCTCCCTCTCTTTGTCTTTTTCTCTCTTTTTCTCTTTTACCTTTAAACGTTGTTTGTTCTTTAACCATTTCTAAAATTGCGTAGTCACCAAGTTAAGCCTGTGAAGCTCCTCCTCTCTCCTCCTTTCCTCTCTTTTTCTTTTCTGCCATCTCCTCCCGCTCTCTCTTTTTTCTCTCCTCAATTTCCTCTTTCATTCTCTTTTTCTCAGCTTTCTCCTTGCTCTTTGTATCAGCCTTTTCTTTTGCCAACCTTTTCCTCTCTTCTTTCTTTCTCTGTTTCTCTTCTTCTTGAAAATGTTTCTTCATCTCCTGCTCCATCTTTTTTTGTTCCTTCTCTCTCTTTTTCTTCGCTGCGGACTCTTCCTTTTCTCTCTTTTTCCTCTCTGCCAACTCGTTCTTCTCTCTTTTTTTCATTTCTGCCAGCTCATCCTTTTCTTTCTTTTTCCTTTCTGCCAGCTCTTCCTTTTCTCTCTTTTTCTTCAATGCCTTTTCTTCCATCTCTCTTTTTTCCTTCTCTGCAAGTTCCTTCTCCAGTCTCTTCTTCTCTTCTTTTGCCTCCTTCTTCTTGAGCTCCAGCATTTTCTTCTCCTCTGAGGCCCTCTGCTTCTCCAGCTTCTTCGCAGCCACTTTCAGCCGCTTTTCTTCATCTGCGAGCCGCCGTTTCTCTTGCTTCTCTTTATCACGCTGTTGCCTTTGCAGAATCTTCATCATCTTTCTTTCAGCCTTCTCCTCCACTTTCAGCTTCCGACAACAGTCTTCCAAGTCAAACTCAAGTTTGTCTCGCTCTCTTCTCATTTGCGCCTCTGTTGATCTCTGGTTGAAACAGAGGTCCCTGTCCTGAATTCGTAAGAAGTCCCTGAAATAATCCCTGTGTTCCGGAGTCATATTCATCATCTCCTCTTGGAAATACTGTTTACGTTTCTCAAGTTTTCCCCATTCTTTCTCCAGCTTGATCATTTCCTCCTCTTCATGAACAATCAGCATATCTAAATTGGCAAGGATGGTCATTTTCAAACGCCTAAGGTGTTCGACATTGGTTAGTTGAACAGTTTCTTCAGAGACAGCGTCTTTCTCTGCCAATGCGGAATCCACAGTATGAGCGCTATCTCTTTTTATCTTTGCCAGCTGAGCCTTTTGTTTCCTTGGGACCTTTTCTTCTTCTTCTTCTTCTTCTTCTTCTTCTTCTTCTTCTTCTTCTTCTTCTTCAGTGTCGCTTTCTTCAGAAACGCAGATCTGAAAAAAAGTATTCAAGGATATTTACTCACATTCGGTCATTCAAAAGTCAAATACAATTGTTATTTCCGGTTGCATCTTTATTTGACTAGTCTTATTTAGTAAACATTATGAAATAATTTAGTGGCCTAAATCATTTCATGACTCTGATTTGCCTGTGTGTGACTGGCACTAACCTGCATTACATCCATAGGTCCCTTATCCATACAGTGAGGACACTTCAGCTCCACTGCTCTCAGTGTGATTGGGCAGACGAGGATGATGGGAGGACCGTGACATAAATGTCCCACAGGGACACCGTCCACCACTTCTATTTTGTGAGGAAACGGGCAACAGTCAAGGCAGATCTGAAATTCCTTGATGGTGCCATCTGAATTGAAGTCAAGGACAGGCTCAGATGTAGTAGACTGAGCTGCTGAGTTGTCAGTATCATTTTCACAAGTTCTCAGCATCTCCTCCCTTAACTTGTCCAGCTTCTGCCGCGTGTTCAGTTTGACATCAGCACTGAAGGAATTGCTGGACTGCACAGATCTTATCTTGGCCGGCTTTGGCTGGATCTGTTTTGGTCGGACCACATCTGTGTTTATATTTATCTTCTCTGTCCCATCCATATTCCTTTGTTTGTTGTCTTCGGTCTTTGCAAGGCTGCTAATGAAGCCCGTTTCCATGCCAGTTTTAAGATGAAGGCTCATTTCATGGCAAGAGGCATCGTGGGGAACCACAACAGGTGAGGCAGAGGCTCTCCTTGGCTGATCCATCTTATGAAGTTGTGGTGCAGAAGTAGGAAACACCTCAGCCGGGTGGGGCTCAGAGAAAGTGTTAGTGATTAGACACCCGGTTGGGCCAAAGGCCTCCTTCTCCATACCCTCAGCATTTTCCTCAGCAGATGGCATCTCTGCTTGATGTTGCAGGCAGATATCAAGCTCCCCCATTTTGCATTCAGTGCTTGCTGGGACAGAATCTGCCTTGTGGTCCTGATACTGCGTCTCTGCCAGGGTGCTGTTGATGTCTCCTCCATCCAGAGTTTCAGACAGCTTGACCTGAGGCTCAGCCATTCCAGAGGTCTGTGGTGACTTCATGCCGGCGTCAGTGTGGGAGCTCACCACAGCAATGTGGGTAGATGTCATGGCAGGTGGTGCTGATATTGCCCTGGGTGGGTTGTCCTCAGACTGCCTTAATGCTGCATCAGGAACGTGTCCAACCAGTCTAGGCTCAGAGAGAGTTCTACCACCTCCCATACCACCGAATGGGTACATTGCCCCCTTCAACACACTTAGTTTGGAGACTAAGCTGTCTTTGCCTTGCCCATTTTCGGCCTCTGTGCTGAGGTAAACAGGTCCCATATTTGAGTGTGTCAATAGAGGAGTACCACTCTTAGACTTGACAGTGACCGCAGAGCAAAAATCAGCCTGAGTAACGGGCAAAGGAGGTGGTGTAGTGGCCTTCGGGGGATTATTTGCCAATTTGCAGGTATCAGATTTGCCATTGGTGCTGGAGTCAATGACACATGCAATCTTTGTGTACTGACCTATGATGTAGAAATTGTGCTCTGATTCCCCTGGATCTTGTCCGTAGGCCTTTGCCATCTCTTCTCTCAATTTCTTTGGTTCGTCCTGAAGGTCTGACTTGGGATCTGTGTTGGAGGAATCCCAGGACATCGTAGACTTTATTTTGGTGGGGCGAGGCAAGGGCTGCTTTGGACGCACAACGTCTCTGTTTACATTATGCTCTGAGTCATCCAACATCCTCTCTGCCATGCCTTCAGCCTGTGCCAGGGGGCTGTTGTCTCTTCCTTCCTGGTTCTCCTGCAGCTTGACCTTTGGCTCCGTGTCCCCAGGGCACTGCCCTGATGCCACTTGAGGGCCCACCTCAGCAGAAGCGGCCTCTTGGGTCGAGCTCAGATCAGCTGGAGCAAAAGTATCCCTTGTCGGCTCACTGTCGCACAGCTGAGGTTCCTGAATCACATGGGCTATCAGGTCTCCAGTGGGGTCAGGAGATGGCACCTCTGACGCTGGTAGTATCAAGGCCGCAGAAGTTCCAGGTTGGGCATCCACCTCAGAGCCTAGCAGAATTTGAGTGGTAGGCACAGAGGGTGGCACTGGGGTGGAAGCGGAGGGCATATTTCCAGTATGCCGAGACGCTGCAGCGGGTGCTGATGAAAGCAGTGAGGGCTCTGAGCGTGTTTTGCGTGCCGCCAGATAGTTGAAGTGGCATGGCACACCGTGAACACGTCTTCTCATCGCCGATCCCCTGCAGCTTGGCAACAGCTGGAGAATGGTGTGCACGGGGAGTCTTTGCGGCAAAGACAGGGGCACAAACTCTCTTGCAGTGAGAAAATCTTCACTGGGAATTGGAAGACTTAAAGATGAGCTTCTTTCATCTCTCGTCTGAGTAGAACACATAAGTACAAGCATCTTAAATTACTTGCTCTAGACAACAATTTCGTTTAGCTGGTTCAGAGCTTGAAATTATCATTATTTAATTACCTGCAACACCGTGCGGAGTCTCCCCACCTCTCGCCAGAGATTTTGATTCTCCAGGCGCATCATCTGGCACCATGTCAGCAACTGCCTCCAAATCTCCTCAGAGTCTGACCGGGGCTCTCTTCGCAAGAGGGCCTCCAACGTCTGGCCAAGGGTCCTTGAGGATAGGAGGGCAGGCCCATGAGCTCCAGTCTGCAAGTACAAAGCATGATTATTTGTGGGACATGAACACACAGACACACTCACACAAACACACACACACACGAACATCCACACACTCACAAACACATCTTAGGCTACTTGATCCACCTCTCCATCAGACAGTTCATCACCATCTGACTGAAAAATTCAAGTACACTGCTTGTTAATAGGCTACCAGAGGAAAAGTAAATGTGCAAATTCTGTGTGTGATTAAAAGTTGAGACATACTTGTGGTTGAACATGTCGTGATCGGTCAGGAGATGACATCTCCAATTGCTATCCTAAAGAAAATAAGAGTTTTGTTCATTTACAACCTACACATTTACATTTAGGCCGATATATACATGTATAGCAGAGCCTTTTATCCAGTTACTTCCAGTAGAGTACCTCACTGCCTTGCTCAAGAGCACTTAAATAGGATTTGAACCCACAATTTGTAGGCTACTATGCAAGCCAGGCCCTCTTCAGGCAATACTGTGAATCAGCAGACTACGGAAGCTCAGAGCTGCCAACCCCTAAAAAATATTTGGCTCAGTATCATGTAATTACATGATATGTATCATGA
>JASCQY010000048.1:7022982-7034492 GCA_030264315.1 Sardinella tawilis
CTCTCTCTCTCTCTCTCTCTCTCTCTCTCTCTCTCTCTCTCTCTCTCTCTCTCTCTCTTTCTCTCTCTCTTTCTCTCACTGACGCACGGACATAAAAGGTCATGTTGACTGTACTCTTTTTGGGAAATGTGTTTTCACTATTTGCTGCTCACTGTGTATATTTTCATTAAAGACCAAAAAAGCCATAGAGAAGAATACTGCATCCCGTTTATGTAACACTTAAGGGTTTCCCCTCCTCGCAGTGTGGGGCCTTGTGATGCCCAGGATTAATTGTACAGCTAAGCAAACCTCCAAGCTGGTAAAACAGCAACTGAGTTTATATAGCTGCTTATGACTCGTAGTGTGTGGTGACTAAATGCTTCCACAAAAAGCTGCATGGCGATCCTCCATTAGGAACCTTGGCAACAGCCGCAGTGAGTGTCTAAGGAGCTTGATTTGTTTAGGTTAGGGGATATTCTTAACAGGCCTCATTGTATTGAACTGGGTTTGTAAGGGAAGGAGCAATATGTTAAAGGGACTCCAGATGAAGTCTTTTTTTTTTAGCTCTGTAAGCTTATTTATTTTTTGTGTGTGTGACTCTGTTTAGTGTTTCACTAATTATTTCACTTGTTTAAATCCACTGTGTATTATTAATGAAGCAATTTTTTAGGGACAAGCCTGCTTTAAAAGTACTTTTAAGGGATGCATTACTTTGGTTGCTTATTTGTAATAGTGCGTGTACGGACGAGGTTGTCTATGTCCTAACGTGTGTTTCTTCTTGTGTGTTCTGTGCTTAAACCTTTTAGAAGCTGAGTCACAGAACAGCCACACACACACACACACAGAGGGTCAAGCTGCTTTTCCTTTAACCTTGTCCTGCCGACTGATATGGTGGAGTCCGCCAGCGGGTGGAACATTCTGGATCGGGCCTAAATGGGACCTCAAACCGCGAGAGCCAGCCTGGTGCTATGGCTGCATGTGCCCTGAATGTCCCTGTGATGATGAACGCCAACAACATGAAAGGTGAGAGCAGCCCTCGCACTGGCCGCCCAGTACTACCTGTGCCCGACCGCTCTACCTACTGCCCCCTGCTGGTTAGCGGGAGCCCCTACAGCCCGGGCAGCACCAGTCCCGGCTCGCCTGGCGCACCCCCGTCCTTCGTGTTCCCGCCGGTAGCGAGCCCCAGCGGGCCTCGCGCCCGCTCGCCCTGCCGGCACCCGGACACCCTGGGCGTGAATGTGGGCAGCCGCGTTCGCCGGCTGAGCAGCCCTTGCCGGGGGCGGTTCGGCAGCGATGAGGACGACAGCGCCGTCAGCGGTGGCGGTGGTGCGGCCAATGGCGAGATCAAGCGCACGGTGCAGATCGTGCAGATCCACCGCGAGCTCCAGAACGTGGAGGTGAACAAAAAGGTGGGCCTGTTCGAAGCGCAGATCTCTGACATCCGCGCCCAGGTGCTGAGCGCCGAGATGCAGCGGATCCCCAGGGTTCCCCGGAGACCCGGCCCCAGCAGCCCTGGCCCTGGCCCTGGCCTTGGCCCCTCCCCTGCCTCCCCTCCGGGGAAGCCCTGCCCAGGGGGAGTCCCGGCCCCCCTCGGGAGGGACTGCCCTCCCAGTGTTCCCAACCAGCTCCAGAATGGGAGAGGATGTCGCAACCCAGAGGGAGTAGCAACAGCAGGCGAAGGAGCAGCAGCAACAGCAGCAGCGAACGACAAAAAAAGAAGCTTGACAGCCACTGACCCAAATACGGAACAGGGTGGTGGTGGTGGGGGGGGCCAGCATGCGAACAAACCCACTGGGACTTGGACAGCCTCCGACAGCTCAGCCAACAGCACTCAGACCTTAAGTTTGCTGGGGGTTGGCAGTGCCCTGGCCACCGCGAACGAGGGCCTACCAGCGGCGGCAGCGGCGGTAACGACGACAACGACGTCTCCGCTGGCCAAAACACTCCTGCCAACACAGGAAGGAGGCGAGCCAACGGAAGCCCAGGTGGAGACCGCTGGAGGGGCCCGGCCCGGGGTGAGAACCCCTGCCAGTGCCGTGGCCCCTGCCACCGGCGGGGATGGGGGGAGTGGCCTGGAAGTGGGCACCATCCCGGCCGTCATCGTCACGGACCATGGGATGGAGGCCGGCAGCGGGGAGAGTTCGGAGTCTCAGCTCCAGCCGAGCCCCTCGGCCACCCGATCCCTGCGGAAGCTCTCCTCCTCCTCGGCATCGTCCACGGGCTTCTCCTCGTCCTGGGAGGAATCGGAGGACGACATCTCCAGCGACCCCGAGCGGGTGGAGAGCCTATCGCCTGCCTTACTCCAGACGCAGCAGAAAGCGGTAAGGCACACAAACACTCTCCTCCACCAACCTAACCTGTATTTACTTTCTGTCCTCTTGCTCTCCAATGTCCCCTCTGTCCAAACAAGTATTTGACTAATTTTGTTGACGATATGCTGTGTACTCCTGTGCTTCTCCTGTACCCGCACAGATAAATATTAGTACTATGTTGAGCTCAAATAAATGTCCTGTCAGTCTTCGGCTGTCCATGGGGCCTCAGGGCTTTTGCCATCCCACATCGGGGGCCATTCATCTGGGCTCAGGGCTTTGGGCTCTGGGCTCTGGAGCCCGTTGGCCAAAGCTGGTCGAAGGCATCTGAATGAATTGTTTGTTTTTAAGTGACTGCGCTAAGCTCTTTGTCACATACACACACACACACACACAGACACACATGCAGTTCACTTTCTCCCCAGGCCTCAAGGCTTCTCCTGTGCAAGAGAAATGGCTGACCTGTCATTCTCTCTGGCTTAACAAAGGGACTGTATATGTCTTGCTCCCTCCGACTGACTTCCAGAAGGACTCTCCCTAGTTTTAGCAGGCCACTCCTTTCAGGGCCTCTCTCTACAGGACGTGGCGTATTAAAGGAGAGTTATTTTTAGCCAGACAAGCAAGGCCTTATCAGTTAATTTTGTTTGTTGTGTCACAAAAAGGCTAATAGGTTCCAGTCTGTTTTTTTTGTTGTTGTTGTTTGTTGTTTTTGGTTTGTACCAAGAGCTCTTTGAACATCAGCTTTCCCAGCATAACATAGCACAGTGTGGAGTCGGGCATCAGTAAGCGCAGTAACTGTAACAGCAGGACCATTTAAAATCTCGACGCATTTGTCATAGATAAACATTTTCCTGACCAGTGCTTGTCAAGACACTACAAAGCTCTCCCTGCCTCATTAGGTTTTATTAGACGTGGCGACCCTGGTGACAGTCCGGAGCTTGGTAGCCATTAAAAAGAGCAGCAAGGCCAGGATGACGGTGAACCTCCCTTAGCCCTCCTGGAGTCAAGTGCAGGACTTCTGAAGAGTCTGGACTAGTGCGCACAACTTGTACAGAGCCTGGGATTAGCACAGCATGAATTCTTCCTGTTATTTTGTGGAAAATAATGTGTTTAAAACAGTGTATAAAAGAATCGCCACGCTTCACGAAGTAACGTGAGCAAGCACACAATTTTGTTTGTCCAAATATGCATGTGATAAGACAGACAAAAGTCTTGTGCTGAGACCTCCAAGGCTCCATAAGCTGTATGTCGTATGCATTAATTCACTAGTGCAGCAGAATGCTGTAGCTGAACCAGCATCTGTCTCTCTGAGCAGCACAGGTTGATTGTGCAGAGTCAGAGCCGCAGGGTCATACAGTAAGCTGCTATTGGAACTCCACTGTGCTGACTGCTGACAGAGCTGCACTGTTGTTGTTTGGGAGATGGCTATCAGGGGAAGCCCTTCGGTGGTTAATTAACAGAATAATGGTGTCTGTGACAAGAGGCTCGTGCGCTGCTTAACCCACTCATGGTATTGAGTTCGTGTAGACACCAAATCACCAAGGAAGGCCTTTCGTGCCTGATTGGGTGACAGAGAAGAGGAGTGTGTGTGTGTGTGTGTGTGTCTGTATGTGTGTATGTTTGTAGGGGTAGGGGGTCCTGTCAAAGTGAGATTTCTAAACTTGTTATTGGGCTGGTGGTCTATGATAAGTTAGCAAATGAGTTGTTGTTTGGGTTTCCAGAGCACTTCTGTGTTGGAATATTGCGTCGGAATGCTGTCATGTGCTTGGCCCTTACTTATTAGGTTATGGTGTATTTAAAACCTCAGCCTAGCTGTTCTGTTTGTGAAAATAACAATATCCTGGCACACGGATGAACTTGGGAAAATGTGAAAAACAAAAATTTGGTGGTGGTGGTTGTCGTGTATGTTTGATAATAGAAATATCCTGGCACATTGATGAACTTGAGAAAATTGTGTAGCCTAAATAAATGTTTTTTGGTGGTGGACTGATGCATGGTGTGTAGCCTATGTTGTTCCTGAATATTTTGTGTTTGTATTAATGGAATGGCAGGCACCAAAGAGGACATGCCCCATGGAATTGTCCTGCTCTTTGTTAAACTTCAAAAGATTTACTGCCTCAAAGGAGTGAGTGAAATGTTTATCATAACTTGTGGTCAGAGATACAAATATACAGAGGCTAATCTTTTTTGCTGAGGCCGAAAATGATGAATACTTTGGCATGGAAGTCCGTAGGCTAAGGGCTACAGTACCCACCCAGTGCAAAGGGCTATTTTGAAAACCAAACAGTGCACAAAAAGCACTCTGTTGAAATGTTTTCTAGTATACGCCAAGTATAATACACATGTATTTTGCGAAAGGGCAGTGCTCGCTTCTTATTTCATCTCTTGCCGTTTCTGTTATCCATCAAACGATCACACGTTTTTAATACATGCAAAAACAAGGTCCGTCGATATAAATAATCTGACACAGGAAAAAGGCCCCCTTAAGTTTGTCTCACTTTTCCCTAAAGACCTCTTTTCCACCCAAATTGGACCTCCCCTACCATGTTTTTTTTCCGCTGCTAAATAGGCGCATTCTTCTCAGAGAGGAGCCATGTCAGAAAGCACATGTCTAGCCCACGGTCTTGTGCCTTTTTTTAGATGGCCTGTCATGGCCTCTTAGCATTTTCAGACCCATTGTGTTTGTGTTCCACTCTCATCACGGGACTGTTAGATGACTTAACTCCATGGCAAAAAAGAGAAAGAATGAAAGAGAGAAAAGTGAAAAAAGAAAAAGAAAAGTGCTGATAAACTTGTTCCCCTCGGGCAAAAATAACTGTGTGATTCAACCTTTGATAAGTATCTCCAGACAAGGCAATCAAACCACATAATCACCAGCTCGCTCCTCTAATTGTTTTTCAGAAACTTCAGAAATAAAACTTGGTTCTGTTTAGTAATGAAGCTTAGGTGCGCTCGAGGGTGAAAGAAAGGAAAAAAAGGAACAACGTAATGATAAAAAAAGTGTTATCAGCAGAAGTGTTGTCAGTTCTTACTAGTGACCGAGAGAAGTTTCCATTGGGTTTGCTTTTCCACCACTAATGTTGTTATGTCTCAGATAGTAATACCCCCTCAGCCACTTTCGTCTGAACTGCTTCGCTCCCTGAGTCTGTCTGACAACCTGGCCATCTTGCTTTAATGACATTTTGTTTGAATCTCAAATCCAAATATTTGTTTGTTGCTTGAAACAACATTCCATAAAGTTTATAAATGAATCCCTTGTCACTTTGAACAGCATCTAAGTTAATAAATTAATTCCTTGTTGTCACTGTGAACAACATTCAATTAAGTTGATATATGAATGGCATTAATTAATGTGAGTTTCACACAGTTCAACACTATGTAAAACCCTGTATCACATTGTATAAGGGACACAGGGGGACCCATTGTCTTCAGCCCTGTCTCTTGAGAGACATTAGCTAAACTTAAACATATACCTGACTCCCTCGTTTCCCCCCTCGTAGCATGATCTGGTCGGAGGGTTGGCAAGAACTAGTCGGGATGGGAAGGGGAATATGGGGGCTGTGTTGGAGGCCTTCAGTGGGAGCAGAGGCCAAAAGCGAAATTTAGATATGAGGACAGGAAGGAGACGCCCAATTAACACCTCTGCTCTTACTCCTTGTTCCTCTTAGGTTGCCTAGGTGATGAGGTGGTTAGCTTGTCAGGAAAGTGGAATTTTCACACTTAAGTAATTGTCATGCTTTTGTTGATATAAATTTCTACTTGCTGTTTTGGTAGGCTATATTTTGGATGTTATTAGTGTAGCAATTGATCTTACTGTAATGACAATACTTGCTGTAAACTGTAATACAATGGAATTTCATTATTATTATTTTATGTTATTTTAGTTTAATTAATTAAGAAGCAGAGGGGAACCTGAGCTACGATCTTAAAACATCTGTGCGGGCTTGCGAAAACAAGAAATCTTAAAGAAGTTGGAAATTTGCCTTGGGACAACAAAGTCAAGTCAATGTTGAGGCCTTAACCACTATCAATGGGTCAGCAATGTTTGTTGTTTTTTAAATGACGCGCAGTGCAAAAGCAGAACTGTTCATAAGCGTCAGTTGTTTATGCTGTGTTGATGTTAACCTCAGAGTAGACTGACTGATGACACTAATGGTGTCTCCTCTTCCTGTGGCAACTAAGGGAAGAGCCCTTGGTCTTTGTGTGTGTGTTTGTGTGTGTGTGTGTGTGTGTGTATTTGTGTGTGTGTGTGTTTTTCTGTGTGTGTGTGAGCATGCACATGATCACTCTTGTGAACATGTATGCACAATAGCAAGTTCTGCTTATGACTACTAGCATATTAGAGATGTTAACTTGTGGTGGCTTGAAACAACGTGATAAGAAACAGCAAGCAGGTCAAGTTTCCTAAACATAGGCCTACTGTTAAAACCTTATATGAAAACCATATATTGTGTGAGTTTCTTTTTTTTCCTTTTACCTTTTTAGCCTTTAAACAAGATGTTTTGTTTTCCGTTTGGTAGGCAATTTTATTTTAATCAGATTTCATACCTGAATATTCAGAAGAGCATTAACAGAGAAGACATGGGAGGTAGATCTAAAAGCTACTGTTATTTCATTTTTCTTGCAATGCACATACTGCACATGCCCAACCTTTTACCACGAACCGGCTAAAACTGCCATATGAGTCTCGGCAGTGATCATCAGAAAAAAAAATAGACCAGAACCAATGGAACTAATTAACTAGACAGAGTAGTTGTGGGTCAGTAGGGCAATGCAGATGTAGATGTATGTATAAAGCATATCTGTCAAGCCTGTGATGGCAGAACATGGCAATCTTGCCCAAGAGATCACACAAGGTGCCTTACAGTAACGCATCAATTGACAATGGAGGCAGCCATGCATGCACTTACATGTAAGGTGCGCTTTGGAGTTAAGCGTCTTGCTCTAGGACACTTCTACAGTGTCGGGAGTGACATGATGTGCCAGGCTCAAACCAAGCAGCTCCTCTGCCTCCTGAGTCAATTCAATGTAAGAATTCTATTTATGCTCATTAGTAATAACATATAGCCTACACCTATGTGGCACATACTATTCTACCTTACAGTAAGACGATGATGATTTAGAAACAACGATGAAGCAATATAATGGGTCCTTGGTTGCCCTTTTGCACCTGAAACACTGAATCCATCCATGTTATTGTCTTTTGTCTGCCCGTCCTATCTATACAGACAGGATGCAGGCTGGAAATAGCAGCAATTGTCTTGTCACTTACTTGTCATGACGGAGAGAGCTGTAGTTAATTGCGTCAATTATGTCTTCATCAGAAGGAACCACTTTTTGCTTTAGTCATGATGACATTATCCTTGCAAAGCTAGCCTACAATATGAAACACATAAGGCTTCCTGCCCACCTATAGCTTTATTTTACTTCTTGTCATCACTGTTGTTGTTGCTGCTGCTATTGCGGTATTGGTAATACTGTATGTCTTATCATCACTGTCATTGACAACATTATCACATTGTTTGTTGTTGCTCTTATTGCAAAGGTCCAGTTGGTACAGATCACTGGATGTGTGAGGTGGTGATGTCTGTTGTTGCTACTGTTATTGTGGAGGTATAGTGTGTGTCATGCCACTCGCTGCCATAAATGAGATTTACTTTGTCGTTTACTTTGCGTTTTAGCGGAGAGGCCCTGATGTTGTGTGTGTGATTAGCCTGCTCCTCAGGCCTCCGTAGCCCGGGTGATGTGAGGAGGCACATGTCAAGGCATGAGTGGCTGGTTTCACATGCTCCCAGCCTACACAGTGTGGGAAGATGGTATTTGTGCGTATAGGGGGGAGGAGGGAAACAGCGCTGGGGAATGTTTTGACCATTCATCCAAAGCTGCTATATGGCTGTGAGGAATTGCATCAATCCTTTCCATTCAAGACCAAGTACAATGGTAATAAATTATATGAGTCTTTTACATGGATCTTTTAATATGTTCCTTTAATTGTGTAAATTATTTAATGAATTGATAATTAACATTTTTTAATTAAACTAGTGTTATTTATTCTTAATTTATTCTTAATATTTTATTGTTTATATTTTGGTTGAGGTCTATGTTACACCTTACATGTACCTCAGGGAAAAACAAATTGAATTTAAAAACAAATGAACTCAAATTGAACTCAAACTGGTAAACTCATAGAACTTTCAGTAGATCATGGTAACTGGAGACAGTGTTGTTATAGCTAGCAGGCAGATGTTTTTGCAATTAGCCTTCAATTTGCTCCACTTTTGCTGTCATCGCTGGACTGACACTCTGCCCCAAAGGGCCTATGAGGAGGTGAGAGGACTTCCTTTCAACCCCCGCAACATATCTCAACACGAGACAATGACCTGAAATAACATGTACTCCAAACTGGTTGAACATGGTCATTGTGGTCTCAAAAACTTGTACTCTGTGTGTATGTACATGTTAGACAGTGCTTACGTGAGCAGACCACAGTGTGTGTTCGCTCTCTCCGAGTGGCCCTTGAACACAAAAGCTTAAGAGGTGATGTGTAATTTAAAGACTGTTTCAACTCAGGCAAGTAGGGCTGTAAATTTTGAAAGGGCCGCTTACGTGTGCTGTGCTGTGCTCTATTGGCTAGTTTGTGTGTATGTGTGTGTGTGTGTGTGTGTGTGTGTTTTGCTGTCAGCTGAGTTATTGATCTGCAAGCACCATTCATTAACTTATTTTCATGCACGGAGACCTCATGAATCACTTTCGGCAGTCTCTTTTATTTGACTTGACTTTTTTTTCTGTCCTG
The DNA here is from genome assembly GCA_030264315.1 of Sardinella tawilis. Lineage (NCBI taxonomy): Eukaryota > Metazoa > Chordata > Actinopteri > Clupeiformes > Clupeidae > Sardinella > Sardinella tawilis. Next base: position 7,032,064 of record JASCQY010000048.1, read on the forward strand.
TTTTAACTACTGGATAGTACTGTTTATATCAGTGCTGCTTCTGCAGCTCAGGGGTTTCTGGGGTAAAAGTTACCAGTTACTGTAGCATGTGATCTGGCTGTTACCCCCCCAGCAAGTGAACGCAGTCTGTTAGTGCCCCAAGAAGACTCGTTCTTGCACACAAGGATCTGAAGGGCCTCAGTTACAATGGAAAATGTAACACCCCTTGCGGTAGGCTGTTGCCTTGACGACCGGCTGACGTCAAGTCAGCCTTGGTTCAAACAGCTGTGGGGGGGGTGGTGTGTGTGTGTGTGTGTGTGTGTGTGAATGTGTGTGTGTGTGCGTGGATGGGGTGAGAGAGAAAGGAGGAGGGTGGGTGTGTGTGTGTGGGGGGGGTGGTTCTCTGTAACTTCAGCAACTAGTGGTGGAGGCACTCGTTTCATATGCATGAGACAGGAAGTGGAAGTTGTACCACTTTCCCCTGATTGGCTGCGCTCTTTTTGGTGTTTTTGTTTCGAGGCGAAGGCCCTGGCGGCTGCCAGAGAGTAACTTCTGATGTGCGTTTTGGCACTGTGGCCGGGGGAAGCACCGCCGAACTCTTAATCAGGCTCTGTTTACTCTTGCCAGGCACGGAAGAACATTTGCATTTCTCAAGAGTGATGAGTCCTTTTTAGGGATTTCTCTTTTTTTTGCATGTTCGTCACCTAAAGTCTACACACAGTCACAACTGCGTCACATGCTTTGTGTGCAGAAGTAGCATTGTAGTAGTAGTAGTAGTAGTAGTAGTTTATCATAGTAGTCATTAGGTTTTTTTTTAAATTCTATCTAGATTTTTCTTTTAAATGTTTTTTTGGGGGGTGGGGGTGGGGGGATGGGCTGGGATATATGAATGCTATCAAACAGTCTTGTCTATCTTCCAAAGAGACTTGTGTCTCTCTGGATGTCGCTGGCTTTCTGAGAAGCGATGTGTGAGGCTGGGAGGTTACGGTGGAAAGGAGCAGTGTGGCACGGCTGCTTTGATGACCTCGTGGCTCTACGTCAGCGCTCTCCTTCAAGTGGTGGCTTAGAAGCTCAGGTGAAGCATAGTGCAGAATAGAATAGCATAGCGTAGCTTAGCCCCCCCCCCTCTTCTATTGTATCTAACTGTGACTGCACACAAATAGACATAGACACAATCTCATGTGCATACACTCACACACACACACATTTATAAACACAAACTTATACTGTACACACACATACTGTACACACACACACACACACACACACACACACATACAAACAGATTCCCATGCATGCATAGCCTGCACACAGAGACACACACATTGGCCATACACACACACACACACACACACACACACACGCAGATACCCACGCATACTGTACACAGATACCTGTACACACCCTCTGACGTACAGTACATGCTGTAGACATCCACATTCGAACACACACACACTCGCTCACACTTTCTCTGTGTCTCGCTATCTCACTATCTCACACACTCTGTGCTCACCCACGGTTAGCACACACACCATAAACCTCCGTCATTCGCCAACTTTTACCAGTGTTGCCTTGGCTGTGGTTCACAGGAGGCCTGCTTTTATACGGCAGCAGCCAGTGACATTTACTGTAGTATCTTGAATACGTGAAGATTAGGCTTGCAGGGATATTGCAGACTCACCATCAAGTTCACATCTCACTAGACACCGTCAGTGACAGCAGCCCACAGTTTTATGAGCAAATGATCATTTGACGCACACCGATATCAGTAGGCTACACATGGGATGCCAAAAATATCACTGTCAACCACTAAAGAAGACCGCTGTTTTAATTTTTTTATTTTTCTAAACTATCTGTTACAGTTTCATATCATTTTACTGTGCTTCTTGAATCTCTCTCTTTTTTTTTTTTGGAAATTCCAAATAACAATGTCTGTTATCCAAAGTATGCGCCACAGTTAACCAATGGGCTTCAAGCCCTCCACCCAGATGCACCCTATCACTGGTCTTTGCCTCACTGCAAGAGAGTAGCCTCTTCTCTTTGAAGGCCACTGGCCTTGTGTTGTTGATATAAACTGTGCTGCGTGCTTGGAGAAGGCTGCATTATGTCCTTGTACAATATTGACTTCGCTTCAAAATAACATTCCCGGGGATGAGGCGACGTGGCCGCCGGACGTCCACTGGGCTCTGATGGTCAACGCGTCTGTAAAGCGCCGCTGACGCTTTCAGAGGGACACCAAGAACTGTAGACCAAAGTTCATGGGTGAATGTGAGACCCATTGAAGTCTGTGTTTATGAGACGTTAATGGAAAGTGTCATGTATTTCTGAACCCATTGCCTATTTTTTGCTGATCAACGTTTTTGTGTATATATTTGTGTGAGCCTGTGTGTGTGTGTGTGTGTGTGTGTGTGTGTGTGTGTGTGTGTGTGTGTGTGTGTGTGTGTGTGTGT
>JASCQY010000048.1:7036744-7048912 GCA_030264315.1 Sardinella tawilis
TGTGTGTGTGTGTGTGTGTGTGTGTGTGTGTGTGTGTGTGTGTGTGTGTGTGTATGTGTGTGTGTGTGCGTGTGTGTCAGCTTCTGTGTGTGTGTGTGTTTATGCGTGTGTGTGTGTATGTGTGTGTCTGAGAGAGAGAGAGAGAGAGAGAGAGAGAGAGTGAAAGAGAGAGAGAGAGAGCGAAAAAAGAAACATACTTGTTGCCAGCACGGAAAATTAAAGAGAGCTCACTCAAGGACATTCAGTGAGGTGGAATAACACTCCTCAACAGAGAGACTGTTTTAGAATAGCCAAAAAGCCACCACCTACCCCACACCCCAACCCCCATCAAAAAAAATGTACCTGTCACGCTCATTTCATTAACCCATTGACTGCTGAAAATAACAGAATAGGACAGAAAAAGTTAATCATACCAGTTTATCAGTTTAAGAATTCTTAAGAATAGACTACAGAGTTTAGTCTCGATGTTGAGACTAAACTGATGTTCTTTAAACGTTAAGCAGGCTCAGTCTGGGCTATGTCTGGCAGAGTAGCCAAGCATCTGGCTGCCCAAAGTCTGTGTAGCATGTAGGCAAGGAACTGTGTGATGTTGACGGGCAGCTGTAAACATGACCATCTTGGACTATTACCAAGCCACCATGACTGGTAACAGCATGCCTCATCTGCCGTGTGTGTCGGGATACACAACCGCTTGTCGTCGTAGGCTGGCTGTGCCACCATAGGAGTAAAACAGCTCATTGTTAATGTGCGAGTGGTTTGCAGACTGACACCATATTTATGCTGAGCAAACAGCCCAAGCCTGGTTGTGATGCTCTCTCCTGTGGCATCCTGTCTGCGGCTTGAGTGTTGAGCTCTTGAATGCCGTGTTTTCTCTCCGCAAAGTCTGGATACACTGTATCAGCACGTAATGGTGGTGCTGCTTACAGTGCCGACTTGGCATGCACTGCTGTGTTCGTGTGTGTGTGTGTGTGTGTGTGTGTGTGTGTGTGTGTGTGTGTTTATGCCAGCACAAATGAGTTCTTTCTCCGTTTCTCTTTGTGACTTAATCAAATTATGTTGGGACTTCACTTACAAATGCATTTTTTGATCCATGTCCAATATTTGCAGTTTTCCTAATCTCTTTATTTGCATTGTTTGTCAGTGTTTAACAAATAGTTTAGTATTTGTTGCGATAACAGACATGCTACTGCCATTATTACAAAACATTTGTAATAAGTTTTTCCATTGTATTCTTACGCAGCATAAATCATGGAAGAAGATCAAGAACATGGTGCACTGGTCACCGTTTGTGATGTCCTTCAAGAAGAAGTATCCTTGGATCCAGCTGGCTGGCCATGCAGGTAGGCCTTGAGGACAAACATTTGGATGGGGTGCTGTACACAGTGGACAGCCTTGGGTTATATCCATAATCCCTGAAATGGCCTAAAATGAGAATAAAATCGATTCGATTTTATTTCAGGAAGCTTTATGGGGGCAATTTCACGCTATCTATCACGTCCATAATGGAAACAACAGGCCATTGTATTAGTGTCATGCGAATGATTATGTTGCAATTTTCATGACATTTGTTCTACAACCGAGAAGATTGAATGTTCAAATGAATTAAGTGATCATCACATACATGTTACCACACTTTGGCATTGTGTTGGCATTATGGACATGACAGTGGAAATGCCCATGGATATTTTGGCCCATGATTATTAAATAGCCTCACCTGATCAAGAGGTGAGGGTGGAAATTGTATTCACCGGAAGTGCAGTGCTCTACTCATAAAATAAAATGTTTCTTTTGGTGCGAGTCAATTGAATTAATAGTCCAATAAACCAATGATATAAAAGATACATAGTGTGCAGTTTTTTTTTTAAGTTTAACCCCTCGGACAGATAGAGTTTACCATAACGACCACGCAACGAAACCACGAAAGGCCAACGCATATGTCTTTCAGCTCACTTCTACAAAAATCTGTTCCACATGTCTACCTTTTATCTTTTCATGTTCATCTTCACATTTACAATGACAGCCATAAAAGTGTTGAACCCTTGCTATGTGCTCCACTGAAAAGTCTTTATTCCTAATCTTGTGTTTTTGATCTGGTAGTTCTGGAACTTGTTTTGAATGTGTGTTTGTATAACCCTGTGTGCCCCCGCAGTGGCTGCTTGGCTAGGCTACTGTGAATGGTCCTTCGTTTGATCTCCAAGACAGCATTTTTCCAGACCATAACTCCAGCAAATATCAGCTGGAGCAGTAGACCCAGTCTATTAAGCAGCAATGCCTTATGTTAACGCAAACAAAACTAGCCTTATACATGTATCTTGCTGCTATTATTCGTGATTTGCCACAGTTGTTGTTGTTGTTATTGTTGTTGTTGATGTTGTTGTTTATCTATCTCGGTACGCACATAGGCAGTTTCAAGGCGGGCGCAAACGGGCGCATCCTGAAGAAGCACTGTGAGTGCGAGCAGCGCTGCCTTGATTGGCTGATGAAGGACGTGCTGAGGCCCTACGTCCCCGCCTACCATGGCGACGTGGAGAAGGACGGCGAGAAATACAACCAGATGGACGACCTGCTGGCCGAGTTCGACCTGCCTTGCGTCATGGACTGCAAGATGGGGGTCAGGTCAGTGCAGTGGTGTACCCAACCCACCCCACCCCACCCCGTACACACACACACACACACACCCTACATCCTACTGAGAATCCCCTATACCAGGCAAGATTATCATGACTAATGTCTATTGCATAAACAAAATGTGAGTACCATTCTTATACTGTATAAATCAATAATGTATAATGTATTCGATGTTAGACTGTATTGGAGATGATTCCAGTCTTTTTTACCCACATACAGTCTGTGGTGTCTATGCTGGTGAAACGAAGCACGTACAGTAGGCCTATACAGCAAAGATAAAAAAATTTCCGTTGTCTCTAGATTAATCAAAGTCCTTATACCACTTTGTTAACCACTGATTGAGCGTGTGCACGACACGTACAGTAGTGCACAGCATAGTGAAACAAAGACAAGGCAGGAGGAGGAAGTGCACAAGTACACAAACTGGTCAGAAATGTCTGATGTTTCATTTCTCATTCATCCACATACTTGCTAAGAAGGGGTCAGTCCTTCCTGGCAAGGCCATCTATAGAAAGAGCCCAGAGTGATTCATAACAGAGAACAATAAGGGCTGCCTGGAAATGACATTACTACAAGACAAAGGCACAGAGCTACTCATTTACTCATGTATAGAAATGTGGGTATCATATGCCACTTGGTCATGAAAAGAAACGCTTTGAAATTGAAATTGAACTTTGGCAGAGAGGAAAAAAATATGAAATATTTAAAAAATATGATAATATGAGTTACTGTGTATGTACTATATATATAGTGCAGAACCATGCAGCTTTTCTGGGTCAGTGGAAGTGCCACTGTGTGAGGCCCAGAGTGTTTGTGTGTTCCTTCCTGTTTGAAAAAGGGTTTCTGAAACCTAAGGACAATAGGCCAGGTCAGAGCTGAGCTGACATTGCAGCACGCCAGCGCATCTCTCTGTCTCCACCATCACCTCTCTCTCTCTCTCTCTCTCTCTCTCTCTCTCTCTCTCTCTCTCTCTCTGTCTCTTTGCCTGTCTTTTACTTTTCTGTTTATTCCTCTCTCCCTATCTTTGTTAATCTCTTTCTTTCTCTCTCTCTTTTTATGCTCTATCTCTCTCTCTGTACAGTATACTTTTGTCATCCTCTTTTACTCTCTCTCTCGTTCTCTCTCTTTCTCTCATTCCTTCTCAGTCTGTCTCTGATGTCTGTCTCTCCCTCTTGGCTGATGCTCCCCTCTCTCTCTCTCTCTCTCTCTCTCTCTCTCCCCCTACCTACATGTACTCTTCTTGTTTCATTCTTTTCACTCTCTCTGTCTCCTGTACCCCTCTTTCCTCTTTCATACTCTCTTTCACACCCTCTATCTCTCCCCCTCACAATCTCTCTCGCTCTCCCCTTTCTTTCTGTTTTCTCTCCATCCTCTCTCACATTCTCCTTCTCTATCTTTCTCTTTCTGCCCTCCCCTTTTTTCTCTCTTTCTCAGTTATCCATTTTTCTTTCTTTCTTTTTTCTTTCTTTCTGTCTTTTTCTGTCTGTCTCTCCAGTACACGGGCAGCCAGCTGGCTCATGTCACACACCAGCTCTTTCATCTGGCAGAGGAAGAGAATGAAAGAAAGAAAGAGAGAGAGAGAAAGAAAGAAAGAAATTTACAGAGATAGAGAGAGACAGAAAGAGTGCTAGAATAAGAGGCAGAGAGAACAAAAACAGAGAGAGAGGAAGGAAGTAGAGAAGGAAGAAAGGGGAGAATAAGGGCAAGCAAAAAGAAGGGAAAGGCATTGGGGGTGGGCTAGAGAGGTAGAGACAGTGTGTGTGTGTGTGTGTGTGTGTGTGTGTGTGTGAGAGAGAGAGAGAGAGAGAGAGAGAGAGAGAGAGAGGAGCAGGAGTAAGAGAGGCCAACCAAACCATTTCCATTCCTGGTGGTTAATTACTCTGATGGAGTGGGGCCATGCATAAAGCCTGTCACACAGGCCGCTGAAGCTCACGCCGGATTAGCTGGCCCGTCAGGAGCCGTTGTTGTTTTGTGTCCAAGCCCAAGCACGTAAATCACTCCCACGTGTTGATCCCTCAGAGCATTAGCAAAAAGGCTGTCGCGACTGGGATGTGCTAGGCCAACAGGGATGTAAAAATTAGCAATCCTCCATCTTTTCATTCTCGGAAAAGGGGTTGGGGACAGGGTGCTCCTCTCTGAGGGCGATGGCACTGTCTGCTTTTGCCATGTGGATGAACTGCAGAGGTGTGTGTGTGTGTGTGTTAGGACGGGTGGGGGGGTTGATGCATGGCAGCAAGCTGAACATCCCTCTGGGCTGCTGTCTCCCTGGTTTCCAGTGGCGCTTTGTTTGCTCGAGCCTAGCGGGAACGTCGGCTCACCGATGGACAAATATAGAGCTCTGACCAGATGGTCAGGATATTAGCAAACGCCAGGCTGGGCCTGTCTAAACAAAATAAATGTGGTACTCGGCAAGAACTCGAGCCTGTCTTGTCAGGGAGGAAAAAAATGGTCTGCCGTCTTAGACAGAATGAAAATCCATTAATTCAAATGTAATCTAGCCAATTACACCGGACAGTTTGTGAATATTACACAAATGTATGATACAGAAGAATGTCTGTCCTTCCTCAGTGATAGCGGCTTTGAGCTCCTCCTCACATTCCATTCTTAATACTTTACCAGGCCAGTGTATCTTGTGTCATCCTCCACACAAAATGAGCAGTGGTTTTGGTAGCTTTCGAACAAGATCCTATGCAAGTCAAGGAGACATAAGAGTAGTGCTTTGGTCAGGTTTAAAGTTAAGTTTAGGTTTAGTAGAAAAGGGACATGCCAAGGATTTGGGTAATTAGCTTATTTGTAGTCTGTGCTCCCAGACAAGAGTAGGCTATACATACCTTTAGCTTCAACTGAAAGTGAATGGGATTGGTCAGACAGTAGTTCCTAATGGATTGTAATGCAACTAGTATAACATCTTAAAGATTCACAACATATATAGCTCAGTATGTGCGGCAATGTTTGAATGCAGAGATCTGTAATACACGATTAAGTGTGTGTGTGTGTGTGTGTGTGTGTGGGGGGGGGTATTCAGGTTTGAGCTTGTCTCTCTGATCCATCCACATCTCTCTTCCTCACAACCTGTGTCTCTTCACCATCCAGTTACAGGAAGGCAAAAAAGCCCCAAAGTATACTTTAAAAAAAACACACACATACAACTCATGAACGCTGCAATAATACGCTGTCCTGATGAAGCGTTGCTCCAATTTTCATCTCCATCAGGACCTATCTGGAGGAGGAGCTGACTAAGGCCCGCAAGAAGCCCAGCCTACGCAGCGACATGTATCAGAAGATGATCGAGGTGGACCCCAACGCGCCCACGCCCGAGGAGAACGAACAGAAGGCCGTCACCAAGCCGCGTTACATGCAGTGGCGCGAGACCATAAGCTCCACGGCGACGCTCGGCTTTCGCATAGAAGGCATCAAGGTGAGGGTGCGGCACGTGGCAGTGACCGCTGTTTGCACACCTGCTTGTGCAATGCATTATGTCACTTCCTTCCATCCTTCCTTCTTTCCTTCCTTCCTTTCATCCATCCATCCATCCATCCATCCATTCACTTGTTCATGAATTAGTCTGTCTACTCCTCTCCCCATTTGTCTGATGTGTTTGAGCTGGGGGACACTGTAAATGTTTGAATTAGATCCTCTTTGTGTTTGTGTTGTCTTGTGCACTTCTGAAGAAGAAGCCACTCACTGAAAGAGTACACTATGACACAGGCTATGGCAAGCTCCTCTAACCATAGGTAAACAACATTTCCTGAGCACCAGAGCAGATGGCGTATGCTTTTTGTTGACACAGTCGCCCAAGAGTAACTGAAATAATAGGGTTTGTCATCGAGCGAGAATTTAAAGGTGCTATTGAAGGGCTTGAATCGAATTACAAATGTTCCCACTCTGTGTGCCTGTCACACAGAACACAACCAACCTACTGTTACGTGACGTTGGGCTGTTGCCTGAAGCAACGGCAGCAGGGGTTTCCGAGGGGATGCCTGGGAGTGTTTCTGTCACATGTCAAGGCCTGCCCGTGGCATCTTCATTCAGTCTGACATCAGTTGCTGACGGCTAGTCAGTTACTCAGTGAATGTTTTTTTTTGTCAGAGAAAGCTCAGAATTAGCAGACGATGAGAAGTGCATGTTGTGTAAACAATCCAGCATGGAAAAAAAATTAAAGACCAAAAAAAAAAAAAGAAAAAAAAAAAAAAAGAAATTACAAGAAGGACCTTGGAGGGGGTCTTTTCCAATTAGATTGCTGCCCCCTGATCTAGTGCTTCCGTAAGCTGGGGAGAAGAGATCATAATGACCATGTTTGGTCTCCAATTTTTTCCCCCCAAAATACATCCTCATTAATGAGCAGTTCAGGCAGATGTCTTGCATGAATAACACCGCCAGGGAGCACCCAGTGTGTTCGCCGGCAGGACTTTCCATCTCCACAAAGACCTGCCCGGTACAGTATGTCCTTAGAAGGCCATGGTACGGCCTGCTCTTTGTTGTCATGGCATCCCAGGTTGCCCTCAGCGACTGCACCCCTTGGAGAAAGAAAGAAAGAAAGAAAGAACGAAAAAAAAAGAAGGGTGCAGAGGCAATGGGGGACTTAGGAGGCTCAGTAGCATGCCTAGTTTTGCTGCAGGTCTAAAATAAGAAAGTGAGGATTTTTGGAGGAGAATCCGTGCCCATTTTATTATGTAGAGGAGGCTTACTGTATGAGGAAAAAAAAAGGTTATTTCCTTCTTTTTGTTATATAATATGTTTTTCTAGAAGCGACAACATTGAAAAAAAACACAGTGCATTTTTTTGTTATGAGGTGGAATGTTGTTGACAATGTATAATATTACATATTACACTGATACTAATGAAGACATTCAGATGTGCCTTAACCCTTTATCAGCCTCACAGTGTGTGTGTGTGTGTGTGTGTGTGTGTGTGTGTGTGTTTGTAGAAAGAAGACGGAACGGTAAACAGAGACTTTAAAAAGACCAAGAGCCGGGAGCAAGTGACAGAGGCATTCCACGACTTTGTCAAAGGAAATAAGAACATCCTGGTGAGTATGACGCAGTCATTTCCCTCTAGGCTAGGCCAAGCCTTTTCGGAGGAAACTCTCAGACAACAACCATACCCTCATCCCAAACACTCACCGCCTCCACCTCCTCACCAAACACAGAGACACACACACACACACAGACACACACACACACACACACTGAGACCACCATTTCCATACCCACTACACCACCCCTGACATTCCCCATGCAGCTACACACATATATACACACACACACACTCACACACACACACACATTGAGCCCACATTTCACCACCCCCAAAGCCCCCATGTTGTTTCACTCATGAACTCATACACTCCCACACTGACCCCAAGATCCTCCATACTGCTACATACACATGCGGATACACTCTTCTCTTACCCCACAATCCTTCATAACTCCCCCCCTCCCACACACACACAGTCACACCCAGTCCCTACAACCTTCCATCCCCACACACACGCACACGCATACCGCAGCTCTACTTCCACCAGCTACCCACACACCCACATCCCCGCCCCCATTCCAGTGCTGCTTGTAGCAGAGGCGTCGGTCCATTTCCAGTGCTCCTCCCGGCCAGCCCCAGTCCCAGAGTCCCAGTGCCAGCAGGGTTAAACAGCTCCATAAAGCAGGACCCGGCCGGCACGACGCTGCTGTGACAGTTGTTTATCTGGCGGCTCGCAGGGCAATGCAGGCTGCGTTTAGCCTTGACTCCTCCGTGGCCTGTGAGCCTCCCTGCCGGGCCTGCCCTCCGGGCCTTAACCTCAGTGCACTTCCTCAGTGTGTCATGGAAGAGCTTTGTTGCTCTGGCTTTGACGAGAGTGAGTGATTTTGACAGAATGTTTGGGAGGGCAAGCAATGGGTCAGAACAGAATGGAATGGAACGGAACAGAACTGAACTGAACGGAAACTGTTATTGTATTTGTGATAATTAATAAATAAGCTTGTGTCCTTGGCTTCTATTTTGAGGTGAATAATTGGAATGTTCTCTCTTTTTCCTCTCTCTCTCTCTTTTTTTTCTCTTGAAGACCTCTTATCTCAGCAGACTAAAGGCCATCAGGGACACTCTGGAAATATCAGCATTCTTCAAGACACATGAGGTAAATAGAGAGCCTCTTTGTTCTCCCTGATTCAAGCAACTCTAAGGTCCTGAGACATCAAAGCAAGGCTCTCACACACTGCCTTTTTTGCTTGCACAGCTATTTTTACCCATAGTAATTGTTGAGACAGAAACAAGTGAAAATAGCCCCAAATTACCAGTGGAAACACAGACACAGACAGACATACAGAGAAGCTTATTTAATGGCTCATGGCCTTATTAGCGGGTACATTGTAACATTCAGCATCCATCTTTGGAAGGTCGCTCCTGAAGGTCCATGATAACAGACCGGTGAAGGTCAGATCTGGCTGCTCATCATCACACACATTGTTCTTATTGTAAAGCAAAACAGTGTGGTTCTTAAATGAACTTTCTCAAAATTATTTTGATGCCACACTGGTAATGCACTATGTAACATTTTATTTTAGTCAAAAGCAGAAACATGACTTTTTAGATGAACTGAGTTTCTAAAACAGATGTCATAGAACTATTTATAATAACATAATATAAAAATATAATAACAAATAAATAATAAAAACTGACGAGAAGGAGAATTGCAGTATGTTACTGTAACTGGAGCATCAAGACACTGTTGATTCACATTGATTCATTAACAGAAAGGATAGAGTGCAGGCTTGCACTGTTTGTATTGATGATGGCTATTTACTTCAGGATTTGCTATTTAAAGAGTACTGATAATATGGTCTTCATTTCTGAGTATGGACACATCCCCGTTTCAGAGAAAACAGGACATGTCTATTTACTGTTTTATCAAGTGTGTGTGTGTGTGTGTGTGTGTGTGTGTGTGTGTGTGTGTGTGCGCGAGTACTGTATGTGTGTGTGTGTGTGTGTGGGCGAGTACTGTATATGTGTGTTTGACTGTGCATATGTGTGCATTGTGTGTATGTGTGTGTGTGTGTGTGTGTGTATCAATGCCATGGAGGATGCATTTCATTTACATTGAGGCCACTCGCACGCACATGCAAATGCCAACATTTAGAAGAACCAGCCCTTGGTTCTGAGAAAGGAAACACTCCTAGGATGGACTCTTTCTGGCCAAAGGATGTTTACTGAGCAGAGAGAAAATGCTTTGTGCTCAGACATGGGAGTGTGTGTGTGTGTGTGTGTGTGCGCGCGCGCGCGTGAGTGTGTGTGTGTGTGTGTGTATCTGTGTGTGTGTATAGATGTATGTGTGTGTGTGTCATGCCCATGTCCTGTCCTCTCCCATGTCGGCGCCATAGTGATTAGTACCTGCTCTTGTGCCGTCACAAGTTTGTGTTACGCTACATTATTTTGGCTCTCATTCATTTCTCACGCCCACACGTCTGTTGCAGTCAACTGTTTAGGTGTTTGTTTTGCTTGTTCATTTTGTCTGCTCAGGTTTTGGTTTTTTGTTTGTTAATTTATTTTTATTTTTGTTTTGTTTGTTTATTTTCACTCCTCTAATGATGGAGAATTTTATCCAAGCATTGGTCCTGTGTTTTGAATAATCAGTTGTTTGTTGTGTTTGTTTGTCTTAGGTGATTGGGAGCTCACTCCTCTTTGTCCACGACAAACATGAGCACGCCAAGGTTTGGATGATCGACTTTGGGAAGACCACGCCGCTGCCCGAGGGCCAAACGCTGACCCACCGGGCCGTCTGGGTCGAGGGCAACCGTGAGGATGGCTACCTCTTCGGCCTGGACCACCTGATAGACATTCTAGAGCACATGGTGTCACTGGAGCCCCTCTAAAACAGAAAAAACAAAAATGCATAAATGAAATGTGAGAAAGAATGAGCGAAAGACAGAGAGAAAGAAAGAAAAATGAAAGAAAGAGATTTGAGGAGCCCCTCTTCCTTCTCCCGGTTGGGGGAAGGGCGTGGGGGAACTCGCACTACGGGACTTCCTGTTTTCCCTTTAAAAAGCTATCCTCTAACCCTTCCCAAAATATGAGAGACAAAAAACAACAACGAAAGGAAACAGACAAAAAAAAAAAAAAGCAAACGGCAGACACTCAAGTGAAATGTGAAGACTGTTTTCCTCTAGTTTAGTCGAAAGGTTGACTCTCTGTTCCAGGAGGTATTTGTGTAGCTGGTCTCCTCACAAGTCTATACAGTAGGAAGATGTGTCACAGGAATCTACCTGATATACCTTTATCCTATCATAGTGTTACCTAACAGTGTCAGGCACTTAAAACGCTCCACGACTATGTCTTCATTGAAACTTATGACTTAACAGCACTTGTTAGCACTGGTAATAGTGGGGCGGACATGGAATCATTTCGCCTCACTGTTCTAGGCAGTTCAATTTAGCACAGATCCCTCTCCTGTCCGGCAACTGTGTCAAGTGTCCTATAGATTTAGGATTGATGTAAGATGTGTTAATGTAATAGTGTGTTCACCCCACCATTACATTTTTATCGTAGTCTTTTAACATAGATTAACGTCTCCAATAATGTTTACCGTTTTAGCCGTAATGTGATAACAAAATTCTATTATCATGTGCCTTTGGTCATATATATGCTTTTTATAGTGTACTATAAGAATGTAGCATCAAGTGGTCTTACAAAAGTGGTAAATGACTTTGTATTTGCCGCTAGTAAAGCTCCAACATCAACATTCCTTTTCAATGAGGATCTCTCTTGGGCAGTTTCCTCATTGCCACGAAGGGAGGAAGAGTCTATTAAGGAAGAGATTCATGGCCACATAGAACCAAGTAGACATGTCCCACTTTATATTTAATGCCCTTAAGTACTGTGTACTGACTTCTTAATCGATAGTAGTAATTAAGAGTATGTAGTGAACTATAGTGTTACTTAATTTATAGTATATAATGTACTATAGTGTTTAGTACATGTTGCTGTAAGATACTTTGGGTTAGGACAGGGGTCGGGGGCGCGGGGTTATAGAATAGCTATGTGTACTTGCATAGTATTATTTCTCACTTCCATATTAAGTACACAGTTATAAGGACGTGATATAAAATGGGACGTTTGAGACGTTTTATGTTACAGTTAGAATGGCAAGTGCCTTTTGAATTTCCGAGTGTCTGTTACAATCCATCTTAAGTGGCCATTCCGAGGGTTCTAAACATTTCCACTCTCCGCTGTCTCAGGTGCATGCAGCCAGAGCGGCTAGCTGAACTTAGCTGACTTACAGTTTTTTATACTGCGACCTTAAACATCCCTGCCAGGACTATTAGAAGTGCTCACAAAAGCACAGAAATAATTCTGGTTGTCTTCACTGTTAATACAGTGCGATGTTGCCTTAACAGAATTTGCACAAGCCGCCCCTTACCCCCACCCTTACACATACTCACACAAACACACACATACATACACATTCACCCCTCCACCCACCTCACACACACACACACACACACACACACACACACACACACACACACACACACACACACACACACACACACA
>JASCQY010000048.1:7074224-7087029 GCA_030264315.1 Sardinella tawilis
AAACGCTTGAAGTGCTGACGTGACGTCACCAACGAGATCCGAGACGGAGCAGTGTGCATAAAAAAATGCAGCATTAGAGTGTAGACTGTGACAAGAGGGCGAACAGATTGAAGCGTCAGACCAATCCAGCCGATCACAGATGAGTGGATCTTGATTAGGGGGTTTGACACATGCGGGCCATGTGGTGTTGGCCTGCCACAAAATGCATAGGAGACATGCCAGTGCCCTGGTGGGACAGGATTCAGTTAAGGGAAAAAGCCTCTGCTTGTGTCTGCCTGCACAATGACTTGAGTTTGTGCCAGGCACCGGTTCCCTGCAATTGCCACCCCCGTCTTTCGTCCTTATTCACACACTCAAACTTCCCTGCCACCCTGGACCCCCTTCTCTCCAGCAAGAAACAGAGAAACGCCCTGTTTTAATATACGAACTTGGACAGACTCGATATAATCAAGTCAAGAAAAAGTTTCTGGAGTTGCTGTCTGGTTCCAGGGGGCTAATTTTAGCAATGCACAGAAACGACATGCGGCTGTGAGCCTGCATGCACTGTTGTGCTTAAGAGTTGAAGTGGAAGGAGGAGGGGTGGTGGTGTTGCTGGCTTTGATGTTGTGTATTTCAATGCACAGACACGAAGACTCCTGGACAGTAGGGTGCCAGCCCGGTACTACCCTCCTCCCCTACCCGATTCCTCACCTCCTCTCATTCTTCTATCTGTTTTTCAAGGCACTGGTGATGACATATTTCTTAAAAAAAACACATACAGAAAAAAAAAAAAAAATAACAAATACAGACCTATACTTGTTATCTGCTGAGCAAGATATTGATCTTAATTCATTCTGGTTTAGCTGCAAATAGCTAAAGTGGCCCCTGCTGCCTTGGGTTGTTGCCCCAGTGGTGCCTGTGCTGTGTGTGTTGCTGTTATGCTTTGTGGTGGCGATGTTGATTGAGCGAGGCACTCAAATTGACCTCAGTGCCGTCTCTGAAGTCGTTACCTATGCCTGCGTCACTTAGAGGCATGGCTGAGCAAAGGAATATAATTCACGGTGAGAGCGTTGTTTTTATTTCTTCCTGGAATAATTATGGGAGCCTTTGATCAAATACAGGGGTTGTAATTCAACAGTAAAAAAAAAAAAAAAAAAAAAAACATAATAAAATCAACACAGAAATTTAATTTGTCACTCCGAGGTCAGGCTTATGTCATGCACGCTGCTTTGAGAGACATCTGAGGGTTAAGGTTTTCTTTCCTTTTCTTTTCTTTTTTTTTTTTGAAAGTGTATAACATTTTATGATATATCTAGAGACAAATAAGATAACAGTAAACTGGGACATCTAAAGTACATAACTGAAGATCCTTTAAAAAAAAGTCTCCAATGCATTTAGCGCATTACTGAGTGTAAGGGCACTGGATTACAGTAGGCTGTCTTTTAAAAAAGAAATTGCTTTAAATTGGGGCCCCTTTCTGCTTTCCACTCTCATATGCAATCTAGGAACCAGGCGTCTGTTTACTTCTCCACTTTGTAACATAAAGAGAACCAGGTTGTAAGCCTGTGCACCTGATTCACTGCTGTTATCATAAATCAACACAGTAAAAAAATTCTTTCATTTTTTTTTTCTTCTCCCAAATACCTACTCGAACAGGCCACAGGAAGTCAGGCACAGGGAAAGGCCTGTGCTCAGGGTTAGTGTTGTAAGTGTCCTCATGTGTGCACTCCCGAGGAGTACCAACGAAGGGGCTTAAATACTAGCCACTGGAGGCTAAGAGAAACCAAGGGTGATTCAAGCGCTGTTAAAATAACACCTACTCCCCTAATAAGGACTATTCATACTAATATTTTCACTTTGGGGGGGAGGAAAACACGCCCGTCCCGAGCACTGATATGTTTGGGTCTCAGTTCTACCATTCATCACTTGACTGTGCACGTCTGCATTTTCCGCTCCCAAATGCCACCCCCTCCTCCCCCTCTCCCCCCTCCCCAGCTCTGGTCAGAGAGTGGCTAATTAACGGCTTCTCTAATTTTATTTCCGTGATGTTTTAGGAATATTTCGGGAATAGAAAACGGATGAGGGGAATGTACCGCACATTCACAGCTTACCAAGGAGGGAGAGATTTTTTTTCCTCCCGCTTCTTTTTAACATAAAAAGACACTTGATGGTTTTAATTACAACCAAAGCCATGAGGCTCACTCTCCGCAGCAATAAACAAAACACCTTCTGCCTTTCCACAATTAGAGCGACAGTTGAGTTCCTAAAATATCAGATGAAGTGTGACAGGACTTTAAATGTTTATCCATGTGTCCAGCCACTCTCTTCTTCTATTCTCCTGGCCTCCATCTCCCTCTCCATCTCCATCTCCATCTCCCGGTGGCCATGTATGCATCGTATCAATCTTTGTCTCCACTCTCCTCTGTCAAACGCTGCCATCATATGGAAACAATCTCCACACGCGTGCACACACACACACACACACCCTGGCGAAAGAGAGGAAACAGAGGCACCGAATGCAGGCCATCCTTTCTCAGCCATTTGTTTTTATTGCCTATTAACTGAAACACCTCATTAATCACTGTCAGCGCACACACAAAATGAAAGCTGTCCTCATGCAAATCAGCTAATGCGACGAATGGTTCGGAATTAAGTGGCTGCTTGCCTATGAAACACTCACACTGTCAGAGTGCTGCCCCTGCTAAACCACCCACAACCTGCCCCTTCATATTACACCCCCCCCCCCCCAACGAACACATACACACACACACATGCTTGAGAGTTGGCTGAAGTGAAAAACCAAATAACTGACAACAGATTCAAACAGATTTGATTAAGCACAGAACAAGCTCTGTTTTTTCTTAAAAAAAAACAAGAAAAAAGAAAACTCAAGCTTCACACTTGCTACACATTAGCCCATGCTGCTTGCTGGGCAGTGTAAAGAACAGGGGAAGTCCACCGGTCATTCCGGTAAAGATCGAGCAATTTTGGCCTGTGTGTCAGCGGGCCTTTCACAACTTGCTCTTAAGAATCCTGCATTCTCTCTCTTGCCAAAGTTAACTTTTTTCTCGTAAATCAGTCAAAGTTAGTAGGAAAACATGTTGATTCCGTATGATAGAGGTCTAGAGAAATGTTTATCTCCAAAGCCAATCATGAATCAGAGGTACATTTCATTTGTGTCATTTCATCTGTGGACACGAGGCCTTGAAACGTTCTTTTGTCCCTGTTGGTGAAATTTATGGAAATGTGTTTTTACACAAACACCATCCAAGACTTCAGAGAGATCTAGAGGTATATATAGGCTACATTTGGATGTAATTAAACTTCATTAAAAATACATGATTATTCTGACACAGTATATTAACACATCATAGGGGACAAAGGGTGAGACATAACTGTTGATTTTGATCTTTCTTCAAAGTGTAGCCTGACATTTAGGTAATACTGTACTGTATGTTGTCAACGGTAATGCTAATCTGAGATTTTAACACGCACTCAGCATGTCTGCAAAATGCTACAACAACATCAGCAGTACTTGTGCCAAAATGACTGTAGGATAGCCCCTAACTGAGCTGTTAGGATTTCATATGCGTGTAATGAGAGTGAGTGAGGCATGGTAAATGATAGATCTCATCCTGCTCGTGCCAAGTAACACAATCCGAAAGGTTATTACGCTGAATAAACACCCAACGACAAGGCTGAGCAAAAAAACACATCTATCAGATAAACGGTAGTTTCTGAAAGGGGGACCACACACTTTCTTCTCAGGAGTCATCTCTAAAAACTCTTAAACTCTTAAACTTCGCTCTCTGTGCAGTTGAATCGTGTACAATAGCCCAATTGTGTTTTTTTTCTCTCTCTGTGTCTCTCTCTCTCTCTCTCTCTCTTCTTTTTCTCCCCCTCCCCTGTCGGTTTTCTCTTCTCCGCATTTGTTATTCTCGCTGAAACGAGCGCTAGCTGGGGTGAGTGGAGCTGCGTAAGAGGCCCTAGACTCTCTCGCCGACTTCTCCGGCTCCGGCTCTACGGGGCCAGGAAAAACCCGGTGGAGCCAGACGAATAAAAAGCAAAAAAAAAAAAAAAAAAAAAAAGAGCGCGCAGACGTCGCCACTGCTCGGCTCCAAATCTGGTTCCTGTCAGGGTACATCAAGGGAACACCCGCAACGCAATCTCCGAACGTCTCCCTCCCCTTAACGATACGTGTCTCAGAGACAGGATGACTGAACTATCGCCAGCTAAACCCCCACACCCACTCCAACCCCACCTCGCCCCCCCCTCCATACACCCCCTCCCGCATAAAAGAGTGGCTTTTTTCCTCCCTTTCTTTATTTCTTTTTCCTCCTCCTTCTCACTCACTCACTCTTTCTCTCTCTCCCTCTCTCCTCCCCACGTCGCATAGAGCTCAATTCTGAATGATATGATAATTATGTTGTCACTTTCAATTGCCATGTGATGAGGTGAGAAATCATTAAAAAAAGACATAAAACATAAATGAAATCTGAAGCTTTTCCACTTGTGCCAGAATCGATGCCGACGAGAGGGATCCACATAAGGATGTTGTGCTTCACCAGAGACGTGCAAAAACCGCCACGAAAAAGGAAAATAAAACCATCCAGACTTTTCACAATTTATCGCGTGATTGGCTTAGTTAAAGTATATTACATTTATGTTGTCAAATACAATCATACTTTTTAACACGAAATTTGAAAAAATATATGCATATATACAGTATATGCTTTGAAAAGTTGAAAAAAAAAGAAAAAGAAAAACAAGCGAAAAAAAAAACCTGGCTTAGGGCTTGTCAGTATAAGAAATCCCTGCTGTAAAGAACTGGGCAGCTTCCACTGTAGCCACACGACACCTTTCCTTATGCCACAGGAGAGCAGCAGTTAGGATTCCACTCGGGTTCTCGAAACGTTTACAGGAAAATCGCTTGTGGTCCTTGACTACGGCAGACCCTATTCTCTACCTCCCATCCATCCATCCATCCATCCATCCATACCCTCCCTCCTTCCCTCTCTCTCTCCCTCCTCCGCCCCGTCAGATCATCATCTCGGTCGCTGGAACAATCAGTCCAGCAATTGCGGCTAATTAGATTACACGCAGGGGCTCGTGCTCAGGCCTGGGAGAAAATGATGCCGAGGAGTGGGACACTGGGGCCAGTGGCCCCACCAGTGGAGGAGAGAGGAGAGGAGAGGAGTGGTGCACGGAGAAGTTGAAATGCTATCTCGCGCTCCTGGCTTACATTACGACTGAGACACAACCTTCAGTCACGCATCCTCCCTTGTAATTACACATCTCTCTTTCAGGGAGAGAGCAAAGGAGGGAGAGAGGGAGGGAGACAGGCAGGGAGGAAAAAAATGTGAGATTTTATGAATAAATCGACCGGGGTAAACTCATCCCTGGCTGCCAAAACCGCCAGACCACTGCATATCTGGAATGGTTAAATACTATTTTTCTGTTCGTTCGAAAACATTCTGACTTTTCTGAAGCCACGCCACATTCCTGTGCTACTTTGGGAGGCAATACAATACGCTAGAGTAAGCAAAACCGATAGAGAGGGGACTTGTGCTCGAGGAGTGATGGGTGTTTAGGCTGACTGATGGGAGCAATGATGGATCTTAACGAGGAGAACAAAAGTTAAAGATACTCCGAAAGAGAGAGGAGCCTTGCCTCAGTCATAGTGAAATTGCATCTGCCATTAATTATCAGGAAAAAGAACATCTTGACTACAAAATAGAAGGGTTTCATTCGCTTCAGTCCAGCAATCCGACTGGATGGAGATGGTGGACAAGCAAACGTTTTTTTTTTCCAAGCCGTGTTCCATATTTAAGAATTGCTCTAATAGTATTTGGTTATTTATGGGTCCCTGGGTTCTATAAACACATTACCGAATAATACAAGACATTGTCACAGGTCCTTGGGGTTAGTCATTTGTGATACATGTATTTAAGATGCATTAGTAAATGGCAACAAATAACTTCAAACATCAGTAACTCAGTAGCAAGGATTAAATATAACATGCATGCTCTTTCTTTTCATGTAATCATGTATTGTCAAGAACTGTCAAGGCACGAATAAAACACATTATATTTTTATTGCCCATCACACTGATCACAATCACACAGCCGCTGTGTCGAATCCTGCAGCTTTATGGCGTGGTGTGGACCAGCTGTGGGTATAAAACCAGCCGAAGCCGCCGCTCTGCACGGTAGCCGGTTATAACTCTGCCATGCACAGCTGATCTATGTACTATGCTCTGGCTGGATTTGCTTAACCCTGGATGTCAACCTGTGTTGTCTGGAACATGTGTATAGGTAATGACATCCAGATGAGCTGGACCAGGAGCCTCCAAGCCCGGGAACATAAAGAGATCTGGCCCCTGTAACCATCAGGCCTCAGTTATATTTGCTTTGAATTATTTTAGGCGCAATATATGTACAGAATAAACCATATATTGAATTTGGATCTGAGTTTGGAAAGAGCTTTTAATAAAATATTTTTTTCCTTCATTCAAAGAATCCCGCCAGATTTTCTAAAAGCTTCTTGAAAAACTCCCTAAAAAGATCCATTCTGAGATTCTTCAAAGATTGGAAATGCATTAAATTAATAAGCCAAAGTATGGACCCCACTTACCATGGCAAACAAATGCACACACACACACACGCACACACACACACACACAAGCAAGTGCTGCCATCTTTGGCAAGTCAATGTTAGCATACCTGGGCTAGGCCCTAGACGTCTCATGACTGAATCACTGTGCCGGCGTGGACGTAAATAGAAGGATCGTATGCACCGCGCGCCAGTGCAAAAGTTTGTCCTCTATATTGGGAGAGGAGGGTACATCAGGCCAGAGCCTCCTGACCAGCCGGGTTCGCCAGGTTGTGTCTGACCAGACCAACCACAGTCTGTGGGGCGGAATGAAGAGGACTGCTGTGCAAAGCTCGACACCCGACTAGATCCGACTTTCCATGATGCATATTCATCCCCGACTACAAATAAATAAATCTCAGAAATTAAACACATGCGGGGGGGTGGGTGGAGGGGTATTATTGGCACTGTCTCTGGCCACCCAGAAGTCCACCCAGGCATGTCATGGAAAGGGTAAAAGCATAAAAAGAGGTTACCCCACAAACGTATATGTCCCTCCAAAGGGATGCCAACAGCAGTGGCACTTAAAAACATATCATCGTCTTAAGCCCTGGTCGAATATAAAAGTGGAGTTAATACATAAAATGTATTTCATGTATGTTTTTATTATGATCCAATTAAAATATGGAAGCTCTGGTTGGAAAAGAGGAACAAATTTCTCAACTATGATTTTAGTCATTTCCTTGTTGCTCCATGGGGATGTTGACTACGATTCATTCTTTCCCTTCTGCATCATGGACTCTGACAGAATCTGTGCCACCATTTGCGTACCCTCGCCTTGAGTGGAACTATCGATAACTCAAATATAATCCTCCCTTTATTTGAAGTGGCTTTTTAATACATTGCGACCAACAACAATTCATCATATGATGGTTTTTGAACAGTATACAGCTCCCTTAAAAATACCTATTGTTACAAATTCTAATGTGTATCTGATCATTAAGCCAAACATCTTGTAAAAAGATGTACTTAACTGGGTAATGTGAGGCCACTTTTTGCCAGTCTCGAAGGTAGTAATACCATTCAGCTCTCCCAGTGGGGAATTTTATGTACTGTTCATCACTGGCAATCTGTTTAGCTAATTTGTATGCTATTTGTTTATCTGGCTAGACAGGCAAAATGAGAGAGAAGGGCATTGAATAATAAATAAATAAATAAATAAATAAATAAATAAGGCTGAAATGAATTACGGAAATTAAGTGAAAAGTTTAACACAGGCTCAGTGTGGGTGTTTTACAAGCGGGCTACTTGCAGTAAAAGAGGACCCAGTCGTGCTGTGTGTTTCAGTCGACCTTTAAAACACATGAATCATACAGCCAAGGCACAGGGGAGCTCTCTACCTTTCCTTGTATAATTTACACAGAGGCCTCCCACAACGCAAGAGACAGACGGGTGGGATAGAGAGAGAGAGTGAGCGCAGAAAAATATGGACCCACAGGTTTGATAAAGATATTGAGCGATGAAAAGTTGTGTCAAGTAAAAAAAAAAAAAAACTTTGTGTGTGTGTGGTGGTGGTAGGGGGATGTAAGGTGAAAAAACGTACCGCCCACCAGCACAAAAGGCCAGCCAAAGTTTGCACCTGGTGCAGTGGTGGCGGCAGAAGCAGAGGGGCGGCCAAGTAAACTTCCTCCCGCTGTTGTGACGTCTCTCGTCTGGCCTCCACTCTCCTAAATGGAGCTGACGTACACAACTGCCTTGGTCTACAGAAAATATACTGTAACGCCTCAGGCTCTCTAGACTGGACCTCCAACAGCAGCACAGAACATGAGTCTCTGTACGACTGTAGTCTCTACACCTTGACAATGGTAGCTCTCTGACAATGCTTTAGTCCTTGACAATGGTAGCTCTCTGACAATGTTTTAGTCTTAGTAGTCTTAGTATACTACCTACAAACTCATCGTCACCAGATACAGTCTGTGTGTTATTGCATGTTGCAATTTTTCAATAATTACGGTTCCACACAATATTGTCCCTTTTACGCTGTTGCTGAAGATTCCGAGAATAATATAAGAGCACTTCTTCTTTTAACAGCAATCTACCCAGATTGAAAATGTAAAATCTAAAATGGTGCGAGGAAACTTGTGAAGCTATTTCCTTGTCTTTGACATCAGAATGGTCTTGTGCCGATGTATTTCCTAACTTATCACAGACATGCTGAGGTGTTTAATTCGTCACCAGCATCAAAAACTATATACAGATATATATATATATATATTTATTTATTTATGTAAAATCAAGGATGACCCTCTCCTGACTACTGACTTTCAATAGTATTGCATGTTACTGTAATTATTGATTATCATGACATGGAAATATAAAAATAAAGGAATTACAAAACCTAAACCTTAAAGTAGACGTTCAGAGTCAATTTTACTAAAGCACTATGCACTCTGAAGTCCATTGACATACCCCATCCGAAGATTTGTTTACCTTGGTCGAACATTGACAGAGATAGCTGAGCTTGACAAATGCCTCAATACAGCCGCTATTGGCATGTGTGATGTATCTCGTAAATCACACCTCTAAAAATGCAAGTAATCCTACCAAACTTCTACAATAGCGTAAATAGGTTATGTACTCACAAAATGTTGCATTGGAAAATTTGTAAGTCTACCAAGAGTTTATTAAACACAACTTTAGCCCGATTGTTGCTAGTATCAGTTTTCCAAGATGGCGGCACGTCGACGTCATTGCACCGGTTAGGGAAAAGCAAGTAAAAGTCCCCTGCTGCTCCAGCGCGCAGGTCAACTTCCTGACAGAAAGCGATGTATCTAACCACCAATGCAGTAATATTTTGTTGCTAATACTACTCTACAAAAAATGATTAGTTGAAAATAAGTGGTGGCAGGGGTAGATAAACCCAATTTGCTAATATGCTGTGTAATTTACTGTGAGTAGCAAGAGAGGAGACAGAGGAGTTACCAAAGCTGAAGGAGAAACAACACAATATGGAAGCAATCTCATGGCAAAACAAAGACACTCGGACCATCCACCTTGAGCCATTGTGCGTGTGTGTATGTACTGTGTGTGTGTGTGTGTGTGTGTACATGATAGGGTGACAAGAGTGCATGATGGACAATGATTGCAACTCAAATTACATCAATTCTGATGTATTTAATGCAAATGCTGTACTGTATGCATTGTCAGTGATTCCGAGTCATTGCTTGCGTGTGTGAATATGTGTTTGTGTGTACACACGCATGCACACTGCCAGTGTGTTTGGAGACTATTAAACACTGACAGCTACTGCAGATGCCATGTATACTGTCAAAGTTGTGGGGGGTAGACTAGCTCTTGCACGCACACACACACACCACACATACACACACACACACACACACACACACACACACACACACACACACACATCTGGAGAGGATTTATTGTATAATTCAGTCTATTATTGTTGCGGTCTTAGCCTAAGTAGCATGCACCGAGTCACGACCCGCTCCTTAAGACTACGAGTGGCCTCTACCCTGAACTAATAAACTCCCTGTGCCCGAATGAGTAGAGGACACAAGCCCTCTTTTCAAAACGCTGTCTTTTTATGGCATTCTTGCTACTCCACGGCTACTACTTGGTGAGCTGTTTCGCATGTTTGTGGTGGAATGAAAATGCCCACCGTTTTAATGTATCAACAGCCGAGACAAACAGATGCTTTGGCAAAGCAAAGACCAAATGGTGACTAGATTTTATGTTCTGCTCAAATACTTGTCAGATGTTTTTTTTTTTTTACTAAAGGCAAATGGAATGTCAGGAGCACTAGCTTTTGTCTTTTCTGACAGACACTGTTGTGGATATTAAAATCAAGAGTGAAAAGCTTGTAGAGAAATCTGATGAGACAACTAATTTTGACACATTTCTATCGTTACCATAGGATTAAAAAAAATACTGATGAAATGACTACAACTGTATAGCTGATTAAACCACTACAATGAACACATGCTTTAGAGTTTAGGGGTTAGAATACAGTATCTACATCCCACTCTGTTTCCCCAATACCTTCCTACTCCAGTCTAAGACAATGTAACCAGGCGATCCCATGTTATGAATGAGGCAACAGAGCATTATTATACAGCCACAGTGATTTTAAAACACAGTACAATGTTCACATCATCCTCAAAATGTCATTTAATCATTCTCATCATTCAGCTAGCTGGCAGTTTATTGGCACTGGATGGATGTGACCAGGAGCCCACTCTCTCCAGGGAACTGAACTGTCCACGCACAAAATGCATCGGCGTGGGGGCGCCGTGGCTCAGTTGGCTAGGGCTCCGTATCATGAATGCGGGGACCGGGGTTCGAGTCTGGTCCGTGGTCATTTCCCCATCCTGCCCCGTCTCTGTCCCCGCCCTTTACCTGACACTCTTTCACTGTCCTATCATATAAAAGCATGAAAAGCCCCAAAAATATCTTAAAAAAGAAAAAATGCATCGGCCTGTCTGAACACTGTCTTTAATTCAACATGTATCCCTTGTCTTGTTTTTTGTTTAAACTTCCAGCTTGTTTTGACTGATGATGCTCTGCTTCTTGCACCCATTTTGGGTCTCCTGTTTCAGTTGCAGGAATCTAACGGCATCGGACCCTCATGGCTCTGTGTTTAACTTTGCAAATCAAGTCGACCTTTGACATCAAAGAGTGTGTGCAAGGGTGGAGAATGTATGTGTATAAGCGGAATACTTGTCCTTTTTACTTCTATGTCCTCTGCCATAGTAAATGATGCACTAGATTAGAATGGAGAAAAAGATTGACCTTACTGCAAGGTGGCCCTGTTGGAGGGAAATTATTATAAGTTGATTGATTGAGGGGCAATGATGATGATGACTGTGCCACAGTAATATTTTGTTTTGTAACCCATAGGGCAGTCATGAGAGAAGAAGTTGTCTGGAGGTATCATGCCCAGGGCCTTAGTTAGAGCTCTCTCTCTGTGTCTATCAAAGCAATAAATATGGAATAAAGATTTAAATATCGATAACACAAGTGCTTTTTACTCTGATATGATCTTTTGTAACAAACAAAATTGAATCACTTTGTTGTCACCGCATCTGTACACCGCAGTGTGAAACCGCAGTGTTGTGTCTGGCCCGCCATGTGATGTGTCTTTTGGGAAAGGCGCATGTTCCGTCCTGCTCTTGTAACGTGGAATTTACTAATATTCAAAGCAGCTTCTGCTGAAGTGACTAGCAGAAAAGGAATGCATGGGCTTGCAGATCTCGCCTGGTGATAATGGCTACGCTTTATTTGTCTGTGTTTTGGTTTGCCGGCATCTCACCACAGCATTCTCTCTCTTTTGCTCTCTCTTTATATTTGATTTGGACCTCCTTGAAATGGCTAAGTCTGTAATTTAGAAAAATATCACATATGAACATACGCTCTCTTTTTGCTGTGTTACTTTCTCCAAAGCTCTCTTTTTTTTAACCAATCAGATTTTTTCATTTCAGTTTTTTTTAACCAATCAGAGTCTCTTCTGTGGACTTTGATCATGATGGGACTAGAAAGGGGACTTGCATATTCACACCAAAACAAGTCAGTTTTACGTTTCTGATTTCAAAGCATTTTCTCACCTTTTTTTTTTAGGGTGTGAATACTTGCCTACTGCATGATCCAAAGAGACATGTTCACTCATGTATTGTGTAATTTAGTGTACACATTCTTAGTTTCACGTTTCTGAATTCCAAGCATTTTCTTTCTCTCTTTTTTTAAACATATTTTTTCTTTCTTTCAGGGGGCAAATATGTCTCTACTGTATCCCTGAAAGAGATATGTTCCCTCACATCTAGGCGAGCATTGTGTGATTCGGTGAATGCTTATCTTCTCTGAGCAGGTTGTTTTCTTGGTTACCGGGCTCAGGTGTTGGTACAGGTGATATCAGGTGATAGCACCTGAGACACGGCGAGCGCTGCTAAAGCCCACGGGCTAATCTGACAGGCTGCCTGTAAACACGACTCAGACATGAAAGGCCTCCGACACCACTTCAATGCTGGGAATAGGTGAGAGTTTGACATGTAGTGCAATCACATTGAGAGAGAGATAAACAGAGAGAGACAGTCTGTGTGTGTGTGGTACTGTATACCTATTGGTATTTTCTGGGTGGCATGATACAAGTGTGTGTGTGTGTGTGTGTGTGTGTGTGTGTGTGTGTGTGTGTGTGTGTGTGTGTGTGTGTGTGTGTGTG
>JASCQY010000048.1:7096054-7112632 GCA_030264315.1 Sardinella tawilis
ACACACACACACACACACACACACACACACACACACACACACACTCACACACACACACACACACACACAAACACACAGAGCACAGAGTAGATATTCTTTAGTCTCACTGTATTTTACTGTAACTCCAAGGATTCTGAGAAATATGGTAGCTATCAAAAGAGATGGAGGAGAGGCCTTTGAGAGCTGCAAGTAAATGCTCCGTAACGTCCACAGCACAGAAGCACAGCTTCTAGCAATTTTGCGAGGCCCACGCAAGAAACAGAAAGAATTGAAAAGAGGGGGCTTAAGACACTAAAGACCAAAATAACTTCCAGAAAATGATGGCCTCACATTTCACTGTCTAAATGATGCAGAGATCACAACCAAATGAGTCCATTTTTTTGTCTTTCTCCTCCCTGGTGGATCAAAGATTCTGATTCAGTGAAGGTTTGTCAGCTGGCAGCTGCCCCAACAGAAAGAGAGAGAGAGAGAGAGAAGATGAGAGCGAGAGAGAGAGAGAGAGAGATCTGCCACCAGTGGCTGCCATCTGTGTGGGTCGGATTAGCTTCCTCAATCAGAGACGGCCCACGCCCACTCGAGCTTGGATGTCAAGTCACGACAGCGAGATCAAATACCGCGGTGGCCAAAACACCTATCCATCACTGTAGAGCGCTAGGCATTAATCATGATGGAAAGAGGCTGTCTCAAAATGTCGGGTGGTAGAAATTTATATAGAGAGTGATTGAACATGCACATGTAGTTGGGTATATAAAAAAATAAGTGCTTGAAAACACACCTAATTGAGTATAAAAAAGAGATGCTTGAAAACACACCTAACTGCGTATAAAAAAAATGTACAGATTTCTTTTAAAAACGGTAACCTACAGTAAAATGGATTGGCAACACAGAACAAAACCTTCTCAACTGGTTCTCCAAATCGTTCCACTCAGACTAGAGTCCATTGGCAACAGGGGCCAAAGGCCACCATCTAAGCTGCGTTTGATGATTCTAAATGTTCCGGACGGCCGTACGTCATCCTCCTTGTGCTTGCATTAACTACAAGCAACCTCCAACCCTAATTCTTCCACCCCCACCACCACCCTGTCTAAAAAGCCTTGTACATTATGAGTCAGGCCCATCAAGAACACCTCCATAAATAAAAGGCCTCAAGCACAGACAGTCTTCAGCGCTGGAAACTAAATCCCTCGCCGGCTCCATGGCTGGCCAGAGCAGCTTGCGGTGGTAGTGGTACTGGTAGTGCCCTGCCCTGCCCTGCGATACGGACCAGGAGCACGTGGCCGGTGTACCGTGGGGCTCTCCCCAGTCTTCACTCAAAGGCCCCCCAAACACACATACACATACATACACACACACACACACACACACACACACGCACACACATACACAGAGTCTGGAGATGATTACTCAGATTACCCAATGACTTTTGTGGCTTGCGCAGATATAACTCCACTCATCAGCACGGAGCCCATTCATGAGTCGTACACCAAAACCATATGTGTGCTGGAAAAGTGCAGCGGGGGTGGCGGCAGTCAATAGGAAATGGGCCTTTTATTTTTATGCGCGGGGATAATGTTGTATGAAATATGATTAAACTGGACCGCTTGGAAAGACTCACGTCCGAGCGCGCGTGTGATATGGTACCAAGTGTGGCTGACGCGTTGCCATGGGTGACTACTGAGTTGACCGAGAGTAATGCCCAATTTCTCTCTCTCTCTCTCTCCCTGTCTTCTATTCTCTTTTTTTTCTCAGCCATACAGTGCATTTATTAATTTATTTCCTAAATAAAATGAAAAAAGTGGAAAACTGTTCAAATATGTCTATTGCGATGCAGGCAGCAGTAGCTTTTCTCCAAGACCCAAGAACCATATAGCACTTGAGAACTTTGACAATGTATTTAAGAGCCATAGCCTGACGATTCGGCATACTGTTGAAATAAAAACATCCAAGACCACGCATCCAAGAAACACTGTTCATTACAACCAGGACCCACACAGAGCCCTAATGTAAAGAGGAATATGACCCATCCAGGCCCAGTTGAAATGTCAAATACCATTCATAACGGCCACCCAGATGCTGTAGGTCAGCCCCATTGAGTTAAGTCCTCCCAGGACTCCCCCAAACCTACGTGAGCTTTTGCCTGTTGGCCACACACATACATTTAATCACAACGCACAGAAGACGAAGAAGAAAATGAAAAAAGTGGGATATAAAAAGGAAAATATAAAGTGGAATAAAATAACACATTTTCATGGAGGGTTAGCAATAATAGTGGTTCTTTTGAAATGCACACTGCATCCGGCCTCTCTTGCCCTCCAAGGTTTGCTCTCGAACTTCCAAAGCAAGCAATCCGAGGGTATCGGTTCTCTCGTTCGACGGCGGACAAAAAAAGAAAGCCAAGCAATGCTAGCGGTGACATGAACCCAGACAAAGGTGTGAGAAACGGCTCCTCTGATTTTGAAAGTGTTATCAATCTGTTTGCACTGCTTACATAGGCCAAGGTGTCGGATGGAAATTAGTCCTCAAAAACATTCTGGCACATGGACCACACTGCTGAACTGGGAACACACACACACACACACACAGTCACTTTCTTTGGAGTGTGGCACAGAAGTATGAGAACCACAGCAAGAGGTTACTCAAGGACATGCGTGCTTCATGCAACATGGAATAACAGGTTATGTAAGCTTATAGAGGTTGTGTTTGAAAGTCACACATTTGGGGAACCGCATACAAATGTCAATAGCTTGAATGTCTTTAATCACCTCACTTTCTAAACAAAAAGATCACAGTCCACAGGGATAAATTATTATCTTAACTACTTAATACAGGTAAATATCTGGATAATCTAATATGCGTAAACAATGCAGTGCTTCAAATGGTTCAACACAGCATACTAGCCTGCTGCGGAAACATAGCACCACATTATTATATTACAGTGGGAAAGTGATTCATATGTTGTGATCGCCATACAGTATGTATGATTCTGTGACCTTATTGCAATGTGATAAGCCCGTTTTTTGAGAAGATCTAACACCTGACTGCTGATGAGTTTCTTTGCCTGAGGGCTTGCATTGTTTGGGTGATGTTGTGTGTTACCTGCACAGAATGAATGATTAGGATGTGCTCACTGGCCGCGGGAGAGGCATATAGGCCGATTGTAAGTTAAGCTTAAGTTGTTCATGGGATCAATTGATATAAAACTGCACAAGCAAACACATATAAACATAAAAACATATAAACATACTGTAAACACACACACACACACACACACACACATATACATAATGCATGTACAATAGCCATGCATACACCCCACATGTTGTCACACAAAGTCTAGTTGATAACCAGGGATGAAAGTAGTTTCATATTCTTACTGGTGTGATTATGCGCGTACATAACACAATATAGACTTTAATAGCCTGCTTACCCTTGTGTGTTTGCGTACATTTGACCAAGATCAGCCAGGTTTAAACAATGTGTATGTCATTGAGGTGAGACATTGTAATTCCCCTGAATGCCAAGAGGTGCATGTGTCAGTGATATGGGCTTTTTTATCATGCTGGTTCAGTAGCATACAGCCTACTGTACACCTGGGCCGGGAGTGTGAGAGAAGTGGCAACAGTGGCGGAAGGCAACTGTATGCTTCTTTTAATGATATGAAGTATTTTTGATCCAAATAACAGCAAACTTGGCACTGCACTTGCGCAGGCCATTGGCGAGACACATGATACATTTGAGGTCAGTTGGATAAGTGGTTCGAGATACGGAGCAGACAGACCGACAGACAGACAGACAGACAGACAGACAGACGTTCCTGGCATTAATAGATAGATACTCTACTGTAGATACAGTAGATGCATTTGCCCTCTTCCAACCAGCATAGCTGCTACATGTTGGTAATAAATACAGATAGTGAGTTAGCAAGCTAACAAAGCATTTAGCAACAAAAGTTGTCCTCGATATCGCATTAGGAGGTACAGTATACACAAGGGGCAAGTTCACAAGGGGCAGTTATGGGCAGTTTGAAAAACATGAGTCGCTGAAAGCACTGCCGTCAGGAATGAGACAAGCTCCATCTAAATTGTGTTATTTAGGCAGTAACTACTAGCAGGCCATCTGATCTATCTATCTGCCTTGGAACTCTTTCTTTAACAGGGCCTCGTCCCAATTCCAGTGTCCTCCAATTAGGACTAAGTCCTACTCTCAGTCAATAGACTTTGATTGATTCAACGTGATTAGACGTGATTCAACTTCATGATTGGCTGATCTATTCCAGTGAAGCCTTGGAGGGTCTTTGAGGGCCAAGGCTTAGGTTTAGAGAGGAGACTAGGATTCAGCCAATAGATCACTGGAATCTCTTGAAATAATGGATAAACCTAGAAATACAATCTGCTTTTAAAAAGTGTTTCAATTTGAAAGCACTGATGTTATCATTACTGAAAGACATTGCTTACATTCTGCATGGGTCTGCTCAGATAAAAGTGGGTCATGGGACCTGGATTTACCCTGTTTTTTATTTTTGAGTGAACCAGCTTAATTATGCATGCTTAAATGAAATGATTTACTTTTCTACCCTGGATGGTCTACAAGAGAAATGTCAACATAAGGATCATAAATATGTGGAAAATATTAAATATTAGGTTTCCAAAATCATATCCAAACTGGTGCTCGCATTATATAAATGTATTTAAAACAATAAACATCTGAAAAGTTCCTATCTTGCATAAACTATTTGAATCATTCAGGAGAAGTCCTTAATGTATAAAGCACATTTTAAGGACGAGACTATATTAATCTCACACTTTTCCAAAACTTGTCAACTAACTGTCAACATATCTTTAAATAATTTATCAAATGTTCCCTGCATATCTTTTACATCAATAATAACTTTTCATCTCCATATTAGACATTCCCTACTCCTGTGAAATTCATTTTGAGGGGTCAAAGTCAACATTTTATACGTGCCTTTTATACGTGCCTTTAAGAAAATATTGATACAAGTGAACATATTGAAATTCAGGATGAGACTGCCATGAGAAGTCACTCCTGGTTGCGATCCTTTGCCAGCTAAACGAGTGGAGACAGATTAGATATTAACTGGCCAGGGTCCACGTTTGCCCAGCGGGAGCGGATGTCATACTGACCACCGTATCACGACCTCCCACCTGTGCGTGACAAAAACCCTCGCTGTGCGTCTGGTTTGTGTCGGGTCGATCGGACCACCAGAACTGACGAGCCCAGCCCGCGAGCTGGCAATCGCGCCCACAGCCATGCCGGCGTCGGAGCCCAAGCCAGAGCCGGAGCTGGAGCTGATTCGCTTTGGTGTGCCCATTAAAGCCCTCTTGCTCCTGGTCCCCATCTCAGTATAGCAACATATATTTTTTTTGGAGTGCAGGGTAAATATTTGAGTATTACATACTGAAAACTGCAGTCCCTGGGATCAGGCCAAAAGCACCATCGTTGGTACAAAAAAAAATAAAATAAAATAAAATAAAAACGGGGAGGCTGAAAGAGGAGCATTCACCAGGCGCGTTCTTCGCTGGTTTCATTGTAGATTTTAAATCAGCATATCTCCTTCGGATAATCCAACATAAACAGGTGCCGTTTCCTTGATCCCCGCCAACAGCAAGGCCAGGCCACCTGATATATACGTCTGAAGCCTCACTTATCTGGGAAATCAGACATATTAAAACATTATCAGAGCATGCGAATACAGACAAGAGCCGCTTTGCTCCTCTACATCTGACTGCTCCAATCCAAAGTGCGTTAGCCATTTATTATTTTCCAATCTGACACACTATACGCTCTGTCATGCTACATTATAATGCTGAAAGTGGACACAGCGAGGAGGAAAATGCAGCAACTTTGAATTAAAAAAAAAGAAGAATTGACTATCCCAATGGCATCTTAAACAAACGGCAAATCATTTGTCACCCACGGGTGTCCAGATATTTTGGCAGGGAGCACCTATCAGTTGCACAATCCTGCTGAGTGGATGATAAATCAGCATGTCGCTGCTGGCCCCCCTCTCCTCTCCTCTCCTCTCCCCTCCTAGGGTGCAGTTTTCTGGTCGGGGGGGACGGCAGTCGGCCTCCCAAAGCATCTCTGACTGAAGCCAAAGAGCTGTGAGTGTTGCCAGACTGCTGAAAACTAGCAGATCTCGACTGGGAGCTTGGGCTACTCTGGAAATAGAGCCCTGCTCTTTGCTCTTCATCTCTCTCTCTCTCTCTCTCTCTCTCTCTCTCTCTCTCTCTCTTGCACCTAGCACATACACACACACACTCAACCACACACTCAGTGTGTTTTACACATCCACACAAACTTACACACACACACACACACCCTTCACACACTTGGATAGAGCCTCACATGCACACTGTTCACATATTTACACACACACACACACACACAAACACACATACACACACACACACACACACACACATACACGGAAACAAAACCCATACAGAAACACACACACACACACACACACACACACACACAAGTTGGCAAGCCAGTCAATGATCTGGGTCATTGCTGGGTCCTGACATGTGTAAACAGCTATGCCCCAACACAAACTTCAGAAATCTACTGTGTGTGCTGCAAAGGGCCTGAAAATACCCAGAAGGCGCAGCTGTGCGGAAACAATGAAATGCACATTTGGACGCCCACAAAAAAATGAAGGAAGAAAAAGAAAAGAGTAAAAAAAAGGTTAAATAAAGAGTTGTTGCTTTAGAGGGACTACAAAAATCAACATTTTACAGATGAGTTTATTTGAGGATTTGCAACCAAAGTTCTTCTGACGACTTGTGCTGCCGACTCTGTGGGTGTAAATTCCCGCAAGCTTTTTTTTTTTTTTTTTTTGCCCAATTCTTTTTTTGGCAAAGTGATAAAAGCATGATTTCATGAAATAACAAAGCAAAAGAGCAGGCAAACATCAAGAGGCAGCCCATGACTAAACACATGCCACACTACCTCAGAAGATGAAGGTGGCTATTTTAAAGCAGAACAGAGGCGTTTTATAACGGCTGATAAGTGATTTTCTTCTGTAATTGCGCAGTCTGAGCATCCATGGCATTCGGAGGTGTCAAAGCTTGCAGGTGAGTCAGCTGCTAATGTCACGGTGCTGATCTACTGTACTGTACACGGAATATATTTTTAACTTTTATAAGAAAATCCTGTTCCAGAGTGGGCTTCAAAGCCTCCTAGCCCCTTCATTAGGAGCAATTAAACTTTCATCCAAAGTTTTTATGAAGTGTGCGTCCTCCAAAAACATTTTGTGCACAGTCCTGACAGTGTAAAAAGGGTACAAAAATAATGGATGAATTACAGTACCCACACTGCAACATACATTTTACACATTCAAATAAAACTACTTCATGAATAGCGGACGATTCTTAGGCTAAGCTGTCCATCCTTATCCCTAAGTCCTCAAACACTTTACATAACTTGCATGAATCAACTTCATGATTGACTGATTTATGCCAGTAAGGGCTTTAAAGGGTTAAGGGCCTTTCACATCTGCAACAATAACTAGCCTATAACTATAATGCGGATAGAGTTACTTTATCGTTGGACCGTGTGAACTGAAATATCGTTGAAGTTATAGTTATCTTTATAGTTATCATTGTAGATGTGAACAGCCCTTTAGGGGTTAGGGGCTAGGGGGGACAATCAGACAGTGCTTTTGCAATGAACTATTCATTGTTGCAGACCAGTCACAATGAGATAAATGTGACCGACCATATTGTATTTTTTTCATCAGAAAATGCCGTTATCCTCTGCCTATTTAAATAATTTTAATTCATTCGTGAAACTTGTAGAATAATAGTGCTTTGAATGTTTTTATAGAGTATTTCATCATTCTTACCCTGAATGAGCTGAACATTTCAAATACTTTCGACTTGTTATATTTTGCTCTTGTTGGCACAATTTCACGACTGGAAATAATCTATGAATCCCTGGATTATAACTCTTCAGAATGCACAGGACGAGAGGAAATTTACAAATTTGCTTTGGAAGTCTGCGCTCTCCCTATTTCTGGAAAGTTCCACATAAAACCTGAAAGAGGAGCTGGTGAAGATGAGGCCTTCTCACACATATGTGCCTCACACAAGGGCTGGAGTCCATGGCTGGCCGTCCCTACAGTATGTTGGTTTTGTTGCTGTGGAGAGATGTCGCTCACCTAATCTGGCCCGGTAGGCTGTTGGGGAGTGTTTTTGTAAATGGCTGTCGTTGGCAGTAACCTCTGGTGATGCCACCCTTCAGCCAGACCCTGCTGTGCAAACAGTACGGAAGTGCAAATATTAGGCCATGCCATAAATCTTTAAAAATGACAAACCAAAATATCTTGCGAGCAGAGAGGTCATCTTTGTTCCACCGAGAGACATCGGCCAAAAGAGCTGTTTCTTTTTTTTTTCTTAGGAGGGATTCATGTCATCATGTCTTTATATAGCCACCATGTTTGCTGTTTGCTCACACAAACAAAAAGTGTCCATGCATTAAACCTACATGTAGGCCGGTATGAAGAACTAGATTGAGAGATACTGCCAACCCGGCATAGGTTCTCTCTCTCCACATTCACCCACACACATAGACACACACGGTGTTATCAACAACCAAATTCATTTCATAATTTATGGTTCTCTCCCTTGATGACAAAATACATTCCAAGGAAAGGCAGTCCGTCACTAGTTATTCATTAGCAAGAAAAGTTGCATACCTCTTACATTTAATCACTGGTAATCAACAACATCTGTTATCTATTACCATGTAGAGCCACTGCTGAGTAAAGGCATCTTACACCATGCACTGATTTTCATACACTATCATGGATTTTCAAGTCAGAAAGCAACCTATACTAGACTAGATTTTTATCAAAATGTTTTGTTATTGGTTTGTGTTCTTATCAGTGTGGTATAGTTTTCAAATGGTTATATCATGCTGGCACTATGATTTCTCACATTCAGTAGCAATGAGTCAGGCTGGTAAAATGTTTGACAAACACAAACCCTTCCAGAGAATGCACTTGTATGCAAATTGACATGTTTGTAACTGAGAATCAAACGTTGCATCTGACACCTGGCACCATTTCAACAGAGCCATTTTTTAACGGAACATCTCGGATGTCTTTGTTTGATATTCCTAAACCTACTCGACAGTAGCCTTCCAGTATGACGATAAATATAATTAGTCATCGTCTACAATTTCCTAATAAAAAATGGTACACATTGTCGTTAAGTAACCACACCTAATAATTCTAGACATATCTGAATTAAGCGGAGACAAGACTGTCAAACAATCTGATGAAACTCTCTGGCAAAACGGAGGACTGCAGCGATTGTCCTCTTACAAAAGCAGAGAGATCGCTCCAGAATATACAAAATCCATACGCTCATCCATCATTCTAAAGTTACCACTCCAGCTCCTTGAAGAAAAAGCTCTATTTTTCACGACATTGTAAAAAAAAATGGGTCTGTTTTGATCCCCTTTCGTATTATGGTATCATTGTGCTACTTGAGAGTGAAAGAGGAGTCACTGCCGTCCCCCTTGTAAAATCATGTGACGGTGCCAGTGAGCTGTCACACTCGTCCGGTCGAGGAGAAAGAGAGAGGGGCTGACGGACTCTCAGGCACAGAGACCCTTTTGTCCGTCTGCATTGTTAGTGGGCCTTCAGTTAGCTCCTTTTCGTTGGGACTGCTTGTTTTCTGAGCTATCTGCTCATGCGTGACGTGCCGTCTTTAGTGCTTTAAACTTGATAGAATCGCACTAATTGGCTCCATAATAGGGAGACTGTCAGTGAGGCTCATTCAGCACATCAGTGTTTTCACATCCCTATGCTGTGACTATAACCGATATTAGGCTACAGTGTTGGCCACTGCACTGTTTAAAAAAAAGTATATGAATAATAATGTGACAAGTCATGTGACTTATGCATCATGTGATCATACAGTACAGAGTCCATGACTCATACTTAATGGCTTACCATAACAATAGGCTTATTATGACCAGAGCTGGCACAGTGACACTGTTTTATTAACAACCAAAAAAATCCCATATGACTACATTGTGTTGAACTAGCGCTAGTTAACTATCAGTGTTCCTCACAAGTTAAAGACTTTGCATCTACTTTATAGCTATTATCTAAATACAGACTATTGACAAATTGAGTCCGACTATCAAACTCATTCAAGGAGGTCTATCACAAGCCAAAGACACAGACACCTGGACTTAGGCTATGTGTACTACTGTATATCAGCTCAAATTTGTTGAAAATATTGCTAAAACACAGGATTGCACACCAAATATCATGTAGGCCCATGTATATATTTTGAGAGCACAGGCCCCCCTCACACATGCTAAACCCACTAATTAAGCGTGGGTTTGGGGGAATTGGAGTGTGTGTGTGTGTGTGTGTGTGTCAGAGGGTTGGGGGGGGGGGGATTTGGAAGCCATTGCTGGAGTTCCCTTGGGTTTTGGTGTTTTGAGCTGTAGTGTAGGTAGAGAGTGATGTTTGCTCTGGACCCATTTCTTGATTAAAAACGAAGAGGAAGACGAAAATCACTTGAGTTTGCAGCGGTCAGCCACCAAACCAAAATATCTCCCCTAACAAAATAATGTCATTGCATTACGACTACACTTGCCCATTTCTCTGAGATCTGATTTAATCTCGCTGCTAAGTTATTTTTAATGTGTGTTGAACTTGTAAGCATGCCATTCGATATTAAACATTTCCCCCCTCGCACTGCTCAAAGGCCGATTTTATTTTCCCTCAAAGC
The DNA here is from genome assembly GCA_030264315.1 of Sardinella tawilis. Taxonomy (NCBI): domain Eukaryota; kingdom Metazoa; phylum Chordata; class Actinopteri; order Clupeiformes; family Clupeidae; genus Sardinella; species Sardinella tawilis. Next base: position 7,106,833 of record JASCQY010000048.1, read on the forward strand.
TGCAACTCCAAAAACAGCCGAGGAGACACCACAAGAAAGGCCTGTAGGGTCATTGGAAGATGTAGACTCGCCATTGGATGACCAGAGAAAAATATCTTCTTTCACTCAAATTATACCCTTCAAGACCATACCAAATAATTCATGATGGATATAAACATCCCTTTGGTAATATTACCTCATGTATTGAGTTTCTCCCCTTTTAGTGTGTCAATGATTTGATGGAGGTGAACTCTGTGATTTCTTTGACTGAAGACATTCTTACCAAACATGGTTGCTATCTTGTTTGAGACTGAAGGAGTGTTTATACAAGCATCAGAACTATGGTGCAAGAGCTGGCAAAATAGTTTTGTATGGTCGGTGATGTTGTTTGAATGGGATGATGTTTTGAATGGGATCTAAAGGGACAGGACATGATTTAGTTCCCCATTGTCAATAGAAAAACAATACATGGATACACATAGCAACCGGGTATTAGCTAGCTCTGTCTAAGTCTGTATCATGCCTACAAATCTTCTTCTCAAAATTATTCACTAATCCTTAACATTAATGTGCAGTGTTGTTGAACTGGTTTTATCACAAGTCTCCCAGTGTCAGCATGCAGTGTAACAAGACCCTAAACGTCTAACTTCCAGTATTCACCCATGGCTCCAGGCTGACATGCGCTAAAGCTAATTAGCAATTTACAGCAGTTTAGATGGTCAATAAATCTGGGGCCTGGGGCCGTTTGAAATGTCCAGTATTTATAGACTGACATCAGCACCACATAAACGGTGTTATGGGGACTCAAGCTTTCTGGGGCTGGAGAGGCATGCTCTCACTACGGACAAATATTTACCAAGTGCCCAGCCAAAGCAAATGTTATACTTGACAAAAATGGCGAATGTGTGTGTGTGTTTGTGACTGTATGTGTGTGTGTGTGTGTGTGTGTGTGTGTGTGTGTGTGTGTGTGTGTGTGCGTATGAATTTGGGGGAATGGGGGCGGGAGTAAGGTAATGATGAAGGGGAATGGAAAGGGGCTGGAGATACAGAAAATCTCAGATCTGTGTGTTTGGCCACCATCTGATCACTGAGTCCTAACACTACTGCAGTACATACAGCGGGGCTGCTGTTAGACACCCCCCCCCCAAAAAAAAAAATCTGTTTTTATGCCTTGACAGCTCATGCTTTTCTCAGATGCTCATTAAAAAACAGAGTCTTACATGAAAACACACGCACACACTCTTGCAAGACAAACAGAAACACTAAACACACAGGATCCAGAACTGAACTTAAAAATCATCATGTTGTATAGGCATGAGTGTGTGTTTGTGTGTGTGCTAATATGCATGTGTGCGTGTGTGTGTGTGTGTGTGTGTGTCAGGCGTGCACTGTAATCATGTTAGGACCCTGAGGGGTATAAAGCAAATTTGTGTTGAGGGTTAATTACTGCCTTGATTGATATACTGCGGACAGAATTTCATTTAGTTGGAAAGAGGGCCTGATTTAGCATTGACTGGTGTGTGATTACATGAAAACAAAGTTGAGTGAAAATGAAAGCATGCCTAAAACAATGGAGCTTTAAAAATTAAAGAATACAATCTAAAAAGCCTCCGCAGGTTCCATTTTCAAAGTCATATGGCAGCACATGCAGAATGGCTACAGACTAATAAGAGAAGTCAATGGTTCATAAAATCATTTGAAAATTGAACACTGACAAACTCTTGCAGTCTTAGCCTACTTTGGACAGGAATAAAATAATATATATATACATATATATGGAAAAAAAATTAAACAGCATTCCATGTGTGCCAGACCTCAGCTTGCACTTGCATTCTTTATCTGTTAAAACAAAACCCTGTGATCGTAAAGTATAAAGCTAAGTAGACGTTTCTTTGTGTGGTGAGAACCTGATGAGTCAGAGAGAGAGAGACTGATAGCAGCTTGTCAGAGACACAAGCTATTAAAGAGAGATAGAGAGAGAGAGAGAGAGAGAGAGAGAGAGAGAGAAGGGTTTGATAAAGACAACTGGAGAGAAAGACTGGCAGCAAAAAAAGCAAACTTGAAGCAAAAAAACAGAGAGAACCTTTCAGAAACAGTGGGAGAGTTTGATTGAGAGAGAGAGAGAGAGAGAGAGAAAGATGGGGGGAAGGAGAAAAAGAGTGAAAAGGGAGGTGGAGTAATTGATGGAGAGGGCAAACTTTTTCACCTCGGCTCACGAGGGGTCGGGGTGGGAGGACAGGTAGGCTGGATTTACAGCCACTTACAGGAATCGCCCCCATCTGTCGCCACGGTGAGAGCCAATTAGAGAAAAGAGTTGCCGAGTCATCTGGGCGAGCAAAGCTGACGGAATGACACGCGTACACACACACACACACACACGAAGATACACACTCACACAGTAACGAGGGCGTGTGCTTCCTCTATCGTTCACACACTCACTCTGTCACTAACACTCTCATCGTTGCACATGGGACTGCCCCAAGTGGCTAAGGACATGCATGTGAGAGAGTGATTGTGTGTGTGTGTGTGTATGTGTATTTCACCTCTGAAAATATTTGAATCCTGTCTGTAAGAAATATGATTGGTGGGTTCAAATAAAAAATTGAAATGTGTAAGAGAGAAAGACAGAAAAACTTACAGGTCATGTTTTACAGACAGAAAGTGTCTTTTGATGGTTAGAAAATAAAATAAGTAGAGCAAATACGAGAGAGAGAGAGAGAGAGAGAGAGAGAGAGAGAGAGAGAGAGAGAGAGAGAAAGAGCATTTCAAAAGAAAAAACAAGAAAAAATGTGAGAAAGGGATGGGGACATTGATATAGGTAAAAGAAAGAAAGTAAGAAAGACAGGCTGACACAAAGAAAAGATAATAATAAAACAGCATGCACTGCTCTCCACTTGTTGAATGTGGCTAAGGCTGGTTAACACTCTGTCAACCCACCATTATCCCCACCATCTCTACCACCACCTACCATACCTCCCTCCCTCTCTCTGTCCCTCTTTCGGTCTCTCTCCCTCCCTCTCTCTCTCTCTCTCTCCCTCTCTCTCTCTCTCTCTCTCGCACGGCTCTCGGAGGCTTCATGACTCGGGGGAGTTCGGCGGCTTCATCATCTCGCCCCTCCCCTGAGTGCCAGGAAGAGCAGCCGAACCACGCGTCTCCACAAGGAGGAAAACAGAGAGGGAGGGAGGGAGGGAGGGAGAGAACGAGGGAGACTGTCAAAGTAAGAGAGAGAGAAAGGAGGGAAGGAGGGAGACTGTCAAAGGGAGGGAGAGGGAAGGAGGGAGATTGTTGAAGTAAGAAAGAGAGAGAAAAAGATAGAGATAGAAGGAAGGGAGCTGAGAGAGAGAGAGAGAAAGAGAGAGAGAGGGAGTCAAGAGTGAGAGAAAGTGTGTGAGTCAGGCTGAAAGAAGTAAGGGGAGACAGAGGAAGAATCCTCACAGGGTGATCTGCTGCACTCAAAACTTTTTTTTTTTTCTGTTACTGTCTTTTGATCTGGTGACATCACAAGCCTGTGACCCTGCCTCCCCGCTGATGACGACGCCTGGAGGCGAGGGAAAAAGAGATTTTTAAAAGCAGCTGCCTATCGGGACTTTGGTGTGTGTGTGTGTGCGTGTGCGCATGTTTCGCTGTGTGTGTGTGCACTAAGGGTTTTTTTTGGGGGGGGTTTGCACTCATCTCCACAGAACGACCACAGACCAGACCAACACCAGGGGCCACAGTTTGGGTGCCTTCTCTGCTCGCCTGTCTGTCTGTCTGCCTGCCTGCTTGTCTATCTGCCTGCCTGGCACATCAACGGTTAATTCTCGCAGGTTAATTCACGCAGACTGTGAGTCTTAAAGAGAAGCTCAAAGCAGTTAGCGGCGCTTGCTTCAACCACACTCACCAGCACCTCAGCGAACTCAGCACCTTTCATCCATCTATCCAGTCAGCTGAGAAGACATAACTTTTTTTTTTCTTTTTTTTTCTCCCTCTCTCCCTCTCTCTCTCTCTCTCTCTCTTTTCCATTTTTTTTTGCATTTTTTTGCTGTGAAGAAAAAAAAAGAAAATTTGAGACCTGGTCATTACTTGGTGGTCATGCAAATAGTTGATACGAAAACGCATTTCTTGTGGATGCTGCTTTTTGCCTCTTCTGCGCTCGCCCTGGTATGGTCCGTGCGCCACCGCGACTAGGACTTGTCCACGGTCAGTGCCGAGACCGCACAGGAAACGTCAAACCGCACGTGCTCCCCGACCAGCGACCAAAAGTGGCGACCATGGCATCCAACAGCCTCTTCAGCTCAGTGGCACCATGTCAACAGAACTTCTTCTGGGGTAAGTCCTGTCCCGTTGGGGTGCAGAGGTTAGAAGAGGCATGTGGTTGGTGGTGGGATGAGATGGTTTTCTGGGCTCAGGGCCTTGTTAAGGTCACTAATGGAGACTTCATCCAGGTCATGTTTGTTTAGTTGTTGTTGTTGTTGTTATTGTTGTTGGTTCTAAATGATCCAGCTGTCCCTGAATACAAAGTAAAACACGTACAAGGAGCAACGGAAAGGTTCTGTTTGGGTTGTTTGAATTTTTTTTTTTTTAAACTTCCCTTTATTTTTTGCTCTCTCTTTCTCTCTCTCCGGAAACACTTGTGTTTACCTCTTGTTTATGTTTGCAAACATCCCCGCCGTGAAGCACATGCTATAAGCAAACAACTCTCAGCTAGATTTGTGGGGTCACGGCAGCAACTTATCAAGCAGCAACAAACCGAGCTGGATAAGGGCTGATAGCAAGCATGTGATTCTCAAATGGATCTCTGGACATCGTACTCTTGGTGAGAGAATCACCGGACTGGACTGAACTTAGTCAGTCATTAGTCAGTCAGTCATTACTGTTAGTCATTCTCTGATCCTCTGTGGTACTAAATGTGGATGTCCAGGGATGAATTAAGTTTATTATCTGATAGATAGCTGATAGATATGCAGGTCGCTCAGTATGCTGTCAATGACAGAAATAGAAAAAGACAGGAGCTCAAACAAATTAAGAGTTGACAAGGACCCATTAAGGAAGGTTGAAGGTTGATGTACAGTAGATACTGTGCAGTAGATTTGAATGACAGGTTTAGTTTGATTAGTGGAAGATGAATGAGAGAAGAAAGAAAAACCACCTCAGCGAAATCAGATATACAGTCGGTATCAGAGGCTGCCTTGTTGTCAGTTGAAGGCTTTTTATTGTCACGTTGTCATTATGAGTAAAGAAGACGTAGATCAATAAGAAACTATTTTGTTTAAAATTTTGAACTTTTTTTTTCAAATATAATGTACTTAAATTATAGACTTTACTTGTTTATTATACAATTTAAAGGAGCCATTTTATGCAAACAGCACATTTCATTATACAAGCCTGATTACCTCAAGAACCTCTGTGAGTTTCACCAGTGAGACTCAATGACAACCAGCTGAATTGACTGCACCTGATTTCCAGGCTTTTGGCTAGACCGCTGGACCATGCAAGTGTGAGTGTGCATGTGTCTAGGTGTGTGTGTGTGTGTGTGTATAGACATTTGAAAATTGGATTTAAAATAAGTTGACGCGTCTGCTATCCAAACACAGCTGTTCTTCCTCCCCAGCGACCCGACAGTTTGTAGCGCTCCCAAGGCCTGCGGGGCCGGCAAAGAGAAGCACTTCCAGCAATCAGCTCTCCCCTTATTACCACGTTAACCTCTGGCCTCTCCCCTGTCTGCCTCAGAGACACCCCCCCCCCCCCCTCCCCCTCGCGAGAGGACCAGCTCTGCTACATACCCCCTCCTCCTGAATCCGTCTCCCCCAGTACGAGAGCACACTCCCTGGGTACGGGATGC
>JASCQY010000048.1:7124655-7136226 GCA_030264315.1 Sardinella tawilis
GTGTGTGTGTGTGTGTGTGTGTGTGTGTGTGTGTGTGTGTGTGTGTGTGTGTGTGTGTGTGTGTGTGTGAGCATACCCCACACTGATTCTGCAAACAGATGGCAGCCATATACTGTACAGCAAAGTGGAATCAGATGTGACAAATGTGCTTTGATAGCTGGAGATTGAATGATCTAAAAGCTGCACAAGAGAGGAAAAGGATATGAGAGCAGCTGACAAATTTCTATCAAAGAGTCAAACAAGCTCCATCATCTTATGAAAAAACCCATAAATGACAGTTAGTCAGAATCAAATTTATTAATGATGGTTATGTGGCTGTTTTTACAAAAAACAAAAAAATGATCCCAGTCCTGGATTCTAAAAGGCTGATTTCTGAAATTGGTTGGTAAGGTTGGTAAGATTTCTCGTTTCCAGATTTCTGTGGATTCTCTGCTGCATGTGGTGTTGGGTGAAGGAAGCTGGCCTTTGAGGCCCAGAGAAATACGTACCGGGCATTTTCAGCATGGATGAGTTTTATGCAGTTATGACTTTAATTACAACTATTCCGATTTATCCACCCATAAATTTTGAGCTGATCTTTTATAATGGTGGATGATCGGAGCCATATTTTTGGAGCTCTGAGCAGAAGAGGAGAGAGAGAGCGTGTAACTCAATCACTCTTCCAGTTCTTCCACTTTCATAATGACGTGCCATATGCGAGTCAATGGTTTAAAAAAACGTCTTTATTTATTTTCTTTTTTTTCTCAAAAGCCCTCCCACAATTTTCACCCTTTCAACCACACACCAACCAACATACACACACAATCACATACACATGCATGTGCGCACACACACAGCCACACATACACAAATACACACACACACACACACACACACACACACCCCTCTGCCACTGGAGAGTGATCCTGTATGTGTTGCTGTGTTTGATAGGCTAATTAGTTTTGTTATATTGCATCATGATAAGTTATTATTGTTATTATTATTAGTAGGGGAATAGTATTATTAGTTAATTGTTGTCATAGTCCTAAGCTGAGTTTCCATCCAACATTATATGCATTTCATATTCGTATAACATTAATTCGGCTCGCAACTATGCGCCTCTGCATGTGTTTCCATCAACTGCATAATGTGAATAAGAAATGAACATTAGGCTAATCAAGTAATGTGTTCCGACCAGCTGTAGAATTAACATCTATGGACAGAAATGCGGTTAATGCGAATATTCAACTTTAATCGCATAATGCCTTATTCGCATCAAAAGTTAAACCACCTCCCTGGAGCGAATCGAATGTATGGTCGCATAAAGGGACTGATGCGACTTTGCAGGTGTTTCCATCAAGGATTTCTTATTCGCCTAACTTGTAAGCGTATTGGATGGATACCCGGCTATAGTAGACTATTGAGACCAAATTCAGCTGACACAGCTAAGGCTCTAATGCAGGGGGAACTAGCAGCCTATTTTACTGACTCATTTCTTCTGAGTGAAGTTCAGTTCAAACACACGAGGCGAGACGAGTTTATTTAGCATGTTTCATATAAAGAGGCAATGCGCTTCATGTGTTCACTTGTGAGTTCACCTTCAGTTCGTTACTACTATAATAAGCCCCAGAGACCATCAGCCAGCATGAGAAAAAAAACATTTAACTATGACTAAAGGTGAAACTCATCAGTGAGCAAAGCACTGGCTTACCAGTTGGTGAAAAAAGTAGGTGAGAGCTTAAGTCCACCTATGAGTCACAGACAAGTACACTTTTTCCTGTGATGAAAGCTGGTCGCAAGCAGCAGCTGTTGCCTGGTTGTGGGGCTCGGTCCCTCTTTACATTACTCTCTATAGCAAAGACAATGAGCACTCTATGGACTTACCTACACATACATCATGCTGGTTCGCTATTGGATGGATGCAGACAGCAGACGCGCTACAGATGGCTCCCCTGGTGGGCCCATATTACAGTGTATGTCAGCTCCAAGATGAAGATGCTGTGGAACATGCAGCCGATGGCCTCAGAGTCTTTGCATATGTGTGAGATCTCTGCCCGTGTAGAGGGGCAAGGTTGCCATCTACAGCCTCTGTGAGACAGCAAAGTCTTGTCCTGTTATTTTTTTCCCCTGTCAAATTCATTTAGAAAAACACATTATGGAAAAATTAGAGGATACAACGTTCACTCACCCCACACAGAGCACTTTTAGTAGCCTCGTCCATTATTATGTTCCATTCTTCAACACATCGTGTCAAGAGTTAATTGTAATTGTGATGTGTTCATTTCTTCTTGTCTCCAGTGTACTGAATGCGAGTGGTGAACATAAAAGGTTGGGAGGGAGGATGGCTCCCCCAGATGTCATGTCATGACATGTCATATGTCTCACCCCCCCTGGTATTAGCTCAGCGTGGCTCGGGGTGACTCAAGGCTTTTCAGACGGTGAGGTGGACATTTCCCCCGTCTGGCTCAGTCATTGGTTAAAAAAAAAAAAAAACTCAGTCAGGGGTCTGGCAGGCTGAGGACTAGTCTACATGTAAGTCTTCCAACACCAGGAGACTAGTTGATTAGATTGGGGTTTTAGAAGGGGTAAAAATAGACCGAATCCTTAGAATCTCTGTATTTTTAACTCAAACATTTTGTGATGTTTTGACGATAAATTGGAGATGGTTTCGAACTCACAGTGTCCATAATTAGCATGGCCACATAGTAATGCCTTTGGAAATGGCAATCTGACGTGTCCAATCAGACACAGGGTTGAACTCTGAACAGATAGCTTTATAATTAGAGTAGGTCATTGGTGTGAGTATCTCTCCCAAGATAAGAAAATCTACTGCTGTCAAAAGAGTTTATTTAATAGCAAAAGCTAAGCTTCTTTGTCATCATAGCTGAAGCAGACATCAAATCATAAAGAAAGTTAAGTTTGTCTTTAGAGGCACAACCTTCCTGTTTTCCCTGTGAGGGACAAGTTAACAGATCTGCAGTTTCCCTGGATGTGATACCAACAGAGTTATGCAACTTCTTTTCAGAGCTGATTTTTGGATGCAAAAACGGCTTAATTGTCACACTGGTTTCTACATTTCCTACTAACTTAATATGTTTAGTGTATGCCTTGTGGCTAGTCAGACCTGCTCATTTCACTTAACCAAAGCCCACCTGTTGCTCTGAGAATGAATGCATATGATTCTTATTTAAGCTGCATTGTAAAGATGATATTAAATGATTGTGTTCATGGTTTTATGTAGGCAGTCTGTTAGTGTGCATGCTCTCTGAGGGTGCAGTGATATTATTTCGTCACTTTGCTCGATCACCAAAATTATTTGCCACTAAACAAACCGTCGAAAACTTTAAAGAGGGAAATATGATATATTTCCAAAGTTTAAAGGTAAGCTATCACGTGTGTGTTAGGCTACTCGCTGTAGCTGTATTTAGACCGCAAAAAGCTCCAACAGGAGAAATCCTCGCCTTCAAAGGCTAACCGCATTTGGAGCAACAAACAGTTTGCCGTCTGCGCGTGTTTCGTTCAACCGACCGCAACCTTTTGAATTTCACGAACCTCTAACCTCAAACAGGGAGCTCCTTAGTTTTTTTCCACTTGCAGAAGATTCGGATAGAGATATATTCACAATATTGTCCTCTGCTTACTGCAGGGAACACGCGACCAACTGCATGTTCCATTTTTTATTATTATTTCCTTCATTGTAAATGGTTAAAAAGATTATGGGGAAAGATTCAGTCATGGGTGATTTGCGCAGTAGGCTAATACTTTTATTTATCTGACTGCGCTCATAGGCTGGCGGAAAAAAATCGCCCCCCTTTATTCGGTCAGACTATTAAACAGACGGCATTTTCAAAAATAAAAAAAAAATGATTTATAAGAACCATGATACAGAGACCTCTTTTCTTTAGTTTCGGCAACGTCAGTCAGAGTCCTTCAGACTGGGCACTGTAGCCTGCTTCGACACTCCTGCCACTTCCGAGTCCTATTTCAAACTGGCAAGAGAGTTTAGAAGCGCAGCACCCTCAGCAAGAGAGGAGTCACTGACAACCGCTCAAGGGAAAAAGTTTTTGACTTGAACATTTCCTCAGGATCGCTTACCTTTTGTTAATCTACAGCGTTGTGATGCGTATTCCCGTAGATCCCAGTGCAAGTCGGAGGTTCAGTCCCCCGTCTAGCAGCCTCCAGCCAGTGCCGGTGAAAATGAACGATGTGAACACCACCACCACCACGGGACAGCAAGACGCGGCCGTGCCAAGGCTGCGCCCGCAAGAAAACCGCTCCATGGCCGAAATCATCGCAGATCATCCTGCTGAACTTGTTCGGACTGACAGTCCAAATTTCCTTTGTTCGGTTTTACCTTCTCATTGGAGGTGTAACAAAACTCTTCCCGTGGCGTTCAAGGTAAGTCTGTGCTTTTTCCCCTAACCAACTATTATTTTGTGTATGAAGAACTTGGCTATTCACACTAATCATATTTCGGGATATTATAAACACATTTTACAAATGGCCTAAGTTTATTATTTGTTGTTCAACGTAAATTTCTTGAAATTGAGAGGGTTGCAGTGATGTTAACCTGAAACTTGAAAGGTGCTCTGTGTCTGCCTGTTACAGTACACTAATCTTGTGTTGTCTGTGTGATTTATTGGCCACCAACTTTAAAGTATATCTGAGAATGCTACTATCAAAATGGTATAAGAAACTCTGTGTTTGATATGTATAGGCTATGCTGTAATATTTGGTCAATAGTGCCCAATATACGGAGACAATTTGGTATTCAAATGGCTCGGCATATCGCGTTCAGATACTGCTCAGAGGAGGTGAAGACAACAATCCCAGTAGTCTTCTAATGGGTCTGAATGTTTCCGGTCTGTCCTATGCGATATAACTCATACAGGCTACCTAAGCTTTCCGTTGATCTGTCCTCCCTCTGGGCAGTTACACACTGGCTACAGTCACCATGAACAGAGAAGCTATTTTTACCTCTCACATTAAAAAGTTGATACACTGTCATTATATTAGGCTATATATCTATACTGTATATAGGCTATATAGGCCTATATGTATCCTACATTTTAAACATCTGTGTTGAATGTTTACATTTATAAGCAGCACATTTAGGCCTACTTTAAAAAGAAATTAATTTGATGACAGAATGATGTTTTTTTGTGTGTGTGTGTTTGGAAGTATGCTATTACATTGATAATTCAATAAGCATGGAAAAAAGTATATTGAAAACTAATCTGAATTAAAAAAAAAAAAAAAAGACTTGAGTTAATAACTGTTACTTCACTGCCAGGTTGTGGCACTAGGAGATGTAGCAGACGGGACCACTGTGACCGTGATGGCTGGCAATGACGAGAACTACTCGGCAGAGCTGAGGAACGCCTCTGGAGTTATGAAGAACCAGGTTGCTCGCTTCAATGACCTCCGTTTTGTGGGAAGGAGTGGAAGAGGTCAGTCTTATACTTAAAAAAAAAAAACATTTACATTTGAGCAGACAAACTAAGCTTCAACAACACCCCCGGCCCGAGCCCTCCCTAATCCAAACAGACTCCTTTCAACTTCAACACATCTCAAAGTGTGAGACGGTTTCTTTAATAAACAAATTAGTGAGTAAAACAAAATGAAAAGATAAACTTTGTCAGTGTAGCAAACAAATTAACTACATTAAATATGAGATAAGCCTACATTATCTCAGTGTAGAAAAGTAAATTAAGAGGTAACTTGATTACAAGTGATATAAAAAAAACTGACATAACTTGCTTGAAATGGTCGTTGAGCTCACAGCAATGAAATTAACAATCAGTCCATCATGTCATGTTGCATCATATTCAAAGGAAGGACTTCCTTTTTATCCCAATGTGCTCTCGGCTTCATGAATTTAATTCATATTGTATATCATCTCTTATGACATTATTGTTTATCTATTGTTCAATCTGTGTTGGTCAATCAGGACATCCTTGCTGGTACATATTATGTAAGTGACCACAAATGGCAGCATATTAACAATGATGCTTAATCAACGTGAACTTGGCAGCTGATGTCTCTTGTTCTTAAGTTAACAAATGCTGTTCAAACAGGTCCAAAATGTGCTGCTTTTGGTTGATAAAGATATGTGACTCATGAATGCCAGTCTTGTGCAGACGATTCAGGTACTGTTCACAGGAAGTGATGAAACAACATGTCATAGCCGTGGCTGGCAAGCGCAGATAGAGAAATCCTCACACACTTTGTTCCTACTCCTGGGGCAAGTAAAACTGGCAAATAAAATGATATCCCTGACTGGCTTGTCATGGAAAGCCTAGTGTGGAGTATAGAAGCATGTTGAAATTGCACCACTAACTTTATATCTGTTCATTTCACATTGATTTCTTTTTTACAGTATACCATAGACTATTTGCACTAAGAAATACCCATCAGTTTACCTGAGTTACATCATGCCACGATAAGATGCACCTCATCAAGTATCACAGTTACTGCAAATTATGAATTTATAAACACAGCATAATCAAACATGGCTCGTGAATCCGGTGCAATTTCCCACGCAATCAATCACAAGTTTATTTGACAATCTAGAACATTCGGTTTGTGTTCCAGAACTTCATGTGTCTGCAGCGATAGTAATTAAGGGTCATGCCAGGTGACTATGAGGAGCATTTGTTTTTCTTGTAATGATGAAAGCATGCTGTCACCTAGGAAGCATTCTTTGAATAGCTCCTTGTGTGTGTGTGTGTGTGTGTGTTGCCCTGCAGATCAGTTACGAGCCTGTCTCACTTACCTAACCACATCACAGGCCCAGCAACAGGGACACTACACACGGAGGAACAGGTTCAGTTTCCTTGTCTAATGAGATACAAGGAGGGGAGCCGGTGGTAGTGGTTACCTTAAGAGTGAACTAAAGCTTTCAAGGAGTCGAGGCAGAAGAGAACCCACTGTAGAAATGTTGATAGAGAGCAACGCGTGAGGAAAAACAGAGAAATTGTGCAGCTCATCTTTTGAATTCTCTGTTTGTTTATTGTTTTGTTTTGTTTCTGTTACACGAGAGTAGGCTCTAGCGCAGTTCACTGTAAAACCCACTGTGTTTTTTTTTTTTTACCACACTTGCCATCTCTTTGAATTATGTCTATCCAAAGCAGAGGAGTGGGCTTGCACCATGACAAGCACACTGGAGTATAGCACACAGTGCAATATGACCAACTGACATTTACCCTTTGTGGTGTTTGCATCGGCCCTGATATGACCTCTAATTCTAAGACACTTATAGAGTGTGTGTGTGTGTGTGTGTGAGAGAGAGAGAGAGAGAGAGAGAGAGAGAGAGATACCCACCTAGGCGGTTAAAAGGAAAAAAAAGGGGGGGGGGGGTGCTGATGGTTAAAGGGGACCAAAGGTCACAAAGCTATCTTTCAGTTTCCTTTTGTCTATTTGAAAGTGTGTAGGCCTGTCTCCGCATAGGAAGTGAGACTTGTGTAGGCGTTGCTTTTAGAAACCTACAGCCAGATATGAGTAAGGTGATAACAAAGGCCTTTTGCTAAAAGCCAAGTGATCTTTTCTGAAGTTTCTGTTTGACAAACCAATGAGGATGGGAATGGAAAGAGGTAAGAGAGAAAGAGATAGAGAGGAGTTGGGTGATGACACTAAATATCTCATCAGAGAGGTTGCAGATAAATGCTTGTGTATCAAGTATCCCATGATGTTGATGTATGTAGTGGTCATATGTTTTTGAGGAGAATTTGTGAAATTAAGCAAACATATGATAGGCCTATTTGATATTTAATTTGAGTATTTATTAATACCCAGAAAGTAATTTGCACAACATTCATATCAGTACAAAGACTGAAATTAAACTGAGATTAATTTTGTAAACTGTGTGTCACACTTGGCCAATTTAAGTTTCGGAAAGATCATGTGGGACCCCTGTATCAGTTCAGCTAGTCATTAGTAATTAAAAGAGTAACCACTAAATAGAACCACTACTATGGAGCGGGTGGTGAGTGATAAGCCGTGTGTCTTTGGTTGGAGACGTGCCCTCCAGAGTGTGCCATGAACGCTTACAGTAGAAACAGACTGCCAGCTGTTGCCATAGCATTCCTCCCACCACTTCCTGTCTCTGTGAGTGGCCAATCACAGATGTGTGACTAGAGACCCATCAGGCTCCCATATTAATCCCCTCGCATTCCTGCACAAAGCCCGAGGAGACAGCTTACAACCGTCTGGGATCGTCGTTAAGGAGCTGCAAATGGCCTGATGAACCAAAGTTATGACTTCAAGCCACCGTCTGGTCTAGGCAGGGCTAGCACTAGCGCTAATGCTAAATGCTAGGCTGGTGCTGGTGCTGGTCTTTGGGGGTGTGCTGCTAACTACATTCTTCTCTGGAGGTCACTCATGCAGTAAAGAACTTCATTTTTCTTTTCCCTTGTGTGGGAGGAGTTGTCATAAGGAAATGAAACACATTAATATTGAATATTATAGTAGGCCTACAGCTTTAAACAACAGTAATAACATGCTGGATGCTGGGAGAGGCTTTTGTAAAAGAGGCAAACAGGCAGCCATTTCTTTGAATGCCCTGAAGAAGGCCTAAAAGGCCGAAACGCGTAGCCATGTTTTTTAGTAGCCTAAATGAATTGTAAATGCATCAACCTTGAGTGCTTCGGATGTGCCTTTCTACTTTGAACATATCTGGAATCCCCACACCGAAGAGCACCAAGGAAAAAGGACAAACACCCTGCAGCACTCAACACACCTTTTTTTCCCTATCTAAACAGTAATAACGTATTGCATTTACAATGTGATGTATTTAGACACTCAAAGTGGTTTACAGTGAAAGATGGACATATAAAAGACAACCCCCTAAATGTGTTTTAGGAGCAAAAATACACAAAAAATTTGGTGTATGTTTATATTGTATGTATGTGTCTGTGTGTGTGTGTGTGTGTGTGTGTGTGTGTGTGTGTGTGTGTGTGTGTGTGTGTGTCCACAGGCAAGAGCTTCACGCTGACAATCACAGTATTCACCAACCCGCCGCAAGTAGCGACTTACCACCGGGCCATCAAAGTCACTGTGGACGGGCCGCGTGAGCCAAGACGTGAGTAACTAATTCTGAACTCATCGTTTACCCAGACCGCAAGGCCCTCGCTCCCTCCCTCCGCAGCTCTCTTCTCCAGCTGGTCAGTTGGCCATTGGCTCCGGGTCAGTGTGGTAACAGCGTTGTCATTTCAGCCGGATCATGGTATGGCTTTTTACAGGCAGAGACGTTGTGAAGTGTTGTGTCGAGCGGCCAGAGATGTTGTGACGCAAGCAGGCCGCAGACCTCAACTGGTTATTCTGTGAAGTTATTGAGGCGAAGAGATTTAGAGGGCTTTTGTTTTTATATTTCTTATTTCTTATTTTTAACATCCAGCACATTTGTTTATCTGACTCTGTAATACGCTGGTGAAGCAGCAACGAGACATTGGCAGAATTTGGTGGTTGTTAAAATCATGTGTGTGTGTGTGTGTGTGTGTGTGTGTTTGTGTGTGTGTCAGTGCTTTTGTTGCTGTTATGTGCCGTATAAATATTTGCATGTGGTTTGTTGTCTTAAACTCGTAACAATGGCTCCTGGAAAATATTTCAGAAGCCTCCGACATGAAGTAGCAGCCTGTGCTCATCTATCGAACATCTGGACGGCTTTGACAGCAGACAGCAGCGGCCCTGTTGTTCTAGATTAACTTAACTAGAAGGTCCCATACTGGAGCAGTTTCTTGAGAGGCTGCAAATGGGTAGCATTGTGCTAGCATCAGCCACTTTTAATGGCTCGTATAAAACACTCGGAGGACCAGAGGGGTGGAGGTTGGGATAAGGGGGGGGGGGGGGTTCTCCTCGCTATATCCCCCAGTGCCAACTGGTCTGGCGAGCAGCTGTTTGACTTTTATTCATAAAAATATATTCCCGTTTCTGGCACAGGATTCAAGCCTATCACATCACTAACAAGCTTATTTTCTGTCTCTCTCTCTCTCTCTCCCTCGTTCTCTCTCTTCCACTCTCATTCTCCATTCTCTCTCTAAAGTTGCCTTTCAATGAACACACACACACACACACACACTCACACAAACACACATATGGCAGTGATACGGAGACACTTTGACACAATGGGCCCTTTGGTTTATTGTATTCAAATGCCCCCTAGCAGTGACGGCTCTGCTGTCTTTGATCTGGCTTGACTTCCTGTGTTTCCGCCCCACGTTGAAGCGTGGGTTGGGAATGACTAGCAGACAGATACCTTTCCATGCAGCTCACTCGTAGTAATGGCAAACAGAAACGTGTTTTTTTTTTCACTTTAATTTACTTTTTTATTTATTTATTTATTTACTTATTTTTGCTGTTGGCGCCATATTGTTCTGTAACTGGACAGTTACAGCCTCCCAGCCTGACATAACCAGGAACAGAGGTTGGATTCTACTATGTTTTGTGTGTGTGTGTGCGTCCGTGCGTGTGTGTGTGTGTGTGTGTGTGTGTGTGTGTGTGACACAGCTTTGCTTGGTCGGGCTACCAGTCTTCATTTAGGCTTTTCATCGATACACTGGCAGATAGAGGGAAACACATGGAGACACATCAGTCGGCATAAGCACTGTAGGGAGACACAGCATGAATGTGTGTGTGTGTGTGTGTGTGTGTGTGAAGGTGGAATTTCACAGCATTAAGCAAGATTTGCTCTGTGGCAATGCATCTGAAGAAAAAAAAACAGGAGGATATGAGAAGTACCTGAAAAACGAGTGTTAATGATGCTAATTTTCACACCCGGACACACACACATACACGCACACACACACACACACATACTCACACAATCACACCTCTTATAAGGGGACATTTAACTAGCAAAACACAGGATGCCCTTTAAATAGTGTCACATGTCTGAACAAGCAGAGCGCTTGCTGAAATTATTATCTGGACATGCTTCATTAGCAAATCCTGCTCATTAAAGCGTCATTTGTGTTAATGAGAGGCTAGTTATGGTGGACGCCCTCAGATACACACGACCAAGGGTGGAGGAACATTGTGTCAATGGAAACACTATGGGTGTTAAAACACTCATATTTCCCTCATCATTTCCCTCCCAGTTCCTGCCGCTAAGCTAAGCTAAGCTAAGCTAAGCAGACGCTAAAGGCACCACTGCTATAGCTTGTGTTTATTTTAGAATAGACACGGTGGCCAGGACCATAATCTAAATTGTTTTTGTTTGTGAATGTGTGTGCATATGTGTGTGTCTGTGTGACACACGTCATGTGTGTGAATGCTATGTCGTCCGCTCAATACTGGATTTCTGGCAATTTGTTTTAGTCAGTCTGGGGCACAGACGTGGTTCTCTCGCTCTCTCTCTCTCTCTTCCTCTCTCTCTCAGCAAGTGGAGCGCCCAGGTCAGGAAGTGTGTTATTAATGTGTTTATGTATTTAATAGCTCCTGATGGTTGCCATATGAATCGGACAGGACACAAGTGGCCATACGAGCCCACCAAACACGTTTCTTTTTTAAAACTGATTTAAAAAAAAAAGGAGTTGGGGGGGGGGGGGTGAGAGGGGTGGGATCCCCGCACCCACACTATACACATTGCCGTGTGTT